>OY101449.1:131854079-132454079 GCA_956483635.1 Panzeria rudis | reverse complement strand
AAGTCGAACGGCTTGTGAGATAGAGTAAGCCAGACATTTCCTTAATCATAAGGCTTGCAAGATTTCCTATACCGAGTACTAATTGTGAATAAGTACGACAATATCCCTTAAACACACTTTGAGATTTGAATGATTCCTGGGTTCAAGTTAAGTCTGGAGGTTGGGTGTATTTGAGAATTTATATTAGAATATTATGGGAAACATTTTTGTAAAACATATCAGCCATTGCAAAATGGTTCCAATTGAAAAAAGGGCAATAAATCTGTAACTTTGGAATTTGCGATTCGATTACAAAAAAGTGTATGCAAAAATCATAGAGGAGGACCTAAGCCTTAAAAATATTGTAATTTTGACCACCCTGTTGAAGCGCACGGTGATCTACAGAGTGTCAAAGTTGACTACCTCAGACGTGAAAAACTTTGTTGGCCACATAACTTTTACAAATATTATCCGATTTTAATGAAGGGCTATAAATAGAAAAAGCAAAAACATTTTATTTCATTACGATATCTTTCATATTTTTAAAGATATATGGATTTGAGTTTAAAAATTTTGGTTTTTTGACACGACTTTGTTATCTATTTCGTAAATATCTCGGTGATAGCATAGGAAAACTTTTCAGACAAATATTTTAATGAATTTTAACACATCCCTTGATAATATGCAGAAACATTTTTTTAGTTATCTCAATTAATGTAGTCGTGAAAAAGAATCAAAATCAAAACTTTGAAATGAGAGTGAAAAATGGTTAAATTTGTGTTAAAAATAGAGTTCAATTGTTTGACGTTTTTCTAAAAAAAGTCAAAGCTAAAATTTTTTCTTTTCAATATTTCAGTTGAAATTTTAAATCTATTAAGGCATGTACGCTACATCCAGCATCGGACGAATATAGTGAACTTTTCTGCGAGATTTTAAATTAGTTCTAATTAAAAACGCTCATCGAGTTGTTCAAATTTTTTACAATTATATTGGATATACATATTTAATGTAATCAATCTGGCTTTTAATTGTTACCCGCCCACTCAAATATGTGGGATTTTCTAAAAATAATAAAATTTTTAGAAGCATTTTATCTACACCCCTTTTGCACTAGCAAAGTTTACTTTTCAAAGTTTTAATTCAGCTGGTAGAAAAGCAAAGAGAGGTATACTACATCTCGCTGTCTTTCTACCTGCTGAATCAAAACTTTGAAAAGAGGGGGGGGGGGGGTGGTGGGGGAAACTTTCACGCCCCCTAAAATGAATCCCAGATGTAAACTTCCAAAACGCCAATATATTTTTCTGCTGCCCTCTGCCAGAATCTGTCGTTAGAACCGTGTAATTTTTTTTGTGCTGTACAGTGTAATTTATTAATTAATAACATGAATTTTTCCACTTACCAAAGGTATTCTCCGTTATAAATTGTAAATATGTATCCAACAGCGACTGGCCAGCCGCCGCTGTACTATTCGGTAACTGGCCACCGGCCATATCCTTCTGTTGACCCAAAGCTGCTGCAGCGGCCACAGCAGCCGCTTCATTACGTATACGTGATATCGTGGTATTTGCATGTCCAAAATTACTCAATAAACTTTCGTGATAACGGCTCAAATCATTGTTACCCACATTACTGACAAAACCAGTGCTAGTAGTAAGATCCTCTGGATCATCATCATCAGAATCTTCCATTTCATCTTTCATGCCACCTCCTACATTTATATCAACCTTTTGTCCACTACCACTAGTATTAGTGGGCGAAGCTCGAGCTCTTAGTTCAGCGGGTGAAATTTTCACCCCAGCCTTGGCCAGAAGACGCGAAGCTAATTCCGGATCAAAAGCACTGGGCATTGGTAGCACGGGTAAATCTTTAGTTGAAATACCACGATGTTGACGTGACATATGAGAGTGTAAAGAGTTACGTGACTTAGCCACCGTGCCGCATAAAACACAACGATAGCCTGGACAGACTGTATGTTTATCTTCCAGATGAGTGCGCAAGGTATGGGCTGAACGATAGATTTTACCACACTTGGGGCAAGGACGAGGATCTGTGGCACGTACACGCATTTCTAATGAACGCCGAGTAACTGTTAACAAAGAAATGGAAAATGAAGATTTTCGTTAATTCAAGCTAAATAATGTTTTTCGATCTCTGCTTAAATAAAAATTCATTTATTTTATTTTATTTAATTTTTTATTTTTTTTTATTTTCTGTTCTTTTCTTTATTTCTTTTTTAACTTTTATTTGAAAATATATTGTATATATTTGCCATTTTTGTCTTAGTTTTTCTTTACTCTAGTTCTTCGTTTTATCTCTTTTTTTTATTTATTTAATAATACTTAAGGTTTTTTGGGGCTTTTTAATAAACTAAAGTTTAAATTATATAATTTGTAACTAAATAGGAATTCTGTTTTATTACGAAGGAGTTTCTTTTTAAAGTTTCTTTATAGGTACTTCCTAAAACTTTTAAATAATTTTTAAGGGCTATTCGTAACTTTGTTGAAACTATAAAATTTTCTTTTGTAAAAAAACATTCTTTCAAAAATTTAAAATTTTTTTAATTAATTTTTTTTTTGATTAATTTAATAGGAACCTGTTTTTACGTATTAAACATTGTTTTTTATTACTTAATAATTTTTTTAAATTTAATTTGCAAAACTATATTTAAAAATGATAAGTTCGTGTTGTAATTATTAAAAAAAAAGAATTAAATAAAATTACACTGAAAAGAGTTGCGTGATTGTTTCAAAATGTTTTTTTTTGTTGAGATATTAACCTTTTCCAATGAAAAAGGAGTTTTCAATCAAGTCTATAAGGTCTTGAACTTGTGATCCTGAAGCGGTTTAAATTTTTACATGGACTTGTTAGTTCTTTTTTTTTATTGCTATTCAATGAATTAGAAGTTATGTTCGGAATATTGAGAAAAAACGATTTTTGGAATTGCTACAAATGTTATTTGTCTCAGAGTATATTATTTTTGTACGTATTATTTTAAATTTTTATTCTCATAATTTAATTACTTTTACTGATATTTTGTCGACTGGCACAAGTTGTGGTCGAACACTGGAACTTTATTTCATAAATTGTTTAATAGTCAACGCGCTTACCACCTCAGCCACATCTCTATCTATAAAAGCATCGGCACCAAGCTAACCAGGGTTGTCATGTCGTACGCTTTTTAAAAATATGACAAAACCGACATAGCCATACACGGGATATGGCTGGCTATCTCAGTGTTTCATAAAACGCTGAAACTAACATATATACAAAATAACTTTGAGAGTAGTTGAGAGACTAAATGCCTTTTGTAGAGAGGAATGAGGAAGGACAATAACATTTTTATTAATTATCTGGAAGTTGTTAATAATAACTTCTTGAGATGTCAAAATTACATACTTATTGACATTTTCGAAGCAGCTAAAAAGTCTTCCTTAAATATAACTTACAGTATTTTTCACTGGTTGTCTCTAATATGCAAATATTTCGCTAAAATATTATATAATTTTCCTCATGGGAAAGGTCTGCAGAAGTGCACTTCCGTTGCTAGACATCTTCACTATAAAAACTTGAGATCTGGTGGGGCACATAAAAATATTAGGAGAGTTTCTGAACGACCCATAGATTAGGATGAATGATCAAATACAACATTAGTCTGGAACAAAAACTTTGACGTTTTAATTACGGAAATTAGCCAATGGCTGAACCACGCTCCATGGCACAAAGACGCTAAACATATCTAGTTCACTGATTTCTATAAACAGAAAAATGCATATACGGGAGCAGGTATATATGACCCTAACTTCCAAAGATCCATTGTCATGGGCAAATACCCTAAGATTTTCCAGGCGGAAGTCTACACCATCCTCATTTTTGCTAGATAATGCTTAAGGAGAAAATGTAAGGGTATTCGTATCTACTTTATGTCACCTAGCTAGAGAGCGCTCAAGCCCTTAATTGCTTATGATATAAGGTCGGGTGCTGTCATGGATTGTGTTACATCTTAAACTGGCGTTATGCTGGTGGCCTATCCATGAAGGTAAAGAGAAAAGAGAAAAATAGTTTCTGAGCTCAGATGGTATTTGCTCGCCGTTTGGAAGCCCCCCTCCCCCACCATTCCTTAACTCTGTCATTTGTGACCCGATTTAAAATTTTTTTTTTGTTTGAAAGGTTTTGCTTGCAGTTTGGTCCCATATTTTTTTCCTAAAAAGGGGGGAGGGAGGAAATTTGGTCCCCCACGCATAACTCTGGCATTTGTTCACCGATTTTAAAACTCTTTTTTGGTTTGAAAGGGTTTTCTTGCAGCTTAGTCCCATCATTTTTTTTTTCGAAAATCGGTAGTGAAATCTGCTCTCCCCCCATTAACAACTATGACATTTTTGAACCGATTTTCAAAATTATTTTTTTAAAGGGTTTGAAGTTTGGTCCCATAGAAGTGGAAATCGGGAGGAAAAAGTAGTAGCCCGATATATTAACTACCGCATAACTCCGGCATTTCTTGACCGATTTCAAAACTTTTCATTTATTTTACCTAACGCAAAACGTTTAGTAAGCTGTTCAATGGGATCTTTGTTATTTCGTCCCTATTACAAAATCAGATAGACGATAAATAACGCATCAAGGGTCGAAAAAAGCAAGTTATATTAAATGTATCTTTTTTTCCTTAAGCGATTAATTTAGAGTTTCGTGGAAAATGAAGTTTTTGTCTAAATTCAGCCATTTTGAACACTCATTTTAAAGTCTTGACTTTGATTGCTTTTCACGACTACATGAAAATAAAAAAATTTCTTTTTGCATCAAGGATTGTGTTAAAAATCACAAAATATTTTTTTTTTAAATTTTGGTTACGCTATTACAGGAGATATTGACGAAATAGAGAACAAAGTCGAGACCAAAAACCAAAATTTTAGAATTCAAAATCAATTATCTTTGAAAATATTTAAGATATCTTAATAAAGTAAGCTGTATTTTCGTTACTTATTTATAAACTTTACACCAAGCTTAAATTTATTTAAATCGGATAATATTTGCAAAAGTTATGAGGCTTACAAGGGTTTTTATGCCCGAGGTAGTAAAGTTTTTTGACACCATGTAGCTCACAGTTTGTTTCAACATGGTGGTTCGAATATCAACATTGTTAAAACTTAGGTCCTTTTCTATGATTTTTAAATACATCGTTTTGTAATCGGATTGCAAATTTCAAAGATACAGCTTTATTAAGCTTTTTTCCAGTTGGAACCACTGTGTGTCGTTTTGACGTTTTCATTCTGTGTTCGTTTAAATTAAGTTTTGCTGCAAGACGAATTCATACCATGAAGGCATTTTGCAAAGCGAATTGGGGCGAGTAAACCTGGTATAAATATGACTTGTTTCATAACGTATATTTTTGTAAAATTTGTTGTCCTGTCGCTTTAACAGTTACATTCTGTTTTTGGTTAAATTAAAATTTGTGTTCAAAATTTTTAAATACAACGAACTTTCCAATGTAATATAAATTATAATCTATTGATTTTAGATTTAAACTAAAATTTTTGGTTTTAACAAAATATTTATTTTATGGAAATTTGAGCTTTGTTTTAATAAAGTTTTTTATATGAATAGTAGCAGCATTTTATATGTATATATATCTTTTAATTATTTACTAAGTTATTTACCTTTTTATTTACTAAACTATACATTTGTTTTTTTTATATTTATTTAGTGTTTGTTCTTTAATTATAGTTATCTTTAATACATATTTTACAGATTAATTTATTTTATTAATTATTATTTTTTGGCTAAAAATATATTTACGCAGGCACATTCTATTTTGTTTCAGTATACTTATAATACTTTTTTTATATTTTAGTATATAAAATTTTTATTTTAAACAAAAATCAATTACAAAAATTGTTTCAGGTATTGAGAAATTTTCAAAAATATTTCTAATTGAAATTGTGCTCATCAATAAGATAAGTTTATGAAATTACTTTTTGTTCTATTTATAAATTTGTTTGCTTGTGGAGTATTCTATAGCGCACTAGCAAACGATTTCTCTGAACTTGCAAACTGTGTATTTTGACGAACAAAAATCAGCGCCCGAATCGTCGCTTTCGATATCGAGCTGATTCGATCGAGTTTTCTTAGTTTGAGATTATGCCATTCGCTATCGAATAATATAAACACATTGTTCGATATCGAATGTCATAATCTCAAACTAAGAAAACTCGATTGAATCAGATCGATAACGAAAGCGACGATTCGGCCCCAGATTGCGAAAAATATCAACTTAATTGTCACATTCATTTTATTAAGTGCAAGGAAAGTTAACATCTTTAACAGAATTTAAAAGGGTTTAAAACTAAAAAAAAATAAAGTTTAAAAAATTTATTAAATTTGTTTGAGATAGTCTTAGCAATTGATTATTTGGAAAATTGATATTTGTTTTAGGTTTAGCTATTCTATAAGCCTGCATTTCATTTGTGATAATGCCAACTAATCAGTACAATTTTTGGCATCATGGTTTGAAAACTTTTCAAACACGATGGTAAAAAGTTTACTGATGAGTTGGCATTAGCACCAACGAAATGCAGGCATAGATAATACTCAAACCTACAACAAATAACAATTTTTCAAATAAAAAAGATTAAAATCATTAATGTACAACAAACAGTAACTTTTTTGAAAACTTTGGAAAACTTTAAAAAGTTTTCCAAAGAAATTTATAACATGCCTCAAACATATTTTTGTAAAATATTTTCGGTCAAAATATATTTTGAATATTTTTTTTTAGCTACAGTTTCTCTTTTGTTTTAATACTGTTTATATTTATTTTTTAATTTACTATTTATATGCGATTAAATTATATATAACTTACCAACTATAGGATTTTTTAAATAGTTTTTATTTTGTTATAATTATTTTTACTAAATTACAATCTTTTTGGTTGTTTTATTTATAATATATATTTGCATAATACATTATTGTATAGGAACGTATAATTTTGTGTATATATTTAGTTTTTTTTTTTAATATTTTTTTATGTATAAATATTAGTTATGTATAATTTTCAAAAGTTTTTGTCTATTTAATAGACAGTAAATTAATTAATTTTTTGTTTAATATTTGTTGTAGGAGTAAATTACAAAATTCTTTATTGATAATATTTAGTTTTACGTCTTAGGTCAGATTTTGAAATTAAATATGCAGGAAGAGCCAGAAAATGTTAAAAAATTTCCCACTTTCTTTTAGTCGATTTTTAAAATAGTGGATTTAAAAAAAACTCTTTAAATCTGGGGGAAAACAGTTCCTTACCCGCAGCCGCGGATCCAGCTTGAGTGTTTGCGTGGGGGAACTGAAACATACTATTTTGCAAACATTTTTTAAAAATTCAATAGAATTGGGTATATTTTAAAAATTTTAGGGGGAAATATCCCGTTTTCACCCCTTCTATCCACGCCTTCTTACCCGGCACTGGTGAAATCGCAAAAATCCCACGCTTTGGGTAGTCCTCATCTGTATTTCATCTCTGAATAAGGAACGTACAAATCAAAAAAGTAGGTGTAAGAACTTGTTATGAATGTTTAAATCTTGTATTTAAAATATTAGTTTTATACAATCTTTCTTGCAAGAAGTATCAAAACACTACTCAAAAACTACATAACAACTAAAATCCTAAGGCCACAAGTACACTTTTGAGTTTTTTTTTACAGGAGAAGCAAAAACAGACTATTTAGTTCCTAGAGTTGATTTACATTGAGGGTAATGTCGCTGCGACCATGCTTACGTTTTCTTTTGGATTCCCTTCTTAAATCTACGCGCGTTTATATAAAGACTTTCACCCAATTTACACGATGAATTCCCTTTTGAAGTTGATACCAAAAACATTTTGCGTTCATACGGTGATTTTTAGTTGCATGCAGGGGTGTTAGGTATGACGATTTTTTTACGATATGACAAAAAACGATATGACATACTGTGTTGTCATATCGTAAGTTTTTTACGATATGACAACACTGAGACGGCCATGCACGGCCTTGTCATATCTTAAATAACTTACGATATGGGAACACAGTATGTCATATCGGTTTTTGTCATGTCGTAAAAAATCGTCATACTTAATGCCCCTGGTTGCATTGATGCCAACTTTGGCTCTTTTTTACGATATAACAAAAAACTATATGACGTACTGTATTGTCATATCGTAAGATCTTTACGATATGACAACGCTGCGACATGACAAACCGTATATGGGTATCTTAGTGTTGTCATATCGTAAAAAGCTTACGATATGACAATACAGTGTGTCATATCGTTTTTTGTAATATCGTAAAAAAGAGCCAAAGTTGGCATCAATGCCTGGTTGCATGTCATTTTTATATATTACTCTCAAATTTCGCTTTATTTACTCATTCACAACAACAAAACGTTAACACAATTAGATAAGAGAGACAATGAGAGAGATAAGAGAGAAATGAGAGACAATGCTAATCCAATTAAAAAAAGTGAAAAAAGAATTGAGAAAAAAACCATGAAAACGGAAATCGAGGTTTTTTTCTACTCCTCTTTCTTCTCTACACCCGCTTTCTTCTCTACACCGTTCGCCTAAAAGAAAAAAAGACGTCGAAAAATGGACGTCATAAATTTCATCGTGAGAATTGGCTATTTTTTGTTGCAAGAGCCTGCGGACTTTTTGACGTTCAATTGGCTAATGCTTTTTATTCGTTCATTCGTAGAAAGTGTTGCTATAGATCGACTGTTTGGTAATTGGAAATCTGCTAAATTGGCAACATTAAAAACAATTAAGAAGAGCTAAATTTAAAAAATTTTAAATTTATCAAAAGAAGAACTTATTAAAGAAATTGTTAAATTGTTGAATTTAGCACCAAAATCAAATTATTTACTTAAACTTTACACAGTATATGTTTTTTAATATAATTGTTGTTTTATTTCATGCAGTGCAGCCAATAATTAATTAATAACCAATTTTGCAATTCCATAAAAAGTAAGCACAACTGGCAACACCGCTCATACATAACATAACAAGAATGCGAAAGATGTAAAAGAGAAGCGTCAAAATTGTGCCCTCAATTTTCATTTCGTGCCTCTCTGACTATCAGGGGTGTTAAGTATGACGATTTTTACGATATGGCAAAAAACGATATGAAATACTGCGTTGTCATATCGTAAGCTATTTACGATATGACAGCACTTATGACAAAACTTACGATATGAACACACAGTATGTCATATCGTTTCTTGTCATATCGTAAAAAATCGTCATACTTAACACCCCTGCTGACTATACCGTTATTACACCTGTACCGTTATATACACTGTGCCTTTTTCGCTTGGCTTTGAAGAAATGGTGGCCATTCCCTCAATTTCGTCTACTCGCGACTACAGGCTGTTTTTTTTTACCATCAACACACGTATACTCTGTGCGTCAGATACACAGCCTATCTATTTAGCCACGAAGCACATACAGAAACAAAGAACAAGATAGGGTATGTTTGGCCACCACTGCTTTAAAGGCAAGCATTTCTAGTTTGAGAGAGAGAAGTTAGCGGGGTAAGAAAAAAGGCACGAATTGAAATTTGAGGGGTTTTTTGATATTTCTCTTTGTCATTTTTGTACTCTCAGCATTAAATACGTCTATAAAAAGAACATGGGGCAAAACTCTGTAATGTAAATGCGCGTAACTTTTCGTAGGGGCTTTAAAAGAAAATTGTCAAAAAAGGCAGGCTAAAAAGGCATAGTGTGAAAAAGCAGTTAGCTTCTCTACCCCTCTCACTCTCAAGCACGAGTCGCAAGCGACCTTAATGTAAATCAGCTCTTAGAATTGACTAAAGTTTTAAGGGAAGACGTATTTTGTTTGATTGCATACGTCAAAATTTTTTTATTTGTTGCTTCCGACCTTTTGAGATTTAGGTGACGATATATTCCTGTAGCATATTTAATGAGATTTCGGAAATTGAGTTGCGACACATTCCCAGCAATTACTATGCAACATACTTTTCAAGACAAACTACATACCGTCTGCATTACTTTACATTAGTTAAATCAATTACTTACTAGTAAATAAACAATCCATTTATTCTCTTATTGGCACAGTAGTAGTACCTGCGCTTATCATACTGATGATCAGCAGTTCAAATCTTGGCGTAGCTAAGTGTAGCGTCTAATTGAATGGTTCTGAAATGGGGGCTACCGGGCCCCTCTCTGTGAAAGTCTTTTCTTCAACAGTTGCTGTATTTGATTGAGCGTTTGAACAAGGTAAAAATTTGCTTAAGAATGTTCTTAAAAAGCTACTTATGAGACAATCTCTCTTTAAAGCCGAGTAATATTTAAGCCATTGAATGATTTCATGAGCAAATGGAGTATGAATGATTTATTAAGTTAAAAGCCAAAGAGCGAGAACTAATCAAAGTTAGTTCTTCTTTGTTGAATTAAAATATTAAAAAGCTTGATTTAGTATGAAAGATATTTAATTAAAGATATCTAAAGAGAACAATATAATGTCTTGAGAACTTCTAAAAAGAGTTTATAAAGAAAGTGTGAAAGATCAGTTAGAAGATATGACCCAGTTTCTTTAACAACAATCACTGAATATTAAAGTTTTTCAAAAGCGAGATTTTCTTATCTTCTAAGAAAGCTGCATAGAAAAATCTAGTAAGCTAGTGGGTGTACTCTTTCCAACTTAAAATATCACTAGCCCAATTGCTAGAGAGAGTTCTTCATTTTTAAAGAAAATTAAAATTTGAAAGGGATTTTTATAATTTATTGGAACTTTCATGGTTAATGGTTTTTAATAAATTTTTATACAGAAATTAAATTTCCATTTTCGAATTTTTGAATCTATTGAAAATCTCCTATTAAGATTTTATGAATTACTTTGTTCATAAATGCCTATATTTTCATGTAAATTTATCTATTGGGGCCATAATCCTATTTGTCTTCAGTTACTCTTAATTTTTAAAATTTTTACTTTTAGGAAGCATTTTGATTATATCTTTTTGTTTAACGGAATTCGTAGTAATCAAGCCTTATTTGCATCATCTATATAAATCTAAACGTTTAACGTATACTTTCTTTGGTTCGCATTTTTATTTTGGAATGTTCTTTCTGTTAACGTTGCCATTCAAACTAATCACCCTCACAGTTTCATTTAAAATCCGGACCACCCGCAAATGGTCCACCCGATGAACGCATTGCTTTCATTTTGGCCCATTGCAGTGTGTGTTTAATGCGCATATGATTACGCACAGAATTGGGATGAGCAAAACGACGACCACATTCGATGACAGGACAGACAGGACTATCACGTGGATAATGTCTATCGAGATGTTGACGAAACACTCTCTGTTCGAGAGGAGTTTCACATAGAGGACAAGGTAACATGTAGTTGCTGCTGGAAGCAGCAGCAGCAGCTGCATTAGCTGAGGCTGCTGAAGCGGTTGCAGCAGCTGCAGCTGCTGCGGCTACGGCTGCAGGATTTTGAAATAGCTCAGGAAAGTCTCGTGAACGACTAAAGGCTATTGTACGAGCCATCAAAAGATTGGCTGTTAATTGTTGTTGATGCGTTACTGCTGTTTGTTGGTATTCATCGAGATATTGTTGTTGTTGCTGCTGTTGATGTTGTTGATGATTATGTTGCTGGTGATCCTGTTGCTGGTGTGGATGCTGATGCTGCTGCTGGCTGTGATCGGCTCGATGTCTTTGGTGTGGAGGCAATTGTTGTTTAGAGTCCGTTATCATATGTTGTTGCTGTTGTTGTTGTTGCTGCTGTTGTTGTTGTTGTTGTTGCTTTTTCAATAAAGCCTGATACAAAGCCGACTCACTATTATGCCTTGAGGTTTTCATGGTCAATGATATGGCCGATGATATCGACGAGGCTCCATCATCATCTATAAAATTTTCATCATCACTATCATGCCATGAACGTATAGAACGTGCGGGTGATGAATTTGCATATTTAACTATATTATTGTTTAAATGTGAAACCAAGAGATGATTTTGTTCCGAACTTAAATGATCTGCAGCAGTAGGACCATGAGGTGAACTATTCGCTCTCGTTTCTCTTTTATCGGCTAATGCTGATTGGTTGCTAGACGAGTCTTTGTTTGCTGAGCTTACTTCCTTCATGTCTTCATCTTCCTTAAGTTCCTCTTTAATTTGTGTAGTATTTAAAAATTTTCCCAGATTTTGCTGTACATCTGTAGCTGCCGATCGATAGGTGTAAGTGATCAAGGTAAATGTTTTGAAGTTTTAGGGGAAAAATAATAAAAAATTATTTTTGTGGGGTGTTTTTCTTTAATTTATAAAATGATTTGTGTAAATGCATTTGAGAAATATGCAAAATGCTTTTTATTTTAATTAATTAAGACGAGCAAGTCTAAGCTATGGGGTTTTTAAACCTTGATCTTTGTTACTTTTATATTGTTTTGTGGTAAAATTTTAAAATTTTGTTCATTTATCAGCAACAGCAGCAACAGCAGAACTGAATACTCGTAATTTCAAGTCATTTTTAAAAGCCAATTATTTTATTTATTATAATTTTTTTTTGTAAGTAACCTTTTAGTTGAATAATATTCATTTAGATTTTAACAGAAACTTTGCCAATTGTTTAATGAATTTTGGGGGTTTAAGGATTTGGTTTTTTTTCAGGTTTTTAAACATTCAGTTCTAAGGTTTTAAATTGCTGGTCCTTTATGTACGTGGTTTAGCCAATTTTTTTGCAAACTTATAATTAATTTTGTTAAAAATTGCCAATTTTGAAATCATAAAATTGAAGATCACGGCTTTTATTAATTAAGTGCTTATTAAAAACTATAAACTAAAAACATTCATATGATTATATACAACTAAAAGTACATATTTATTAAAATAATGGAAAAAATACATCAAAAATGCATAAAAATAATAAAGAATAAAAAACTTAAGTTAAATTGTCTTTTATAGCATAATTTAATATAATTGTAGAAGATTTTCAGTTCAAAGACTTATTTCATTGCTGTATAAATATAGTATGCTAATTTTTTTAAATAGTATTACTGTTTTCTTAGTTAAAATTAACTTTTCATCTTTTTTACAATGACTTATATCATGTTATATTTATTGTAAGGCAATTAGTTTTACACACCGAACTGGAAATCTCTTCAATTAAATGGTTAATTTAGAAAGGTGAAATATTTTGCTCGAGCTGTTGTCTAATTTAAGGAATAAAGGCGATATCAGCAAAATTTTTACATATAATGAGAATTATGTTACATACTTTCTGTTTCAAAACACTGTTCAATTTATATTAGCCCAATTCACAATCTTGTGCAAATGGTCTTACATCGTAGCATTTGCAAAATGGTATAGTATATTTATAGTCACCACTAGCAAGTGTTAAGTGGTGAGTATCAATATGCAATACCATTTTGCAAATTCTACGATGCAAGAGCATTTGCAAAAGATTCTGAATTGGGCTATTATGATATGTATATTATGATATATTATGCCAAGAGAAATTTTTAATTTTCAACAATATGTATAATATCTAGTTTAAAAAGCCTAAAAAACTGTTTTCTTATCAGAAGAACTTAATTTGTGTGCCTAGTTTCATATGAGTCGGTTAAGTAGGATTACCTTCAAACAAGCTTACATTGAATGGGCCAACTTTCATAATCATTATATTAGCCTAATTCACAATCTTGTGCAAATGGTCTTGCATCGTACCATTTGCAAATTGGTATAGTATATTGATACTTACCACTTAATAATTGTTAGTGGTGAGTATCAATATACTATACCATTTTGCAAATGCAACGATGCAAGGCCATTTGCAAAATATTAGCCCAATTCACAATCTTGTGCAAATGGTCTTGCATCGTAGCATTTGCAAATTGGTATAGTATATTATACTCACCACTTAACAATAGTTAGTGGTGGGTATCAATATGCTATACCATTTTGCAAATGCAACGATGCAAGACCATTTGCACAAGATTGTGAATTGGGCCATTGTGAATTGGGCTATTGTATTATAATAAAATGCAATAGCCCAATTCACAATCTTGTGCAAATGGTCTTGCATCGTAGCATTTGCAAATTGGTATTGATACTCACCACTTAACAATTGTTAGTGGTGAGTATCCATATACTATACTATTTTGCAAATGCAACGATGCAAGACCATTTGCACAAGACTATGAATTGGGCTAATGAGTGTTCAAGGTTTTATAAGAGTCGGTTAAGTATAATAGGCAGATTTTGAAAAAAAATCGTTTCTAAACGTTTCAAATTTGTATGAAAAATAACGGAAATACGTATCAAAACTTGCCACCAGTAGACAAGCTTCACAGACATATTTGCATTATACTTAACGGGAAAACCCGTTTTTCTGTTTTAGCTATGTACAAACATTTTCATATTAACGACGCAAATCGAAGCCACTAACGACGCAACTTCGAAGCCATGCGACGCAAACTGAAACACCAACGACGCAACTTCGAAATCACGGGAATTTTAAAAAGACGCATCTTCGAAACGACGCAAACCGGGGTATTGGTGTATATGTAAATCTTTACATATTTAAAAATGTATGCTTGCAGTTTGGTTCCATAGAAATTTAAGTGGAAGTCAGGCGGACAAAGTTGCTGCTGCTGACTGTCACAGAATTTTTACAAAAGTAAAAATATTCTAGTTTTTCAATAGTTACGAAACGTTTTCGTTATATATTTGCAATATTCGAACTATTTCATAAAGAAGTTCTGATGCAAAAACTTGTCGCTCCTAAAAGTATACCAAAAAAATTATTTTAATTCTTCTTTAATGTAAAAACTTTCAACATAAGATTTCCATTTTTGTTTATTGTAGATTGTAAAGTGAACGTATTCATATTTTTCAATGCGTAACGTTTTAGTTGTGAACCTTTAGCTTTCACATTTGTTCATAAAAAAGTTCTAACACGAAAACTTCACATGCCTTTAGGCGCCACTTTTAATTTTGTTAACAAAGAAAACTAATATAGCAAATATCTTTTTTTGCTCCTAAAAGTATGTCCTTTTTTTAAGAAGTGACACATTCAAGCACTTAATGCCTACCAGTTAATTAATTAATGTGTTACCTTTTTTGGGAAAGCACATCAGAAAAATTCATGATGTTGATGACTTGTCTGGCACAGGGATCGAAACCATGTTCACTTTCATTCAATATTCAGTTTATTTCAATATTTTTAAAATATGATTGCAATATTTTTATGGTGGAGTAGCCATCGAAATGCAAATTTTTCGAGTTTTTCTTATCAGCTCTTAACCTAAAAAATATGCAAATTCCTCTAAAATTTATTGAAATAAATGTATTTTAAATCACTCTAAAAGTTCTTGTCAATTCGATTTTTTCATTCAGCTTTTAATCATAGAAAACTGTATCGAGTAGGCTGAGTAAGTAGTTCGAGACATTTCGTTATTAAAGTTTCTAAAAAAAAATATTCGTTTTTAATTATGCCATTACATTACAGAGAAGATCCAGATATGTTCTGCAAAGCAGCCGCTTCTTATAGTTTTTTATTCATAGCCAGGGAAACCAGAAATATTATCTAACAAACGTGTTTTATAAGCGGTAACTATGCAATGGAAGCTTAAAAATATGTTACTAGAAATTTCGAGTTATGCTGCTTATTTCGTTTATAATTTCTATAAGACTATAGATAATTTAGATTATTATTAAATTTGTGACTAATCAATTTAAAAAAACTGTATCATAAATAGTTGATATATTATAGAGGACAAATCCTACAGAAAGTGCTATGCCATAAGAAAAAAACCCAAGATCGGTTAACAATCACTAAAGACAATATTACTAGAATGGGAAAAACTTCTAAAACTTGCAAAACGGTTTCGATTACAAACCCGTTTTTTATGTACACAATCGTTTTTTTAGCACAACGATATGCAAAAATATGTAGAAAAAATACGTAATTAATTTTTATGAAATATCTTGAGTCTGTATGTTAGACTCTTATTTATCCCAATCAAGAATGAAAAATGAATACGAGAACTATTTTCATTATCCCCATTTAAACAAACCCTAAAATGACCGATAATTTCAAATTTGCCATCACTAATTATATTGATTTTCTATGAAGAAAACTTTTGGTTCAATTATAATTTTTATATTAAAAATTGAACCATCAGTTGGAAGAAGGGAATAAACGCCATTTTTCCAAAATTGAGTTATACACATATTTGTTTACTTGAATCATAGCTCTATTATGCGTGTTAAAGACGAAAATGTAACACTTATGTTTAATATAATTTCATGCGACTAAAAAAAAGTCAGTTGGAAGAAGGTCATATATTCCCTTTTTCCAACTGATAATGAATAAAAAAATATATTCTGGTACAATTAAGTTCAAAAAAGTAAAATTTTAATAGCAAAAATTCTGGTTTTTCCGTGATATTTGTTACTTCAGCATTGATTGTTGATTTTAAAAATTCATGACTAAATTATTTAAAAAACACCTGTAAGTCATTGAATAAGAAAAACATATTCAAGATATCGAATTACAGTAATTTTGTATACTGTTCAAGTCAAAAAGGTTATATAATATGTTCTGAATTTATAGTTGGCTCTCCTAAAGACACTTTTTTGCTTCAGAAAAAGTATGTAAGCTCAAAATTACCATTTATAAAGGCATATACTTCCAAAATGCCAATAAATACGAAACAAATTAATGCCATTCGAAATATAAAACAATACATTCCCGTCGAATTCATAATATTGATAATATTATCTCTTGAAGTACTACAACAACCGAAACTGCTGAAAATGATGACGAATAAATAATATTAACTACTTCAATCATTATTTGTAGAAAATAAATATACGCTTGTTAAGAAATTGCCTTTTATTTATATATTTTTTTGATCAGTTGGAAGAAGAGAATAAATCCAAGAAGTTTATTTGTGTATATATCAGAACATATTAATGTTTGGAAATCTAGTCTAATGTTATGCAATCATAATTAATAGTATCTCTATTTCATCCAAATGTTATAAAAGGCTATGTGAAGAAAATAAAAAGTTATGAAGTTTTTTTCATATATCTCTGTTCCATATTTTTGGACTTATTCCCTTCTTCCAACTGGTGGTTCAATTGCTAAGCTTACGTTTACCTCTCACAAGACTAAGTTTTGTTTACACTTGAAAGTCAGGAATGTACATTTCTCACGAAAAGAATGTTGCCTACTTTAAGGCAACATACGACAAAATTCAAGCTTTGATATTTTTAAAAGTCAATTGTATTGAAAAACTCCTGCGTTTTAAGCAAAAACTGCATGATTCAAACAAAATTCTTATTATTCAAAGTTCTTACACTAATTCAGGGTAAATATTTTTATATAAATTTTTTGTTTCCTTTTCTTATTAAGGGTTATATAATTTAAGGTGTGCGATAAATGTTTCAACTCTCTTAACTCCAAATTTTATTACTTCTTTTTTCTAAACTGGGTGTAATATTACAAAATCAGAGAAATATTTATATAGTGCCAGTTTGTTTATAGATTTTATGCATAACTTCAACTAATATCCTTGTTATAATAACCATTTGCCTGTATATACATATAGAATATTTATTACAAACAAATGAAGTTTATGTGTAAATTATTTGTTGTTTTAAGGCATAAATGCAGTAATCTACACACACACATAAATATCGCGTGCATTAAATGCATTAAAATAATTCCTCATTTTTATTACATATTCGCTTTTTTCATTCTTACGTCGATAACTATTTATTATATTGAAAATGAAGAAATAGCAAAAAAATAGTTTTATTATTATGATTATTGGCAACTAAACGCAACCCATTTTTGAAACAAGAAAAAAATTATAACAAAACTATGTGAATGTGTAAATAACAATTTAATAAAGTTAAATATAAAACTGATATGAGAAATATTAATTTAACTTATAGAACGTTAGAAATAAAGACAGATAACATATACAACTAAAGCATTTGTTAAAAGGTGTGCAATGAAATTGTATTGAAAAAGTATGGTTGAGGCAACCATAATCTAAGAGCAACATACTATGATTAAATTATATGTTTGGAGTCTAATAATACTAGTGTGAAAATAAATCTGATCTAAACATAGCTTTGTGGTCTTATATAACACTAATATAATACATACAACCTAATGTGTAGTTAAATGTAAATATACTATGGTTTAAGCTAATCATATTATATTTGTATACAAAAATAGCATGGTTCTAAGGAACCATATAAAGGCTGTTTTATTAATCATATTTTGATTGAAAATTAACGGCAGCTAAAAACATATGTATATATTTTTGAAATTAAATATAAAATAAAAGGTTTTGAATCTGAAAAAAGTATTAACTATTTTCACATAGACAGATATGCATACATATTTGTTGACACATGTTTTATGCGCAATTATTCGGAAAATCTAAAATTTTCAGTTATTGCAGCCTTTCAGTTAATTTTTATGTTTCAGATATTTTGTTCGAACTAATGTACGAATGCACTAAATTGATCGATTAAAAGAATTAGTTTTCAGAGCATGGCCAAATATTAATTGTTAGCATTTATCCGTTTTTGTTATTTTTAATTTATTTTTCTATTATTTATTTTTTCAAATCAAGCGACACACAAAAACAAACCGACAGCTCTCAAGTAAAACAAAAAACTAATAAAAAAGGATAGAACAACAACTTTTTGTTTTAAAATATTATGGACAAGAACCATATTTTATTGTTATAGCACCATACTGTTGTTGAATTTTTAAATATACCATGATTGTAGCTAGAATTTTTTTTAGCAATAAATTCAACCTTGTTGCAATTAATATGAATGATAATAATGTCATGATTAAATGTAAGCATAAGTTTTTTGTTGTAAGCTAATTAAGGTTCACAATTATTTAAAACAATTATAGATTATTTTCAACAACCATAAGCTATATACGGAAATATGACATTGTTGACGCAACCATGCCACAACCATATCTTTTCTCTGTGTGCGTGTTTCGGCAGGCACCTTATCTAAGGCAGGAGCCTACCTTCTAATTTGAGAGGGTACAATAAAATATTTGCATATGTATTCAATAGCTCCTTTATCTTCGGAGAAATTAAAGCATAACTTTTTAACGCTTTACTTATTTACAAAGTAAAACATATCTTAAGGCACTTTCTTTATTAAAAACAAATCATTTTAGTCCTTCATTATGTTCTTGATATCCAAATTGCAATTTTCTAATCAAATTAATTTTATTATAAAGTTTTAAAATATTTTCTAATCAAATAAATATGCATGTGCTCTATTATTTTATTTTTTGTTCTACTATTAAAAAAAAGCTTGTTAAATGTATATTAAGTATACATGTAGTATAATAAACTATAAAAACCCTTAGCAACTGTACCAAATATTATTTAGTTTTTGACAAGCTTAAAAAATATTGAGTTTAGAATTTTAAAGTATGCATATACATTTTACATAGATATATATGGATGTATATACATATATAAATATATCCTTCTTTTTTCCTGAATATAACAATGATTTTTTGTAGTGTGAAGTTGTTGTATGTATTTGTGTGAAAACTAATTTAATTTTTACACTTCAATTAACATAGTTTTTTGTTTTCCAACATATTATAATAAATAAAATGCATTTTAAATTAAAAAAAAACAACTCCTACTATAATATTCATATATACATACGTATGTATGTATATGTAGCTGTGCATTTGATTACATATGCAAACGTACATATAAACAACACAAGGATGTCCTTTCTTTTGATTGATAGACGCATACAATACATTTGATAAATATTTTATGAGCTTTTTTCTATATATACACAAACAAGTAGACATACTTGAGTATATACACTTGCATATATAGAAGTTCGAACGAAGATGGTTGCAGAATTAACCGACTAGCAGAAAGAACATAATTAAAAATTTACGTTAATTAATTACAACCTCCACGGCAAAACGTAACAACATTGTTTTTAAAGGTCGTTGTTCACGTGTATTTCATGTATTTCACCACTTTTTAGGTGGCTCTGGTTTTATGTAAATTTTCAAGTCTTATTTTTCATAAATGTAACGGATCCGGCAGATATTGTTATGTCCGTACAGACATGTCTCAGATTAGGTTGACTTTTTTCAGTTATCTTTTGAAGTTGGTACCCATCACTACGCCAATATCCACTTATGTATCTTATATTTTACGACATAATTATAGTGATGCAAATATTGTTTCAATAAACTGTTTAACTTTAAAAAAATATCACATGGTTACGGCATAAAACAGTTTTTTGACTCTCCTGAAAACCTAGTGAAAAACACATAGCTGCTTTTGTAGGAGCAACAACGATATGTAACGTTTAAAAAACAAAGGGGAAAATGGTGGTTCCTGCAGGTCGGCTTAAATAATTCTCAGACTACTCTCGTAAGTATGTTCTATATGTAAAGCCACAAGACAAAATCATATACTCAAACAAAGTTTTATATAAACTTGGAAAAAGTGTTATTGTGTTTATGTATTTAAATAGTTTCAGAAAAATTCAATTTTTTCTCTATAAAATATAATACGTCATGTTATGGTTTGATTCATTCTAAATACAAATTTTTTTGCTATCGTTTTATTATCACATACATATAAGAAGAAAAAAAGCAAATATAGCAAAATTTAAATATTAAGATTTATTTCTCAGCATACTTCCAGGCTTACATACACTCATGAATATGCATATGCAAGAATATGCATGACTGTTTATTGAGTATGAATGGGTATGATAGATTTTATATTTAATTAATTATGCACATTTACACTTTTATAGTTTTATCTAATTTCTTTCTTTAACTCAAACAACGTTCTTTTTTTTATATATTTTCTACATATTTGCACAAAATCTTTATATTAAATACGCATACTACTCCCCTTTTTATCTTTCCCTGTCTATCATTATCTAGAATATCCTGTTATAGGATATAACTGGTACTAGAAGTAGTTTTATGTTGAACAGTCCTTGTTCCCAAAACAAATCATTTGGAAGATGTTTTGTTCAAAAGCTTGTGATAAATATATTCCTTTTTTTGTATTTTGAACAAAGAAACCAATTGAAAATGATGCATTTTAGATATAAAATAACAACAACTGAACGTATGTGTGTGCAAGCAAGCTGACACAATATTAGAAAACCAATAATTACGCATATATGCACAATTTTCTTTATATCCATATAAATATATAAATTCATAATGAATGAATAAAGTGTTCATATGAATTAGCAAATGAGTTACGAAAAAAATTAATTTTCAAAAAAAAAAAAGGAAACAAAGGATTTAACAGTATTTTTATTTTATAATAAATATGTATATAAAATTTTTCATTATTCTAAATCAATTAACAGAAGGAAATTTTGTCGGAAAGAGGAAATATTAAATTTAAAGGAATTCTGTTTTCAGTCATTTTGAAAAAAAGTGATGGTTTTTTTCAGCAAGCTAATTTTTTTAGCAAGTTTCTGAAAAATATTTAAAGTACTTTTATGCAACAATTTTGTTCTAAGTATGAATACAAAATATGAACAAAATTGTCGTAGTCGGAAAATCGACTCGACATACAACACAAAAAGCATACTATATCGGCGTTTTGAAAAATTATGCACAGGATTCATTTTACGGAAGCTAAAGTCCTCTTCCCCTTTGGCACGTTGTTATAGTCAATCGGCATAGGACATTTTGTAATCCTTACGTTTAAGGTATAAGATGTGCTCAACATTTTAATGTAGAACATCACGAAGAACATTTTTGTGCAAAATTTCAACCTTTTAAATTTTCGGTGTATGGTACTTTTTATCCCTTTCTTAAAAAGAGAACGAATAACATTGTGTTGGTTGTTGTTGGACTGTTAAAGTGATGAAGGCATAGCACTGATCATTTTGGCAGTACATGCAGCAATTAATACTAACATATCCTAATGCAGTTTACAGCACCCTCCTTCGTCGGTATTGTAGCAGAGCCGTCGGCGAAGTAAAAGAACAAATAAAAATGGCTACACAGCTTAAACAACTCAATGCCTCTACTTGACACCAGAGGGGCTAGCAACACTGCTCTACAAAAACGCGCAATAGCAGGGTTGTACATGAGTTAAGCTTTCTATCTCTCTCTCCCACTTCACCACCTTTTCACTGTACACTATCCCTTTCCCAAAGAAGGTAACACATTAATTAATTAACTGGTAAGCATTAATTTCCTGATTGTGTTACTTCTCTTTAAAAAAAAGGTTTGCTAATGGACCTCCGTAAGTTTAAAAGTTATGCACATTTCTTTACATGAACCCCACCTTTTGGTCATTGTTATAGATAATTGGTATAAAATATCGTGTAATCGTTACGTTTAATGTAATACGTGTGTTCAGCATTTTTATGTAGAATTTTACGAAAATTTTTACTCACATTCAGTACTTATGACAATACAAAATTAACCGGCAAAATATTTGGGAAAAAACTTTTATTCTTTGAAGCGTTTCCGAGGATGCACAAAAAGGTGGTGGATTCCCTCAATTTATTCTTATCACAGAAGAGAGAGAGAGAGAGAGAGGTTTTAAAAGTAACCGAGAGAACTTTTGTGAAAAAGTGTGACTTTTTTTGTAAAAAAAGTATCAAAGTCGCTTGTTTTGAAAAAGTATTTTTCGTAAAAGAACTGATGCCAAATTTTAAAGTAAAAAGTATTCAGTGAAAAATATTTTTAAAGAATTACCTTTTAACTACTTCCAAAGTATTAATCTCAGTATGCACCAAAGTAAGTATTACTAGCTCAAAGGTGATCGCATATTTTGTTTGAAAACTTCAATTAAAAAACTGAGATTTTTCTAAATTTTTATTTGTATGCTCCAAGTTTTTCAAAAATATGTCAAACCATTTTCTAACAACTTTTTCGTTTGAACTTAAAATATGTATGTGTAATAAGGGTTGCTACCCCTTTTTAATGGCGCCCATTCGTTAACAAATTATTACACATGTCTATATTTAATTTATTACTTTGCATTCATTTTATTTCGCCAACATTTTATTACTTTATTTTTGTTTGATTTCATCTTATTTTCAGATTGAAATTATTTTTATTATTTTGCATTCTTTAAATCTTTGTAAGAGATCCCTTTTAATTTAAATTTCCACTTACTTGGCATTCCAAGAAAGAAAGCAAAAGAAAAAAACTGCTTAACTTGACCATTTTATAACAATAAAATTTATGCGCTTTTAATTGGATTTTTTGTTTTGTCAACTTTAGAAACACACAACAAGAAAACAAAAATTAATTCATTAGGATTTTTATGACTTAAAATAGTGGACTTTGATAATAAAATATATTTGGTTGACTAAAAGATTAATGCAAAAATCAAAACTAAGAAACTAAAATTGCCATTTTATCAAAGTAATACAAAGAAATGAAATTGACCCTGATTAATACAGATAAAATCGATCATAAAATTAAATTAAATCATATAGGAAATAGCAACATTAACAAATTAATAGACGACTCGTGGGTACTAAAATGTGAAGAAGTACCAACAATGCAGTTTAATTGTCAAGGTACTTTTTGGAATGGAAGTTAAAGAAAAGTTCTCAATACAAAAATGCTTGCAATTTATATGATTCTTCATTTGCCCTAAAGACTAAGAAAGATACATAATTTTTGGAGCGCTAAATAAATATTTGGCCATAAGCTTGCATGTTAATAGAAAGCTTAAAGTGAGCGTTGCTGTTTAATGTGTGTGATTGATTGGACATTTTGAAAATTACTTTACAAAATTTCTTTGCTTCACTTCTAACTAAGAGTGTAACTTAGTTATAAGTGAATTAAAAGTGTGTTTAGCATTCAAATGCATCATTGTAAAATTTATTGTAAACTTTTGATGTTCGCCTGGGTATCTTTCTCTCTTTAGTACCCAAAGTTCCCTAGGTTTCCTTATACTTTCCTGCAACCATTTGCAATTATCAACATTGTTTCAATAATAATTTTATATGCCGCTTTGATTTTACTATCAAATACATATATGGAAAGTTTCTGCTCAAAATAAAATGGATGACATCTTTTTTACGACTTAATATTTTATTTCACAAAAGTGTATTTATTGTTCATACATACTTGATAATAAAAATTAATAAAAACACTTTATAAAACAAATATATAAAAAGTAATAACTTCATTTTATGATCCTCTTTTAACAGCAGCAAAGCAAAGAAAAAAAAAAGAAGAGGAACTATAAAATGAATATGTAATTTCTGGAAACACTTTATACAAACGTCTTAAAATATGGTGTAATATAAAAATCAAACTATCATAGTTTTAATGATTTCAAGTAATATGTATTTTTATTTACTATAAATATTTTTTATAGACTTTTAAGGAAATAACAAACTGTTGGAGATTTTTAGGGCGTTAAAGGATATACATAATGAAATTGCAAAATATTTTAAGAAACGAACTAAAGTGCTATAAGAAATTGTTTAATGAAATATGATTCATAAAATTTGAAAACAGAAACTTTATAAAAATACATATAAAGATTTTATGAGCTTTTAAAGAAATTGGTGGTAACCTTAAAGTAGGCTTTATTTATTATTATAACTTGATGTTACACAGAGACAAACATTTATTTAATATTGGCTTTTAAAATTAGTAAATATTTACAGCCGTTCTATAAATTCCGCTCGGATAGGAGAGGTTGTTATTGTGCAAAAATTCACTTTTTGTGCTTTAGATTCGGTTTCTTTCGAATTTCGTTTTTACAATGATAAAGTTTTTATACCTTGAGGCGCTTCTTTACTCTTGTTTTTTCAACCAATGTTCACATTAAGCTTTTTATTAACATGAAAAGCTTTCGGCCAAATATATATTTGACGCTCCAAAAAGTATGCAAGCTTTTTAGTATTTACTGCAAATTAAGTTAGTACAAACGTATTTGTCAATTCCACTTTGTTATGTAAAAGTGGTTTTATTACGAAGAAAATTTTCGTATTTGGTTTTCTGAAGAAGAAACTTACGGAATTGTAACCAGTTTCGATCGGAACGGTATTCTGTGGTTTTACTGAGTGTAACTAGTTCTGTAATACTCAAATTGCTCATGCTTACACTAAAAACAAGAAAGACATATTTTATTTTAATTAAATGATTTGTTTGATGTACGGAAATTGGTCAGTTTTCAGTAAAAAATTTATTTGAATTTATAAATTGTTTTCTTATTAAAAAAAAAACAAATTTAGACAATTATTTGGACGTGGCATCCGTTCGTTTTTACTCTACAATCTTCAGATTGCGTTTATTTTGTATATCGATTTTACAATTATAAAGTTTTTATACTTTGAGGCTTTTCTTTAAACTTTTTTACAAGAAAGCACACAGTAAGCTGTTTAGTATATGCAAAGCTTATGATCAATTAACTATATGGCGCTCCTAAAAGTATGCACGTCTGTTAGCCCTTAGTGCAAATGAAGTTAGCAGAAGAATTATATGTCCACACGACTTATGAAACTTAAAAGGGATTTGATTACAAAGAAACCACTTAAAAAATTGCTTACTTTTAGGAGCGCCATATATATATTTCGCCATAAGCTTTGCATGTTAGAAAGAATTTTAAAGCGAATTTTACTTGTAAAAAAAGCTTAATCAAATGCCTCAAGGAATAAAAAGTTTATCACTGTTAAATCGAATTACAAAGTGTACAGAGCCTGAAGACTGCAGAAAAAAAACGATCGGAATGCAAGTACGGAATTGAAGCCACTACGATCGGAATGTGTGACATGTCCGTATAATTATTCAATGATATATAGGAATTTCTATTTAATAAAAATAAAAGGAACAGTAAATTAAAAAAAAGACCTTCAAATACATGCATGTGATTTACGTGTGCATATATGAGTAGTAATTTTAAAGCCTAATAACTTTTAAGGTACTGAAGCGATTTTAATAAAATATAGATTGTAGACATCTGTAAATAAATACCTTTAAAATAATATACTGTTTGCCTAAATTGCTTGTGTAACATGAGTGTAAAAGGGATGGCAAAAAAACATCGTGCCTAAGACATGTACATATATTTTTGTTTAACTTTTTTGCTTTTAAT
This sequence comes from Panzeria rudis, assembly GCA_956483635.1. Lineage (NCBI taxonomy): Eukaryota > Metazoa > Arthropoda > Insecta > Diptera > Tachinidae > Panzeria > Panzeria rudis. The sequence goes on along the minus strand of OY101449.1, from coordinate 132,427,980 downwards.
AAATATATTAATACTTTTTTCCAAACCAAAGTATTTTTACAGTTTTTTATAACTTTATTTTTCCTTTTCAGATTATTATTTTTTCGTCGATAACAAACGCGCCTTAAACATGATTAAAATTCTAATATTTAGTTTCCAAAATTATAAAACATTAAAAATACAACTTTTGTTTGAAAACCTTGAAACAATGTATAAAATAAAACTACATACATACTTTGTTGCAATATAACATAAATTACAAACTCTTTGCAAACTTAACAAATCTTTTGAGGAAAAACTTACCCTTTTTCCAGAAAACAATAAAGTCTAATAACTTTCAAACACGTAGCCTTAACAACCATCAAAGGGTCAGTTGGCGAAAAATTCATATATATATATAAATGATTTATTTAAGAAAGAAGAACAACATGAAAAAAATAACTATAATTATTATTTTGTGTAATAAGCGTACCAATAATATCCTTAGAATTTTATTGTATAAAAAAGTGTTTAATATGCTAATTATAACAAAATACCTTTCAACATTTCTGTATTTTTTCTTACCTCAAATTTTATTATCTTTTGAAAGACACCCTTCAAAGGCAATAGACTCTCAAACGAAACAGTTAACAGTTTTATGACATGCAATCCTTGACGAAAGACAATAGTTGCCATAAATTTTATTTCTTTACTTTCAATTCTTACGCCTCCTTACTGAAATCTCTAAGAATATAATTCCTAATCTTTTCAATATCATTTTCATTTTTAATATTCTTATATCTGTAAATATTTTTTTTTGTAATAATTGAAAAGGTGCTAGAAATACCATCGAAAAATAGAAGCTAACAAAAACAAAACTAGGTGGGGATTTGAAAGAAACTCATTTAATGGTGGCTTCTTTCTTTCAGAAAGGTGTTGCATTATTTTATAGTTAATTTTCTAAAAGAAAGGGTTTTATTCAGTTAATGGATTTTGGAAATTGCTTACAACTTTATAAGGATTTTTTGGTCAAGCCTTTAAAAGCCAGCTATAATATATTTATTATTTATTATCAGTGATTAGTTAAATTAACTGAAATGCAAAATGTTTTTATTTGAAATTGTAATCTGAAGAAAGAATGATGACTTAAGGACATAAAAACAGGGTCATTTTAATAATTTGTACAACGCAATATGGAAAGCAAAGTGAATTTTTTTTAATTAAAAAAGGTTTTCCGCATTAAATATTTCAAAAAAGATTATAGAAAAAAATACTCACATCTAAAAACTATTTTATCACGCCTTTTACAGAATTAGTATAAATGTGAAAATATTAAAATTTTTCAATCGTAACATTTTAGTTTTGTTTCTCCAGCTTTAAGATTTCTTTCAAAAAAACAATTTTTTTGATACACTTAGATGGAAGAGAACCTGTCACAAGACAACTCAAGTGAATGGTTCTCAAGGAGTAGCCACCAGTTCGAGTTCTGAAACTTTAGATGAGAGGAACCCGTCACTTTTACATGATGTTTTCTTTGGACATTATTAAGATACTCAGTGATAGCTTCTAGATCCAAACATAAGGTACTTGCCCTGTGGTGGTTTCTTTAAGTTTTAAATTTTATTTGAATTTTGAATGTTTTCTTTAAATGGTTCGGCTATCGTATAGGAAATATGAGTCATATAACATCAAATTAAATATTTGTCATACGGAAAGTGGAAATTTTTAATTCTGAAAATGTTACACACATATGTATGTACATACATACTAGAGTTTGGGATTCGGAAAGTCCCTGGAAAAGACTACACAGAAAAAAATAAGTTTCCCGGTATTCAATAATTTTTTTCTTCAAATTTCCTGTGATAAAGAATTCCCCTATATTGATAACAAAATTATTTCAAAATAAAAATATATATATAAATTTAAAAAATATTGACATGGCTGGAATACGAACCCGGGCTTTCCGGTCGTAAAGCATACTCTCTATAGCTGAGCCATATCCCATTTATTTTTTTATGGGATACAACTTGTTTTAAGTGCTTATGTATAAAAAGAAAAGAAATAACCGGCATGGAAAAGAAATACTTACAGCGAAATATTTTATTATGTTAAAGATAAATGTTATTGAAATTCATATTTTTTTAAATAACATTGGTTTTATTGTATATAATTCTTGTCTATTTTTTTCTGTGTAGCTAATATAAAATCTAAAAATTGTCTCGCGAAAACGAAAATTTTTTTGATTCATATAAGTAATTTGTATTATTGATTTTCTTTAATATCAATAAAATATTCAATGTTTAAACACTAACCCCCATATTCATAAATAAATAAAATGTATTTAAAATCTATTTTAAGGAAATTTTGTATGAAAAATTTTAAATAAATTATATTTTAAACTGATTTTAAATTCTATGAATATGGGGGTAAAAATTCCATATTTTTTTTAATTTGGTCAAAATAAAAATGTGAACTTATACGGAAATTTCATAAAAATTCCATAATTAAAGTCATGGCATCTTTCTGCCAGAAATAATTATGGCTTGATTCGAAAGCTACATGCAAGATGAATGTAGTAGAGAGTGTCGCTTAATCACTTTATCAAGACAAGGTGGAATAATTTGTATAACCATCAATGATTGCACTGCTCAAAGAAGCTGTAAAACTTTGAGTTGTCAAGACTTAAATTTATTATAAGTCTACGCTATTGCTAAGACCCCGAAGAAGATGTTTAAAAAAAATAATTAAATAAAATGAAATATCAAAGACATTTAGACAGACTGTGGCTAAGGGTATATTAAATTCAGCGACATCAAATTATCGTAGAAAATGTTTTTTTTTGCAAGATATGACAAAGACTTATAAGTTCGAAGATTCGCTTCATTATTTCATCTTATGTTTGTCTCAAATCTGACCTTGTATGTATAAAATAGTGGATATTTTGAGTGTAATGAGTTATAACAGCTATAAAGAATATATAATGTTGCATCATATGATGTTTCAGAAATATATCAAGTTGATCTCATATTCAAAATCTTGATGCTGCGGTAGAGGGCTAAAAGTAGGTCCTAATATTTTTTTCATTATTTTTCCCATGTATCTAAAAATAAAGTTCAACCTTTTTTTGCTATTCGAAATTGAAATTCGCAAAAAAATCTGACGTTCCAACCTAATGTACATATATTACCAAAAGTATCCCCCTAAAGTTTCGACCTTTTCTGAAGTCAAACTTGTCGTAACGAACTCGTTACAAAATTTCCGTAGTTTGTCTGAATAAATACCTTGCTGATACATTTATTTAATATGTGTTTGTGCAGATAAAACTTAAAAATATTAAACTTTGATTTCCAAGTAACTAAAAATTCTAGTATTTTATATAAAAATCGTTTCGATTTCGGTAATATTTCGGTTCCGAAATCAGAAGAGTTGGTCGATATGAATTTGGAACATTTGGTTTGGTGGGATATCACTTTCAGTTAAAAAGGATTAATAATTAAAAAGGTTAAAAGGGCAAAAAGGTTAATAGAAATTACAGAAAAGAGAAAAAGTTTATAAAATCTGTGTTTTTTTACTTTTTTCTTTTTAGCAAAAAGTACTTTATCAGTAAACAGTTTTTTTCAGTAAAAAGTACTTTTTCAGTAAAAAGTATTTTTGTTGTAAAAGTACTTTTTCAGTAAAAGTTATTTTTCAGCAAAAAGCCCTTTTTCAGTAAAAAAAATACTTGTTCAGTAAAAAGTACTTTTTCAGTAATAAGTACATTTTCAGTAAAAAATACTTTTTGAGTAGAAAGTACTTTTTCAGTAAAAAGTACTTTTTCAGTGAAAAGTACTTTTTCAGTAAACAGTAGTTTGTTACTAAACATTTTCATTAACATTTTTAATTAAAAGTTAATTTTGCAGTAAAAAGTATATTTTCAGTAAAAAAAGTAGTTTCGGCTTCTCTGCAGATACACCCAGGGTCGTGTTAATAGTCTAGCACACTATCCACTACACTACAATTTTAAAAGCCCTTTTTAATACACTTTCCATCCACTTTGTATAATTTTTTTAATAAAATTATTTTTACCCGACTATTCTCTATCATTACGGTCTGAATAATTCCGAAACTACTGAGTATATAAAAAAATAATGTTAAAACGGTTTAAAGGTAATTGTATTCCAAGTTTTTTTCCGTGGTTTTTGGAATACAATTGGACGACCCCATTCTAAATTTTTATAAAATAAGTGGAGCACCCTCTTCGAAAATCCAAAATTTTAGGAAAAATAAAATATAAAAATAAAAAAAAATATCCATAGAGTTTAAAATTTTTGACTGTTTTTATAGTTAGGGGACAATAACGGAAAAAAATATGTATAGTAGTACTTCTTGGAATTTTTCTTGTTGCATAGTGTTATTGGCTATGTGGTGTCACATTCAATTGAGTTTGCTTCAGGACGAAAAAAACAATTTTTTTTAATGATATTGTGTTGGCTATCAAATGAAAGCGATTGATTAGCACATTTCAAAAATATATACAGTGGAGTTCTGTCATAACGAACTCCGCGGAATCGGCCAGATTTGTTCTTTATAGGCGAAGTTCGCTATAGTAATGTTGTACGTTAAGGAAAAATTTTTTTTTAGGAATAATGTTTTTAAATCTTCTAATAACGCTACATATGTAACTACCATTATCCTTGAAGTATACCTTCTGCGATCAATATGCTATGAAAATCTATAGTTTTGAAAAAATGCCTAGCTTTGAGGAGGACAAAACAAAAGTCTGGTATATTTACATAATACAGACCTAAGCTTCGTTAACTTTTTCCACTTTGTGCCAATCTGTTAGTTTCAACTTAAATATATTTTATTGTTGTTATTCAGCACATTCTGTACTTTTTATATTTGACTTTTTTCACCATGACTAAATATTGCGATTTTTTAGCATTCAACTTAAATTGGCTTATATTGGCTACTTTATTATCTCTATTAGAAAAACGAAAAGTTATAATTTCTTTCAAATTATTTAACTACAACAATGACATCTAATGTATAGTAACTTTTCCAATTTACCACAAAATATTATCTAATAACAACTTTAGACAAAGAAATGTCATAGAGTGAGCCAAAAAAAAGCTAAGTGAAACACTAGCAAAAATCATAATACAAGCGAGATTTTTATTATTTTACACAAAAAAAAAGATTATAAAGACTGCACTTTAACCGCCCGCAAAAGAATTCACATAATTCATACACATGTCCTTTTATCACATTACGGTATTTTCTACTTTTTTTGGCTGTTGCACATTTATAGTTTTTGGTTACATTTAGATGCATTTGGACAGATTTTCTTGCAGACATATGCGTTACATAAGCTGGCGTCAAAGTTTTAAGAAGAAAAAAAGTCTAAGTATAAAAGACGCCTACCTTAATAACAACAAAAAAATAAGTTAAAAAAACACAACATCATGTACTGAAAATTGCCTAATGGTCTTAAGCCAAGAAGGGTTTTTTCTCTGTTTTGTATATTTTGTACTTTTAACATACTCAAAAGTTCATATATCACCTAAAAGTATACTGCAAAAGAAAAAAACCCAATCCTAAGCCACATATGTTTTAGCTGAACATATGAGTGTGTGTGTGTGTGTGTGTGTGTGTGCATGTGTGCTTATGCAGGCACGTGTTAGTAGCCATAGTGGTGGTGTAAAATTCTTTTTGAAGAAAAATTCGCTTTCAATTTTACATAAACCTTAAGACATGTAAAAAGATGTTACCAAATGAATTTTTTTTCATGTGTGTTTACTGAATGTTTATTTAAAAGTATTAAATACATACATACATACTCGTATATACAAACATATGTATGTAAGTTTGAAAATAAAAAATGGTTATTGGAAAAAAGTTTGTTTACAAAACTTAAAATAATTTTTTTTGCTTTTTGGGAAAACTGTAACAAAAGTCTCTAGCGTTTTTTCCACTACTAAATAACTTTGAGGGTATACAAGGAATGATGTAAAAGTTTGTTATTGTTTTGCTACTTTTTATAAAAAAAAAAATAAACTGAAAAGTCTTTTTAAGAAATAAAATCTTTTATTATCAAGCTGAAAAAGCTAAAATATGATGAGTTTGATTAGTTTTTATAACATGATGAATTTGCATTTTCTTACACCTTAAAAATGACTTTAAGGCTGGCCCTCGTACATGTAAAAATTTTGTCTTTAACTTAACAACAACATTTGTTTGTAAATGTCTCTTTGTGATATAAAAAGGAAGTATTTGAAAAAAATACTTATATATTAAAAACTTTTCTCGTTTGGGGTCAGTTAGACTGCCTGTTTAATGTTTTTAAGATTATTTTTTAAGCACACACACATACTACTCTAAACATGAACTAAAAAATACAAAACACATACACTCGCGGAGAAAAGAAAAAACTGACGTTTCTTTTTTTTTAAATATATTTTAAACACATATTGGTGGGAGGCATAGTCATGACTTTTTTTTTCAAATACTTTTTGCAAACGTGAATTTTTACATTATTCTGTTTGACAGTTTTGCTGTTTGTGTTTTTTTCTATTTTAGAATAAAACAAAATCTAAAAAGATAGATTGCGCCCTCGTATGTAAGTTGACATGTGCCGAATTGTTTTAACTTTAACCTCTCATATATTATATTCCACAAAAGAAAAATGGAAAAAGAAATAAATAGTACAAAGCACATTTGAAGGATATACCTAAGCAGATGACAAAGATTCTTAAGATCAAGGAAGCTGCTTTCTTTCCGCCCACGACATGTAAAAAAGAAAATAAGCATTATATGCAAACAGAATTCTTATTTTGCTTATTAATGTGACAATATGACTTTAAATGACCAATATAGAGAAATATTGATAAACAAAAATTTGTATTTTTAGGCTTCGCTACTGGTTTTAAGTTAAAAAAGAAAAAAAAAACTTTAAAGAGGAATGATTAAAAATAAGTTTTATTTTAAGAACTGATAGCATTTCCTCTTCGCTTTTATCCTTAAGATATTAAATTCTTCAAAAATTAGACGCCTATTTTAAGGCGATGCTGTACATTATTCACATTAACATGGGCAGCATGATATTAAAACTCTTAGTCATAAAATTACATAAAATTTTAATTCTTCATTAAGACTTTAAAGTTTGTTTTGCTTTAAACCTTTGAAAATTCTTTTGCTAAATTTCGTGTCAGCGGAAAATATGACTACTTTTAGTCCAAATTGGTTGTAAGGTCAATTCTGGGAGAAAAAAACCGAAGAATTTAATTCTTAAAATTATTTTAAAATGAGTTTTGTATTATTTGCCATACTGTTGGCTGGATTAAAATACAGAAACGGTCGTATTTAAAATTCAGCAAACATTCACTATTTTAAAGAAAACATTTTTTAAATAATTTGTCTTCGATTACACTATGAACCAAATTTTCAGCTTTTTTTTATCTAAAACACCTCGATAAACATCATTGTTAAACATTGGGACACTCTAACTCTTCGCGGTACACAATGGTTCCAATTGGAAAAAGGTAATAAATCTGTATCTTTGGAACTTGCAAGGAGGACCTTAGCGTTGAGAATGTTGATACATGCACCACTCTATTGAAACACACTGATGAGCTACAGGGTGTCAAAATTGACTTCTTCGGGAATGAAACATTTTGTTGACCTCATAACTTTTACAAATACTATCCTATATTAATGAATTGAAGCTTGTTGTAAAGCTTATAAAAAAATACATTTTATTCCATTAAGATATCTTTAATATTGTCCGAGTTATTTGGCTTTGAATTTTAAAATCTTTGTTTTTGGCCTCGACTTCGCTCTGGTAATAATAGCGCAGCCAAAATTTACAAAAAAATATTTTATGATCTTTAACAAAATTCTTGATAATATGCAGAAGAAATTTTTTAGCTATTCATGCAGACGTGAAAAAAATCTAAGTCAAGACTTTGAAATGAGGATGAAAAATGGCAAAATTTTTATAGCAATAGAGTTTAGTTGTTGGACGTTTTTTTCAAAAATGTTTCAGAGATAAAAATTTTCTTTTTCCATATTGCAAAAGAATAGACTTCAAAAATGACAGTAGTATAAATTTAAATTGATTAAAGCATGCACGCTACATCCAGCATTGGAGTGAATTTTCTACGAAATTTTAAATTAATCGCTTAAGAAAAAGACGGCCACCGAGTTTTTAAAATTTCTTAACAAAATATAATAGATACATTTAATATAATTAATCTGGATTTTAATTGTTACCCGCTACTAAAAAAATGTGGCCACGAGAGCAGATACCTCTAAAAATAATAATGCATTTTCTTTATCTATTTATACGCTTTACAACAAGTTTAATTATATTAAAATTGGATAATGTTTGTAAGAGTTATGAAAGCTACAACGTTTTTCATGTCCGAGGTAGTACATTTTGACACCCTTTAGCTCACCCTGTGCTTCAGCAGAGTAGTCCAAATTTCAACATTCTTTAAGCTTAAGTCCTAATCTATGATTTCTTAAAACATCCTTTTGTAATCGGATCTCAAGTTTCAAAGATACTGATTTTATAACCCTTTTTACCAATTGGAACGACTGCGCAGTCTTGGTATGGTATGGGTCTTTTTGTGCTGGGCACCTCTTACACCTTAAACGTAAGGCCAACAAGATATCTTATGACGAGTCAGTATAACTTAACTCGCCCTAAAAGAAATCCCTGATGTTAACTTTCAAAATACCGATCTACGTGTACATTTTTTTGATTCCCTCTACCAGAATCAGTCGTTAGAGCCTTGTTTTTTGGTTAGAGGACCATAACACAAAAAATATCTATATATATTAGTACTCCTTGACAATTACCTTATTGCATAATGTTAATGTAAATAAATTTTCAAAACTGCTGAATGAACTTAAAAATATTTATTTTTAATAAAAGACATGAAATCAATATTAAATCAAAATGTCAAGAACATAAATGTTAATATGAAACAAAAATAAAAAATTTCAAATTTCGGTTTCAGTTCTCAAACAGTTTTAGTTTATTTACTTGGCCTCTTTAGTTGCTTTTAATAAAATTCTTACTTTATTGTTCCACTTTAAGTATATGCTGTATTAAAGTTGTCTTGAAAAAATTTTAATGATTTGAAATTAAAATCTCCTCAAACGACGCCCTCTCTTAGAAAAGCACATCTAGTAGAAAAACATGTTCACTATTATTAATGTTAAAAAGTATCCTGTTCTAAGGATATAAATCTAGCTCTTCTTCAAAATATTGTAAAAAATAGCCAAAAATAAAACATAACATCTTTAAATTATTCTAGCACATGTGCTGCACAAAACCCTAGAATCCCCCTTCCCTCTTCTTACCGATAAAAACATTCTATTTCTTAAACTTACTAGATAAAATAGTTGAGTTAAAATAAAAATGAAATAAAACAATACAAGATAAAAACAACAGAAGCAACAACAACAACAATATAATATTAACTTGTACTAAAATATAAAGTTAAAAAAAAGGAATAAATCGTTCATGGAGACCCAAACACATACAGATATACATACACTAGTAAAAATAGACATAAACTAACCAAGAGAACTTATAAAATACCAATACTCTTTTAGTTTTACTTTAAGTTTTACAAATACAAATGAAAATCGTGTAACATATAAGATTGTATTAGTTTTAATATTTATGCGTATTGTTGTGAGTGTGTCTCTATATACACATGCACAAGAGAAACAATTGTATAATATTTAACATGTTTCAATGATGTATGTCTGTTTTATAACGTTTATCATTAATATGTATGTTTGTATGAATGTATGTAAGCATGTATGTATGTATCGTTGTGGATGTGTGCAATTGTGTGATTGTATGTGTAACGGTTAAGGACTAACAATAGTATATAACTCATAGAAAACTTACAATATCATTAAATATAAAAGTATTAACGAGGGCAAACCCGAAAATCGTTTAAAATTATAGGAAGAAATTTCCTAGAGGAAAACGTTGTATCAATTGTCTTTAACGTACTTGTCCTATGACTGGTGAAAATTGGAGTACTACAATCTGTTAACGAGTCATGAGATGTGAAAAGAAAATACACCATTTAGCTAGAACAAAAATGTTAACAAAATATCCTTACTACAGAGGCAGCTTTTTCCCAAACATACATACAGCAATTTGACTAGAAAAAAATGCATTACTTCGTTGTGGATTAGCTAATTTATATGCCTGCATTTCGTTGGATGCTAGTGCCAGCTCATTAGTAGATCGTTAACCATCATATTTGCAAAATATTTTTGAATAATAAATTCATCAGAATATCTCGAATAAATTAATACATTTTGTAATTGGACTAGTATTTAAAGAAACCACTACAGGAAAAGTACATTTAGTTTGGACGTAGAACCTATCACTGTGTATCTTAATTATATTAATTCAATCCCTCCAATGAGAACCCCATATAAAAGTTGCAAGTTATTCCTATATAAAGTTCAGGAACTCGAACCCTTTGCTACTCCTTAGAGACCAGTCACGTGGCTTCTCTTGTGTGAAAAAGATCTTACTTCGACTTCTAAATTAAAATTTGTTGGTAGATTTTTGCACAGAAAAATTTAGTTTTCAGTAAAGAAATTTTTTTAAATATTTTTTCCATATCTACTACCAGAGCGCACAGTGTACCAAATCTGAAAAAAGGCATAATATCGAAATGTTGAGTTTTTTGTTTCAATCAATCAATACACAATACAATAAACATTTACTATTTGTATTTTTTTTTCGAAAAACGAATATTTAACGAAATATGATGACACATATTTTTTTCTATGGAAGGAAAATTAACTAACTCTGGTGCTCCAACTCCTTCACTGATCGCATCGATGTAGCTGCAGGTTTGCATGTTCTGACTGTTTGAAGCCGAGTGTGAAAGCAAACGAAAATTTTCGCAAACGTTTCATGCGAAGACATAAACTTTTTAAATATTTTTAATTGTTTTGTAAATGAGCAAAACCAAACCAAATACTTTTGCAATAACAAAGATTGCAAACAATACAATTGGCTTTTTACTTATCTGCTTGCTTTCATATCCTGTTTATATCGTACAATTGCAAACAAAACAAGAGCAAAAATGTATTTTGTTGAATCGTTCATTGTATTTAGCATAAATACACTAACACATTCTCTAATATGATGAGCAAATCAATAGGGAAAGGTTTGCAAATATATTTTCTTAAAACTTTTTAATTTAGCTCTCATTCTTTTCTTTTGTAGTTGCGTACATTTAAGTTAATGTACATTTAGTGTACACAAGCACAAACAATACAAAACTAAATGGGATTATCATTGACAAATACAGAACAAAACGAAAGCAGACGTTTCGTTTATTTTCCTACTCTGGTTTGAAGATGGGCACATTTTTTTTAGTAATTTGAACTGACAGTACTTTGGAATCCCAGTGGCGTATGTTTTATAGTTTATTATTTATTAATCATACGACCCTTTACCATTCCCAGTGCCAATCATAATGATCACGGCTCATCCAACTAAAAATTTAATTTAAGCGATTAACAAATCCACCTAAAAACTAAAAATATGCGCAAAAATATGCATTTACCAAGTACCAAAACTAAAATATGAAATTTTTTTTTAATTTTTTATTATGATTAGAAAAAAATAAAGAGAAAACAAACTTTATTGGGTCTATTATGTAATGCAGCCGAACACTAATTGCGTTGCCAGTTGGTAACCTAAAATTAATGTCTGCCAGAAAGACACTAAATAGCAACTGAAGTTGACAGCTCTCAGTTGCCATCAGCAGTATCATTGCTGGCAACTGGCAACCCAACTGAGCCTCGGTTGCCATACATAATCGGTATATTAATATTTTTTTTTCAAAAATTGAGAAATATGCATTAAAAAAATTTTTTTAATCCCAAAAATATGCATTTATTGCCAAAATATGCATAAATATGCTAAAATATGCAACTACAAATCGTTGCCAAACTACTTATAATGTGATGATTTGCATAAATAATTAGTCAATACCACAAAATTCATGCATTTGCATGAAAGTCCGAGCAAAGGTCATCATATTTCATTAAATATTAATTTTTCGAAAAAATAACATATAGTAAAAGTTTGATTACTTCTTTTGATTGGCATAACAGAAAATTCAATATTTCGATAAAAACTTGTAAATTCTTTTTTTTTAGGTTTGGTCCACTGTGCGGCGTGAAGTTTGAATAATTTTATGAATTTCATTTTAAGTTTAATATGGAAACTAATTTTAATAATTTCTTTTAAGCCAAGACATAATAAATAGTTCAGTGCCGAATAAAAAAAGGTGAAAATCGAGGAGATCTGACAAAAAATAAGAAAGCTATAAGAAATTAAGTAAAAAACCAGATTTTAGTTCCCTAATTCACCTAAAATAATTTTGTATGAAAAATACCATCGACGTTTCCACTTAACGGCTAATAAGTTTCTTGTTTTTTTTCATCGGATTTTAGTAGTTTTATGCACAACATTCGTCACAAAACTATCTTTAAGTTAAACCCGAAAAAAATTACCCAATATATTTTTTCATCTTATTGGAGCAATTAAAAAAGGCTTATAACTCAATACATTTTTATCCGATTGGCAATATCGTAATATTAGCTGAAATAAGAGAGAGATATCTACAACAACGGTGTAAAATTTATTTTATTCCGTTCTAAATAAACAAAAAAAAAATACTGAAAAACACTTAAGAAAAATAAAATTAGTTTCATAATTGTGCTCAGCGACCTTAAATAAGCTTAGCTAAAATATTTTTTCCAAATTTTTCATTATACCTTAATCATTATAATGGAGCAAATTTTTTTCTGTGTAGGTTGACCTTTAACAACACAGTTAATTAAAACTGCAATTTTAGTAACTGAAATCGGATTTTAGTTTTTTCGGTATAGGAAAAATAAAAAAAATGCTTTAGCGTATACTTAATATTTTAATTATACTAAATAATGATACTCATACGCCATCGTGTAGTGAGATAAACAGCTTCAAGGACTTTTTGTAATATTTCCTCTAATAAAGTGTTCACAAATTGGCAACCACTTGCTCTTTTTTTCTTCAAATGTTAGTTGCACAAGACTGAACTGATATACCAATGATTATTATATTCCGAGGTGGTCTAGCCCAATCACTAGTTGGTTTTACAACATATTTTGGAACTTCCGCAAGCCAACCTAGCATTTTTTTTGCATGCATAAATAAAAAAAATAATAACAAAATTCAAACAAAAAACTAACTGTTACAATTTATGTGAACATATTTTGGTAGTAATTTATTGTCTGAAGCTAAAACTTAAAAGAAAAAAATAATTTTTTAAAACTTTTACGACTTCCTACTTGCGCTTGCAAAACGAAAAGAAATCCTCCTCGTACACGTTTCATTAACAACAAAAACATCTCCAATAGTTACTACAACAAAAAGTAACAAGAATAAGAGATACACAAGAAACAAACAAAAAAAATGTATAAATGAAAAACCCCAAAGATGAAGAATAATTGTAAAAGTATGTGTGAATGTGTGTAATATCAAGTAAGAAAGTTTTGTCGAAAAGATGTTATAAAAAAGTATAAGTTTTTGCAATTGATGTATTACACTCTAGTCAAATACAAGCTCACAAATCCACACACACACACATACATGCATACATTTCACGGACAGAAAAAAAGAAAAGATTTTAAACAACAACTATTCTAAGACTAACTGTCTACTTACAACCTAACAAATATGCACGAGCACAAGGAACTACCCATGTGTTTTTATGCTCTCCTCAAAAGGATGAGAAAAATTTACAAACTGATTTTGGGACGTACACATACTTACAACGATAGACATTTGGAATTACTAGAAGTGAGTATGTTAATGTTTGTGTGCTTTTGGTTAAGAACTGCTGCAGGGCCAGTGTGTTGCAAAAAGAAAGTGAAAAAGATTTCAATGTTTTAACCGGCAAACTAAAAATATGTAGCTACACAAATGACAACAACAACAACAACTCTAATATATTTAATTAACCCTTTAGGGACAATTCTTATAGAGGGATCTTGATTATAAGTCAAAGAATTTTAATATTTTATTTTTATCTATTTTTTAGCTTTTTGGTTTCTTTTTGCAAGTTATTAAATCAGGTTAGAGTTAGTAAATTTAAGTTACACAAATATGTAAGGTTTAGAACTGGAGCTACTACTGAACGTTGCAAAGTGATGTGAAATTAAAAAAAAAATTTATAAAAAAATCCGTAACTTACTATTTCAACGCTTCTGTGACTTAGGGGACAAATGTGTTTTTTGACTATGGGAAAAAGTAAATTGCGCTGGTGCTCCAAGTTCGCCACAGATCTAATCTTCCCGTTTCAAAAGTTCTATTCTATGACTGTTGAGCTATCATACAGTGACAAAATGTCACTGAAGCTGCAGGTTTGCCTGTTATGACACCTTGAAGCTAGGTACTTTTTTGACAATTTTAGCTGGCACTTTTTAGGAATCACACCTGCGTATGTTCTATATAGAGTTGATTATTTATTATAGCTGTTTTACACTATCTTAGAAGCCGTTCCACTTCTGTAAAAAATGTAACCCTGATCTAATGAGATGATGGAAAGTTTTAAAATAGCAATAACAATATATTATATCAGGATTGCATTCTGTGCAGAAATCAAACAGCTTGTAGAATAGTCTAAAAACAACTTTAATGATACGACCAAGTACCAATCCCGGTAGCAATCATATTGCTCAAGATTAATTGAAAATATGAAAAAGTGCCTACCTTCAAGGTCACATAACAGCCAACCTGCAGCTATATCGATGCGATTTTTTCACTGTATGATTGCTAAAAAGTCATAGAGTAGACATTTGTAAATGAGAAGAGTAAATCAGTGACGGACTTGGAGCGCGAGAGTAACTTAGTTTTCGTTCCATAGTAAAAACACATTTGTTATTATGTTTCTTTGAATATTAGTTTTACGAAAAAATAATATACATTAAATGTATATTGTATTGATTGCTTCTTTTGATTGGCATAACAAAAGTCAACGTTTCGATAAAAAATCATGAATTCCTTTTTTTTAGATTTCGACCACTGTGCGATGGCCTTTCCACGCCAATAATTTTCATAAAAACGAAAATATTAAAGTTTCAACATAAATTCATTCATAAAAATTCCTTAAAGGTGATTAAATTCACAGATTGATGTATTTTACAACGAAATTGAACAAATTGTTCGTAAGTTATGACTCACACGGTGGAGCAGCTTCTTCTGAAATTCATAATTTTATAAAAAGAACTTATCCATACTTTTACATTTCTACTATTTTTGTAGTTATGTGTATATTTTTTATGTTGTGGTTATTTTTGAAAATTTTCATTCTAATAAATTATTTCTTATTTTTTAAATCTTTATTTCAATAATGTTAAATAACCCCTTAAGGTGTTAATTTTCTCTTTAACTCTCTCAAGCCAAATTAACAAAACTTTCAAATACCCAACTAAACGGAAATAAGGCGAAGAAAAAGTTCATTCAAACAGACAAACATTTAATATAAAACAAAAACCGAACGGACAAACAGTTGGGCAGACAAACAGACAGACAAACAAACACGTAGTCCCATAATATTTCAATACACTCATGCACATAAAATTTTACAAAGAAATACATCATTAAGACTAACAATATACAAACACATACACATAATATACATACATATACAATAAACAAAAAACACATGAGTTATTTTCTTATGACTGCCTTGCTGTTTTCTTACAACTTTTATATATATACATACATGGACATGAGACTGTGTGAGTAAGACCCAGTACTTGTGTCTGTAAGTTTATACTTTTTTTCCTATGATATGATAGCGTTTTTGTTGTTGTACGAACCTCCTGAATCCAACAATTCCCTGCAATATATGTAGTTAAAGAAATCTTCCTTAAATATGACCCAGTGTACTCCTACTTATTTTGTAAAATAAAAACAAAACTTGAACGACCATAACTCATCTATCAATTCTCACTTTTCAAATATATCCTACATGCACACAAATATACTAACACATGCATTAAGCCAGGACTACAATAACATTTGTTTGATGTGGCGTCTTAGCGCCAAAAAGAAACCCCTTTTTGCCTTAACTACAATAAGGAAAAAAAAAGGTCTAGCTTACTTTTCTTCTTAGCAGTAGTACTCGTGTGAGTACTTTTAGTTTTTTTTTTAAATTTTCATGTGCTGCTAGTAATCTGTATATATGAGTATGTGTGTGTGTGAATGTTTTCTTCATACACAAATTCACTCACATGCTTCATATGAATGTCTATTTGTGTTTGCAGAAAATATATCATTATTCCTTTTTCCATGTCTCTTCAAAGCTCTCCGCTTTAGTAGAACTTTTACCAAAGTGTTGTCACACACTCAGTGTCAGTTGTAATGGTCATTATGTCTGTCACTTCCGTTTCCTTGGTTGGTTTGTCTGTTTGCCTAGTTTTTGCAGGCATATGTGTGTATGTGTGAGCTTACTTACCATCACAATAACCATTACCAATAAATGTAATATTTACATCATTATTTTAGTCCTTATTATTACTTTAATCATTATTATGGTCATCATTATTATTAAACATATGAGTAATAATCAGCATCTTTAGTTTTTAAGGCCACGAGAGTGGCCAGACTTAATAAAGATTTTAAATAAAACGATGGGATAAATGAATACCTCTTTTTGTAAGCTTTTTTAAACTTGCAATATTCGTACACAGAAAAAACTAATTTTTCACTTCAAATACCAAATTTCCTGAATCAAATGTAAATTTGTTCAACTTAGGCCCCATAAAGAAATTTGTAAATTCAAATGCAAAAATTTGTAATAATTTGCTTGAAAAAAAATTCAGATTTTTTCAATAAACAAATTGTTTCAATCAAAAAATGTTTTAGAGAAATATACAAAATAAATCAAAGAATTTCATAATTTTATCAGGTGGCCAACATTGGTGGTAGGTAAATGAAATAATAAGTCAAACAAAATTATTTTTCAAACTAAATAGCGACAATAATAAAGATTTAAAATCAGTTTCAAATATATGTTTATTTAAAAAAAAGCTATCATAATTTTTTCTGTGTAAACTATTTTTAAATTAAATTCAAGTTTAGTACAAATACTGTGCTTACACTGAAAGCATTTAGCTTCATAAATCCAATGAAGCAATTTTATTTGATTTTTTCCACAGTTTTTATGAAATAATTCACAATTTTAATGAAATTTTACGAATATTGTGAACAACATTTTGTCATTTTATGGAAACCCTTTTAATTTTTGAAAAAATGTTTTAATAGAGACATACAATTTTTAAAATATATACCACAAAATTTAAAAAAAAACATTAACAGTTTTATGTCCTTGAATGTCACAATTTCAATGAAAAGTTTTTCATTGTTTTGATTAAAGATTTCATTGCACTTATGAAAGGCCGATCAAATAAATTATATATTTTTTCAAACATACACTTATTTATTCCAAGAGTTGGCAAACAAAAGCGAACAACAAAAATAATTTTATGTGTTTGTTGTTGTTGTACTCTTTCTTATTACATATTATACATTCATAGACACATTGCGGCTACGAAGTAATGCAATAATTTCATTAAATTAAAAAACAATTTCATTAAAACAAGGAAATAGTTTCACCAAAACAATAAAATATGTTCATAAGCTTAGCGAAATTATTGGATCAATAAAATTATTTCGTATATTTAGTCAAATTTTCATTAAAATAATTTTAACGAGACTTGTTTCATTAATCCAATGAAAGTTGGCTGAGTTTTAATAAAGTTTGTTATTGGATTAATATCGAAATGCACAGATTTTATGAACAAAATTCTTTCAGAGTACGAAACTTTGACCACTCATTTGATGCTAGTGGGCAGCGCCACAGCCCTAAAAACCAAATGTTAATTATGGAATAATTAATGAGCTATTTTGAGCAGCTATTGTATTTCCATGTCAATACAACATGATAGCACTGTACAACAAAATCAATTTTTTTAATTATTGATTCTGGAAGGTCATAAGAAAATACACGTGTATCGGCATTTGGAAAGCTTATAGTTATAAATAATTTTATTTGTTTTGGGCTGAAATATATTACTTTCGGATTTTGAGTAACTGAAAATGGAGTAAGTCTAGCCCGAAATGGGTTAAGTTGGCATTTCTGGCTGTATTGGTCTTTTTGCCTCTTTCTTCAAAAAGGGACAAAACTCCCAAAACTC
This sequence comes from Panzeria rudis, assembly GCA_956483635.1. Lineage (NCBI taxonomy): Eukaryota > Metazoa > Arthropoda > Insecta > Diptera > Tachinidae > Panzeria > Panzeria rudis. The sequence continues at coordinate 132,409,737 of OY101449.1, read as the reverse complement.
TCCTTAGCGGCAATATAGCGGACTGAAATGTTCTGCAAAAATATTTTCCATTAAATTCTACGATAAGTTTTCAAAGACACCCAAGATCCCGAATCAACTGGAAATAATTCAAAACTTAAAATGTGTAGAAGTCTTAATTTTGTACTTATTCACAATTAGTACTCGGCATAAAAATCTGTAAGTCTTGAGTTTAAGGTAAATGATATTTTCAGCACTTTTATGTACAACATCACGTGGAACATTTTTCTGCAACATTTTAACTGTCTAATTCTTCGCCGTATGGGTCTTTTTGACTCTTTCTGTAAAAAATGGACAAAAAGCTCCAAATCAGCGTCAATATAGTTGGCTGAAATGTTCTACGAAAATATTTCCTATAAAATTCTATTACAAGTATTCATCAATGCCACCCAAGCTTTGCAATCAACTAAAATGTTCATAAGGGCTAATTTCGTACTTATTCACAATTAGTACTTGCAATAAAAAATCTTGTAAGCATTACGTTTAAGATAAATTATGTGTCTAGAGTTTTTATGCAAAACACCACGCGGAATATATTCGCACAATATTTCAGCCCGCTATAACGCTGATCAAGGGGAGTTTTTTCCTATTGTTTTAAGAAAGGAACAAAAGCCATTAACACAACGAATATTTATAAGGCTACAATGTTCCACAAACAGGTTTGTCGTGGTCTTTTATATAAAAGGCCGGAATACATATTATACCTTACAAAATTTCCTACGCCGAGTCACTATAATTATGTCGTAAAGGGGCGACATTTAACTCCTCTAAAATAAGTCCCAGATATAAACTTTCAAAGCGCTGATGCACGCCATTTTTTTGGGTGCCTTCTACCAAAATCATGTAAATATTTTTGTGTTGTGTTTTAAAATATAATTAGAAAAGTGAATTTGACCATGAATTTCGGGCTCTTAAATTTTGTTTTAAAAGTTTGTGTGTCAACATTTTCAAAATTATTACTTCTTATATAAATTTAGTTCAGTTAGTGCAATTGAGTAAGCCGACTCTCCCCAAATAGAACCGAACTTTGTATTACAATTACAATAGTCCGGCAACTTACGACATAAGACATTGGAGTTGTATGAAGACCTCGCAACTAAAACTACAACATATTTCTACATACAGATATACACACGGAGGGTGTACTCCGTTAACTTCCGTTTTCTACAGACTATAATAATCTTTCTTCTTATAAAATACACACATACACACACACTCAACATACAAGACAAATCAAAACAAAATAAAAAAATAAAGACTAAAGAAATTTCTCAGCATTCTCAAAATTCTCGATGTTTGTATTTTGTTGTTTTATTCTTCCTTTTTTTTTTCTTAACAGACAACAACAAACGATAATAATAACAATAACAACTAGCAAAACATTTTGCACCCCATAAAAAATGAACAACTTTCATACGTACTGGCACACACACACACGCATGCCTACATTCATATTAATCGTAACATCATACGAGGAGTATGAAAAAAGAAGTACCGAAACGAAATTGCACGAGTCATATGATACCGAAGAGTAAGTACTTGTGTAATATCTTTTTTTGTTGTTGCTATTGTTTCATTTATGCTTTGTTGTAATGCGGCCAATTAAATTTTTTTGTCTTCTGAATTATCCAACAATATGTAGTGAGTATGGGTTAATGTGTGTAATGTAAGTGTAGCAGGGGGAGCAAAATAGTGTGGTGGGAGATTTTTGGATCTTTATGCTATTTAAGGCTTGACGCTGAAGATAATACTTATAGACATTTCTAACCCATATCAAACTGTCGCTAAGTTTTAACTATATAATTTATTATAGTTTGCTTCTTTGTTGTTATACTTTTTTTAGGTACTTTTTGCATATTGTTGATATTTTGATATGGGGCAAACTAAAGCAGAAAAGGACTTAAAAAGACACAATCAAAACGGCATTTATAATTGTAAGATAATACAATTGTCCCTCGATTTACATGATAGAGATGTTCTTAAGAGCAGGGTACAAGTGAAAACTTAAATTTTCGAGAAAATTTTTTTAAATTTAAAATAACTACCAACATTTGATAGTATCAAAGTGATACAGGAAGAAATTTTTATGAAATTTTTGCTATTCTAAAGCCTAGAGCACACTTGCTACACGACGATCTCTACCAACTGGAACTTTTTAAACCAATTGTCAAATTATCTTATTGATGCAGTAAAGAAAGCATTTGCACAGTATACTATTTTAATACTAAATACAAATATTTCGATTTTTAGTTTGCCAAAAAGATTCGAATCGGTTATCGAACGCACAATCTCCACGGATCTCAATAAAATTTTGTGGGGCAATATCTTTTTAGAGTTTTAAAATTCGTTGCAGTTTTCGATTTATAGCAGGTAAAATATCGATTTTTTAGAAAAAGTTAATAAAATATGTACCTCATGTTTATATTAATATAACTTTACTACCCGTAGTACGATTTGAACATATAAAATCTGCAATAAAAGGTTATTTCTTAAAGTGTAAAATAATAATCGTACTACTATGTTTTGTGTCTATAGAAGTAGCATTACAAAAGTCTACGCAGTAGCAATTGAATAATATTGAGGTAGCAGTATAATTACTACTATACATTTAAATTACCATAGTAGTCAGGCGTGGCTACAAGACAGGGCGAAACAGGACATTCCCCACCCCCTCTCCTCCAAAACGAGTAAAATATACCAAATTTCCATTGAGTTTCTAAAACGTCTTTTTTTTTTGGCAAAATAATATGTTTCAGTTAGAAAACTTCCTTAGCTAAAAAATTTTAAAATACAACTAAAACAATTGCTAATAATGTATGGAGTTGGCAGTAGTAATCAAAAATAAATTACTACTGTTGTATTTGGTCTTTTATTTTTTATTACATCTGTGGCAATCTAATAGCATTGAGTTATCAATAGAATAACATTGACGTAGTTGTAGAACTGCAGTTAAGGAGCTGCGAGGCCATCTGCTTCTGCTATTCTTCCTAAGTTAGACAGTTAGACAAAACTATGAACTTCGCGTCTTAATTTATTAAGCTATTAATAAAGCTACTGCTACTAATATATAAAGTATAAGTAAATAAATAATTACTTTATTTAAAAAGAACATTTTAAGTTTTCATTGTTAATGCTAATTGGGGTAAAGTTTTTTAGAGTCTGTTTCCGTAGCAGTTCCTTCTGTCAATAAAAATCAGTATAAATCAGTTTAATATTTTTATATTGCTACTTTATAGGATCTGTAGGTTAGTACTTCATCAATAAAAAATAATAATATTTGAGAAACTGAAATAGATCTGAGAGCGAAATCATGTAAAATCTGGCATTGGTACTGGGAGATTGACGGGTTCAGCTATAGCTACTAAGGTGGGTTGCTGGAAAAGTTCTAAAAATAGTACTACATTTACTGTTCTTAAAATTTAAAAGCAGCAGTAACAACATAAAAATATAAACTGTCCTACTTAAATTTTTCTTAAGCTAGTGCAAAAGCTACTGCTACTAAAATATGAAGATGCCAGTAGTAATAATGAATCAGTGGTTATAAATTTTTTAACAAGAATATTTTGTGTGTTTCCATTGCTATTGGTACTTGGAGTCTAGTTGTTTTTAAAGACTGTAGCAGTTTCTTCTGCTAGCATTATTTAAGAGTAAGTCTAATATTTTTATATTGTTACTTCATGAACAAAATGATTAGTATAACTGCTGAAAATAGAAGTTATGCAGTAATCTTCCCTCTTGTTGCAGAAAAGCAAAAGTGGACAACACTAACGTCAGCAAGATGCAAGTAAACGTAATAAAAAGAAAAAAATTTATTTGGTAGCATTCAAGTTATCAAATAAATGTTTAAACATTCAGATTTGCACGAGAACCAAAAATATGTAATTGTGAAAATAAAATCACGAAAAAATGTAATCGAGCAAATAAGGGATAGGTGTAACAATTTGTGTTATGTATGTATATTATTTTCATTGTATCTAAAAGTGGGTAATTAAAAAATAGTTTAAGTACATTTTAGAAATCTTATTATGGAAAGATCAGCGTTAGTGCCTACAAATTTTTACGTCATCATATTTTTGAATTGCTTTAAATAATCTAGTGAAACAAGCGGAACAAGAAATGGTTTTCAAAAATTCCATTTTTTTTTATTTATGTAACACAGAAGAAAATTTTGAATTTCCTTTGATACAATTTTTGTATACTTGTCTATGGAAATGTGTTGATTCAATACACATTTTTCGAATTTTCTGTGATAAAAATTTTTTCTATATTTGATACAAAAAATTGTTGAAAAAATTTTTTTTTGTCCCGAATGACTTTTTTAAAAAATTTATTTTCATTAAAGATTATATTTGAATCAAACACGGGCTTTATTGAAATTCATGTTATTTTCGAAAATTACCGTCGTTAGATATTTACTTTTATGTGTGAAGAGCTTGAAGATTAATTCAAGCAACGAAAATTTTTCTATCACTTTGCATATTTTGCACCAAGCTCTTCATTTTCTCTTAAAAGTAAATAAGTTCTCAAAAAATCATTGTGGATTGGTGCGATAACTTATTTAAGAAGCATGTTGATTCACGTTGTTCATAATGGAGGTGAATTCCTTTTAAGCCTTACCTCGTAACTAAACTAAATATTTTATTTTCTGGTCAATAGCAACAAAGATAAAAACTTAATTTCATCATTACGTTTTAAACGAACATAATCATGAATATACTGATAGTTTTTGGTTAAAGCATCATCAGACTAACGTCTATCTATGTATATGTGTAGTTGTTAATGTATTCAAGTCAGTTTATGTGTATGCGTTCAAATATTTTACGGTTATTTTCTATAATACATCATCGACAAACATGTTGGTTTAGAAAATAAAACTGTTAGTTATAATCGTAGCATATTATTTTTGTATAGAAACTTTTTTACACTACGCTGTCTGCTTAGATTCCCTTTCCCCCCAAAAAACAAAAACAATAAGAACAACAACAAACATTCAAAATCACACAACTATAACTGAACAATTGCAAGGACATGATAAATGTTCAATGAATCTAACTGTGCTTGTTTATGTGTACTATTTCAAACATTATTACGATTTCAATGGCGATGAGAGAGCATGCATGAGAGTATAATTTAGAAAAGTTTTGTTATAAAAGTGTGTGGGTTAAATGGAGAGAGTGTGTGTATTAAATATAATGTAATGGTGCTAGTAATGTTTATGCTTATGATGTGTTTGATTGTTGTAAGTTTTAACATTAATTTGTTTTTGTTGTTTCGTAATGGTTTTTTATTGTAACATATAGCAGCATCATATGGTCCAAAGGAATACAAAACAGGACATTTGTGTATGTGTGTTGTGGAAAGGGGGAGTATCAAAGTAGGCTGGTTGTAAAGAGAGTTGGTTAAATTTCGTTTAGATTTTTAAGGCTTTAGTTTTATTTATATTTATCACAAAAAAGGGGTAAACAAAACTTCATTATCATCTTGTGTACAGGACAAAAATAAGTAAAACTTTAAAATAAATAGGGTTTTTATTTTAAAAAGGACTCTCACATGCACATACACAAATACATATGAAGTATACTAAACAGAGCCAGAAGGTTTTGTTTAGATAAAATGATAGTTTGATTATTGTGGCTGTTGTTTTAGCAAAAAATGTAGATATGTTGGTGTAAATTTTAATATAGGTGTGTGTGTGTGTGTGTGTTTATGATTATAAATGACGTATGAAATATATAATATTCCTACAAGTGCATACATACATATATGTATGCACATGAGCTTAAACATACTTGTAGGAGTGTATCATTATTATGAACAATATTAGAATTGCGTAATTCATTAGTTAAGGCAGTATGCGGCAGTGGGATTCTTTTGTATACACAGCCAGGAATGATGAATGATGTGTAATGTGGCTAGTTTTATATTTCGCAGTATAATACTGTGTATTTATTTCTAAACATACATATATACAAACATACATACAATACCAAAGATATCAGGGATTTTTTTCTTTTTAATACAGCAACCATTAAAAGGGATGCTTTTAGGAACTTTCAAACAGGATGTTTTAGTTTTTCATTTATAAATATACTCGTATGATTGTGTGTGTGTGTGTTTTAGAATAATTTGAGTTTTGAAGACTCTAGGGTATAGTATTTTTCTTTTATTTAATTTGTATAAATTAAACTATAAAATTATCAATCGATTGTATTATTTCAAAATTATTGAGAAAAATAAATTGATTATATATTGATGGTAATAGTATTCTGTTCTAGAGCACCATATATATGAAAATTAAAATACGAGAGGAAATAACAATATAAATAATTAAACTATATCAAAATGAGGAGACTATTAATTCGTTTTTATTTATTTCTGAATTACTTCTACTCAGCCGATTCTTATGAAACTTTGGGCACACATATAGTTCTCGTGAAAATACAATATTATGATAAAAAAGTTGGTAGTGCCACGCCCAAAGGAAATAGATATTCTTTTTCAATTATGTACTTTTACTTAACTGTTTCTTAAGATACTTTGCACACACATTAATTTCCTGGAACAATACAATATTATAATTGGAAAAGTAGGAAGTGTTACACATGTTCTGTAGTCAGTATTGTTACTAGAATTAAAAAGAATTGTATTTATATAAATTAAAATTTACATAATAAATTTAAAATATAAATATAAATTTATTATATTTATACATTTTTATAATATTTCGTCCAACACTGTCTGATAAAGCCTTTTGATTTTATTTAGCAAGAAGGAAAGAGTTTCGTTGGTTAAATTTTAATGAAATGTATAATATAAAGTTTCATTAAAATTCAATCAACGTAATTCTTTCACAAAATACGTGAAACTTTCATTGAAGTTGGGAAATTGTCATTGGATTAATGAAAAACTCTAATACAATTGTTTTAACAAATGAAATTCTTTTACAATATTCGTGAAATAATCATTGGATTTGTGAAATTGACATTGGATTAATGAAAACTCTGATGAAATTCTTTCATCGGTTTTATGACGCTAAATTCTTTTAGTGCGCGCTTAATAAAGAAATAATTTAATTTAAACAATGAAATAATTTCATTAAAACAATGAAATAATTTCATTAAAACAATGAAACTATTTCATTAAAATAATGCAATAATTTCATTAAAACAATGATATAACTTAATAAAAAAATGAAACAATTTCATAAAAATAATGAAACAAGTTCAATAAATTATGATATAATTTCATTAAAATTATGAAATAATTTCGTTTAAATTTGAAGTTGAAGTATTTTCATTAATTTAGGGAAATTATAACATTGGATCAATGAAATTATTTCACATATTTGCTAAAATTTTCCTTGAGTTTTAATGACGTTTTTCATTGGCTTTATGTCCAAATTCATAGAATTCATGAAGAAAATTCTTTCAGTGTAAAAATTCTTTATTGATAATTTTTTAATTGGAAGAAATAAAGAAGTAGCTAATTATTTCAACAACTTAAACGAATCGAAATAAATAGAGAACAAACTAGAAATATGGGCATGAAGAAAAATATGTCAACAATAAGACTGGAATTTGTTGTGATAAAACATTAAATAAACTTCAATTAAATACTGATGTAATTCTCGTATTCAATTTTCACGAAAAGTTTGTATATATAAGAATGGCAATCACAGCCAACAGAGCTACCTCACATGTAATGATAAGCAAAATACACATGATGCTGCACTGATTATGAAAGTCCAGCGGCTTCCGAAAACAGCGGATGTTATATTCTGCTGTATATGCTGAAAATTAAATTGATGTTGATTTATCTCTTTTTCTTAGGACAAATTGATCATGCCTAATTCTTGCTGAGTATAAAGTTGCGAACCTTAGCCTATATAATCAATTTGGATTAAAAAACAACATGATGTTTTCGGTGGCCGCTACACCTAGCAGAAAGGAAAACTATAATAAAGTAAAGTAAAGAATGTATAAGTCGTCTTATACATTCTTTACTTTATTCCAAATTGGGCTCCAATATGCTACAAACGCAATGCAAAAACGCCCGCAGCCTAGTAGAAGATACTAATAAAAAATGATATATTTTAACCGACTTCAAAAAAAGAGGAGGTTATCAATTCCTACGTATTTTTTTTAGTGTTTGTACACGCACAGCTCTGTCATATGTGAACCGATTTTCAAAATTCTTGTTTTGCTTAAAAGGGCTTTCCTTCAGTTTGGTCCCATAATTTTTTTTTTAGATCGGTGGGGAAATTCGCTTCTCCAACGCATAACTCTGTTATTTGTGAACCGATTTTAAAAACTCTTTTTTTTGTTTGAAGGGGTTCGCTTACAGGTTGGTCCCGTATTTTTTTTAGATCGATGAGAAAATTTGCTCCCCCACGAATAACTCTTTCAATTGTAAACTGATTTTCAAAACTATTTTTTTGTGTGAAAGGGTTTCCTTTCAGTTTGATATGAATGGGTTTGATTGCATTTTGGTCTCATAATTTTTTTCTCGAAAATCGATGGGGTAATTGCCCCCTCACCAGCCCCGAAATATTAATTATCGCATAACTCCTCCATATATGGCCCGATTTTCAAAATTCTTCTTTCGTTTGCAAGGGTTTGCTGGAAATTTGTTCCCATAATTTGCCAAGTCACCTCACATCAACATATTTTATATGAATGGGCATGAAAGGTTTGGTTCTTTGCATTGAAGTCTCTTTTTTTTTGCCAGATTTATACCTTTTGTAAAAAAGGATAAACTATTGCAATATAATTTTATTGTCTTATATAAAATGACTTGAATCCTTATCCATTGAAGACGTACTATGTGTGTTATTTTACATCATTTATTTAATATAACTATTTTCTTCTTATTTATTTACAAAGTTCTTTTGTTTATTACCCTTATCTAAAGTTTTTTTTAAAGCTCTGCATTGTCCATATAATATACCAGTGTGTATAGGGATCTTAACATTTCATTTATCTATTAATTTTTGACACATGTTACTCATTTATTAAAGTTGCAAACATGTTTAAGCAAGAAATTTTCCTTTTCTTTTTTCTCCTGTTTATATAAATCTTCTAATTAATCTTAACAATTAGCATCCTTTAGGTCCTTATCCTTAATATTACAACATTAGAAAAATGTTTTAGAAAAGCAAAGTAACGGCCAAAACAAAAATAAATACTTAATTTTTTTGATATACATAACTTGTGATTATGTACACAGATATCGAAGCTTTGCTGCAAGAGAGTCATAACTACAAAAAACTAGTTGTACAGAAAACGGGCTAAAGTTTTGAATTTACTAACAATTTAATTTTATTCTCTTCTCAAGAGTTAAGTGAGTATACAAGATATTTGTATGAGATTTTTACACAATATAAAGAATGATAAGATGATAAATTCCGCATTATTAATTAGAAATATGTTTTCTGAGTTATGACTGTCTTAGAGCAAATGCTCGATATGTACATTAATTATATGTAGTCTTACATAGAGGGAAACTACTTTTTTATTTATTTATTTTTCAACAAGATGTAACCGTGCTGAACTTAAAATTGTTTCTTTGCATTTTGGTTAAAACTACTTAAATAACTTTGCTCGCATACTGGCTAATGATTTACTAGGAATAACAAAGAAAAAGGGTAGAAATTGAAAAATTTTAAAAGCATGTAAATAAAATCAAAGGACTAACTCTCTTTGTTTATTTATAAGAGTCAGTGTACGAGTATTCCAGTTATTCGCTAATGATGAAGTTGTTTTTGATTATTCCTATTTTTTCCTTTCTTTTCTAAGATGTTTTCTAAATTAAGGGTATAATTATCCCCTCAACCGTATGCTTGGCACATGTATGATGAGTGGTAGTTTTACAAATAACGTGGTGTAATATCAAGCTAGTAAAAAACAACTGATGGACGTCTGTAAATGAAGCTAAATGAAGATAAACTTTGTTAAAGGGGAAAGGCATGCTTTTGAACGTATGCGTTTGTGGGTCATTTTGTGTAAGAAAATTTTAAAGAAATTAAAGGAAAGACATTTTAAGCGATTTATTTATTTAAAAAACCTTTATTACTACTCAGTTCTTCAACATAAAGAAATATATATTTTTGAAATCCTTATATCCTTAAACAATTTTGGTGAGTGTAAGTATAAATATATATTACTTTTACAAAACATATAAAACTTTTTACACGCAATTCTCTAGGTCTTAATAATTTTTATGCATAGTTTACGAGGAAACGCTTATCTACACAAACTACGATATTAAGCTTTAAGTATTATTACGGTTAAAATTACCCTGAGTATCTAAGTAAAATTTCTACTTTCTAGTCAAAGAATTGTCCTGCCTGCTTCCATAGCATCTATTTTATAACAGAACTTTCAAGATACTAAATGAAGTATGTTGTAGGTAAGATATTTGCTGTAGTAAACTATTGGCATGTAGACAATACATTATGAATGTCTGAGTTTGTAGCTCAAAAATATTTGCTCACAGAATTTGTTGAATGGTTATTTTTGAAATGAGGTTTTAGTTGTGGTTTTTCCTTTTTCTGCTATAATAGTTGTTGTTATAGTTTTAGCTACAGACGTTTTCCGTTTAAAGTTTGTGTATGAATGTGAGGCATATGGTTGACTAATTTTGTAAGGATTAAAGTGGGTTGTTTAATTTTTTTCTTCTTTGCTTTTGATATGAAGGACGTTTTTATATCAAAGTGTTTGTGTATGTGTGTTTCTTATTTCTACATAATGTGGGTCGTTGATGTTGTTGTAAATTGCAAAGCATGAACTAAAAAAAAAGAAAATTAAATTATATTTGTGTGAGTCGGTGTTTTAAAATACAGCAGTAAAGTAATAATACAGATAGTTTTCGTGGTAATTTTTTGAAGTTACTAAAGCAAACTAATACTGCTACACATTAAGACCCACATTAGAGTTATGAAAATCAATGTTAACCCTTTTTACAAGCATCACAATTGGTTTTAGTAAAAGGTAATGCAGGACACTTTACGCTTTCAAATTGAATATAGATTAGGGGTTTTTCTTGTAATTTCAAAAAAAATAATTAAATTTAGATAGATTGCTGTAATAAAACGTTTTTTATTAGCTTTAAAAATTTTGTAAAATTTAGTTACAAAGCCTTGTTGTTAGGGCTATGCTCTTTATCGTGCTCTGTGATATGAGACTAAAAATACAAAAACTTCACAAGGCGACACTTTGGCAACAGTTTCTTCTTACACATATTTTTTGTGAAATTAATATCTTTGAAGTTATGTGGCAAGAAAATTAAATTTTATAGTTTTCCCTAAATTTTAATGGACTGGCGCACAGTGGTTTCAATTTGAAAAAAGGCTAATAAATGTCTATCTTTGAAATTTGTGTGTAAAAATCATTGAGGAGGACCTAAGCTTTAAGAATTTTGAAGCTTGAATCACGCTGTGAAATAACACGGTTAGCTACAGGATGTGAAAGTTGACTACCTCGGGCATGAAAACCCTTGCTTGCCTTATAGTCTTTACAAATATTAAATTTCGTAGAAAAATTCACCATTTTCGTCCAATGCTGGATGTAGCGTGCATGCTTAATCGATTTAAAATTTCAACTGTAGTGATTTGTAAGGTCTATTCTTTTGAAATATGGAAAAAGAAAATATTTAATTCTGAAATTTTTTTAGCCAAAATTTAGCCATTTTTCACCCTATTTTCAAAGTCTACATGAATTGAGATAACTTAAAAATTTCTTTTGCATATTGTCGAGGATTTTGCTAAAAAACACATAAAATATTTGTTTGAAAATTTTGGCTATGCTAGTGCCGGAGATATTTACAAAATCGGACACAAAGTCGAGGCAAAAAAAAAAAAAAAATTTAAAATTCAAAGACAAATATATCTGAAAATATTAGATATATCCTAATGAAATAAAGTATATTTTCTTGGCCTATTTGAAAGTTGTACAGCAAGTTTGAATTCAATAAAATCGGGTGATATGTGTACAAATTATAAGGAGAACAATGTTTTTCATACCCGAGGTAGTCAAATTTGACACCGTGTGTAGGTCACCGTGTGTTTTACCAGGGTGGTTCAAGCTTAAACATTCTTAAATTTTAGGTCCTCGTCTATGATTTTTAGATATATCGCTTCTTAATCGCATCGCAAGTTTCAAAGATTTATTTACTTTTTTCTAATTGCAATCACTTTGTGGCGGCATATGTTATACCAAACTGTTTGATTTGATTCACCAAAGCAAATCAATATTCACCAAACTAGGGGGTGAGACTGGGCGAAAGCTAACTTTTCATTTTAATAGTAACCCTAATGTACATATCGTGGGACGCATACTTCACATAGAATTTCGCATAATTATATGTAACGTATACGCCCCAGTATGAGTACTATATGGGGCTTAAAAGCGAAGGGGTACAAGTGCAAAAAAGAAATTCTGAGTAATTAAGCTTCAAACCTTTTTATTCCCATGCATTTTCATACATAATATTTTTGGTTTCTAATACATACCGCCTCTTGAGGTCATCATATAGGTCTGAATTTTTGTAGAGTAATAGATATTGGTATTAAATGTTGATTCCTGCATATAACTCAATTTTTTTTTTAGTTTTGGCACTTGTACCCCTTTGCTTTTCACCCCCTCATTTAAACTTTAAGTACATTGGACCCAAATATTTCTTTTGAGGTAATTTTAGTTATTATTTTAAACGTCTACTTACGAATCATGTACATGTCTCTGGATAGGTTAGGAAGTATATTTTTAGGTCCGATTTATGTTTAGGACTAGGGATGTAACGATACGCCGTTTTGCCGATCCGATACCGATACCGATATTTAAAAATAAATATCGCCGATACCGATTCCGATACCGATACGAATATTGAAATTGAGTTCAAGTTTAGATTAACAAAACTCAAGTCCAATTTTTTATTATACAAAATTACATTATAAGAGAGAATATTTGAAATTGATAAAACATTGGAAGTAATTTTTAAGGAGCTACATTTTCTTTGCTTCCAACAAATCTGTATTAAAAATATGCAGATAATTAGTAGAAAAGCAAGAAAAATTGTTTAATTCCTTTATAATTTAAAAAAATACTCGCCATGCTTTTTAAAAAATCGATTTTTTTTAAAGGACATTTATCAACTAATATTCATCTAAATAACTTAATAGCTTAATTATTAAAAGACTTCTAAGTTTATATTTATTCACTTAAATTTACATGAAAATACAGTTCTGAGTTTAAATTCGCATAAAAAAATTGTGAAAATGGGTACTTTTTTATACTTTTTCCTCAAGGAAAAATCATTATAGAATACCGAAAAAGAAATTTGTCCTAGCATCGCTTCCAATTCGGTGATTGGTAATCGAAAAACAGAACTTCTTGCAAGGGCAAGGATATGTAAAACTAATTAGAAATTATCCAAATTTGCAATACTTCCAGATCGCGAATTTTACATTTTCATGACTTCTTTGGAGTATCTCTTTTTTGCTGGAATAAGATTTAAAAAACAACGGCTTGAATTTGAATTCATGGTAAAATTAACAAAAAAAAATAATAATGTTTTTACAAAATAACAGCATAAAATATTATTAATTTTTAAAATTGATATTAATAAGATTTAAAAAATAACGAAGTGTATTTAATTCATGGTAAAATCGAACAAAAATAAATTATTTGTTAAAAAAAAACTCTGAAAAAATGTTTAAAAGTATCGTCGTATCGGCAGTAAAATATCGCCGATACCGATGTATCGGAAAATCTGAAGTATCGCCGATATATCGGTATCGGTATCGGTATTCGTTACATCCCTATTTAGGACCTACTTAAAAATATCACCTACACACAAAAAAAAATTGGTCTGCACATTAGATCAGACCTACGTACCCACACGTATTTTGACACGCTGAATTTGACTCGTCCACAATCAACATTTCGACTAAATTGAAAAAACTAAATTCTTTGTAGCCACTTTTAGGGGATTTTACATTTTATACGAAAATTCGGGGGCGTACCAGCCAAATGGATCTCATATTCAGGCTCAGTGCTCCGGAATACATGTATGTAGGTGGTCAAATGTGCAGAAATTTCGTTTTTATCGTCTGTCGATCGATGTATTTAAGGAGTCTGACTAAAAAATTTTAAAGAATTGGGTTTAAATACTTTTTTGGATTTGAAGGTCCAGTAAAAAGTGACCGTTTAATATATCGTAGTAATTTTTGAAATATAAAAATATTGCAATGATTCTAATGAATAAATAAAACATTAATAGCATAATTTTCTTAAAGCTTACGTTCTCCTCTATAATTTTTATATACAGCTCACCGTGACTTTCAACAGGTTGATCAAGAGCGTAACTTTCTTAAAGCTTAGGCCCTTCTCTATGATTTGTATATACATCGTTTTGTAATCGGATCGCTAGTTTCAAAGCTACAAATTTATTACCATTTTTTTTGCAATAGGAACTACTGTGGGCCGTTGACTCTTCAGTTATTTAAATTTTAGTTTTTTGGTTTCATCAAAGTGTTTAAGAAAAACAGAAAGAACAAGTACCAAAAAATATTCTTAAATAATGTCCATGCTTATTTCAGTCTTCATTTAATTTTGTCATCCTCCTCATAAACTCTAAAGTTTTCAAGAAATATATAATTTATTAATTCACAAAAATCACAAAACTCGCTATTAGTTAAGGGCTATAACAATGACGGAGACGTTTACCGAAACTACAGAGTTACATCCCAGCAAACCAAAACATTCGAAAATAATATCGCATCAGAATGTTGCATAAATATTTCTCTGAGAAAACTCTCGAGAATGACTATCGAAGTCGGAAAGAGAAAGAGATGCTAGAGCTCACTCGATGCTCACTTTGTGGCAGCAAATCTTTCGATTTCGTTGTTTCGCTGACAAATCAGTTGCGAATCTTTAGCAATATCAAAAGAAAAGAAATAACGAAAAAATATCGATACTGCAAAAATGCAGGAAAAATAAATTTTTCAAGATAGCTATTTTTATTTTTTAGTTAATTTATTTTAATGTAAATTAAATATTTGTTTGTTTAAAATTTTAACTTACGCTGCATTCAGACAGAATCGAACACGGTACCTGCAGGCTAACATCCACTAGACAAATTTTTTCCTATTTAATTATTGCATACATGAGTGTAAATTACACATTCGAGAAATTATCGAAAATAGTTCGATGCTGCGAGCATTAATATTTTATGAAATTTGGCAATTGTGCTTATTATCGCAACTTTGTCGCGAACATTCGATTTTTTTAAATTCACGAGCATTTATCGAACAATTTTGCTTTGAAAATTCGTCGCTTTAGCGAACATTCTTTTATTTCGAATGTCAGGTTTAGTGGGATTCAACAAAATTGTTGCTCGATGGTGTTGTGTTCGAGATGATGATGATTATGACGATGAAGTAGTATGAAGATTTTGTTGCCACAAATAAAAAAAAAAAATGTGTGGATGGTCGTTGCCTATACGAAGAGATATTTCAACGTTTTTCCAGTTACACATTTAGTTAGCGAGCGGCTTAAGCGGAGATTTAACATTTGCCAAAATACTGATAGTTTTCATGATTTTGTTGTTGCCATTATTATTGTTGCTGTTTATTTATTTGGTTAAATGTCTAGATGAACGAAGGGATATACTCAAAGGGCTGCATACATTTAGGGTGTATGTGTGTGACTGGTTTTGTTTGAGTGTGTGTGTGTGAGTCTGTGTGTGCGAGTGTGTGGAGTTTTAACCATGAAGAGTGTTAGCGGGAGCTCGGCAGCAAGTGAGAGTGACAGCATTGCGGTTGTGGTATTTGGCAGTATTTTGTTGTTGTAATTGTTATTATTATTATTATTATTATTATTGTTCTTGTAGTTGTTGGTATTACTCGTAGATATGTTTGTAATCGTATAGAAAAAATATTTTATAGCATCATTGCACATACACTCACATCACTTCTCTACACACAATTACAACTTTTTCTGTGATGATTTTTTGTTTTTGTCAGTTAAGGCCATATAGACAATATTGTTATTATTATTTGTAGTACGAATGTGTCTAGGCTAGAACTATTTGCAAGTAGTTGTGATCCCCAGTAGGAAAAAAAAACGAGAAAAATGGCAAGAAATGTTAGACATCCATATCATACCACAATAGCATATTTTGCAATTTTAGCAATCTGTTGTTTTTATTTGTACAATGTGCCAAAAACTTTGAATTGTATTAATATTGTACATATGCATGTATTAGAGATATACATACATATGTACATATACATATTTATTTTTGTTGCAATTGTTGCTTTTCTTGCTGTTTGAGCAAAAATAAGTGAGTAATAACTCGAAATTCTTAATGGTTGTGTTCGATTTTTAGGAATATTGCGAAACTCTTTGTAGCATTTCTAAAATGTTTACTAATCATTTTTAGGACGGTATGACAATTTAGCAAATGTTCTCATATTGATATGGAAAGATAAGCTTTTTAAGCAAGATATGCAAGAAATATGCTTTGAAATTATGTGTATCAGCAATTCCATGAAAAATCAGTCACTTTTATGATGATAGGCCTCCGATGTTGACCTAACTTCGTACGTTTGTTCATTTACGTGTTGTGGGCAAATTTTGATTTTTTTTATATTGAAAATACTGAAAATTATTCGACATTCAATATAGTCACTACTTTTTTTTTAATTGTTATAACTTTGGTGCAACTACTGATAGCTAAAATATTTTTTTATAATATTAAGGACTAAAGCAAGGAAAAAAATAAATTTTTTTTTCCTTTAACATTTTTCTTTCATAATATTTTTTTAAATTAAAATAAATTTTTGTTTTTGAAAATTTTCGTCGGTATTGTAGCAGAACCGTCGGCGAAGTTTTAAAAATATGTTTTGCTACAATTAAGTTCAAAAAAGTACAATTTTAAAATCTTATTTGCCATCCCAGGCTCAGATTATTATTAGTAATAATTTTTTACACATTCTCACTGAAAGTCGCTCAAACTCTTTTATGCTCTTTTTCTCCTTTTATTATCTTATTCAAAATTACAATTCCACTGACGTGGTAGTATACTAAACACTATTTGGACTGCTTATATTTTCCAAGTTCCGTTTGTAAACTCACTGAAAATATTTTTGATTTTAGTTTAATGTACTAGTTTGTTATTTATTGTAATTTTGAAAAATCTTATTAAAAACAAAATTATTGGCATGACATAAATTACCCTTAAAAAAGTTACATCCATACAAAAAGAAAAAAAACGTTTTTTTGGCAAAAAGTTTATACTTAATTGTAGCTTATACCTAAGCTAATCAATATAGAGAAAAACAGAGATAATATGAATGGTTTAATAAAAAGTTATAACGGATTTTCTTAGGTCTAACTCAATACTGACGTGGTAGACTTGTAGACACTTGTATGTTCACATCAACGCGTGCGCTTGTTTCAATTGCTTTCTTCGCACTAACGTACACATGAGTTCGTAATGAGAAAGTACTGAAAACACCAGAATCGATATTTGTATAATTATGGCGTAAAACAATGTTTTCTGTTTACTGGTGTCTGCTAGACTACGACGTCAGTCGCAGATGGTTAAGTATCTTATTGTCCACCAATATTGATGAAACATATATGATTTGAAAGATATTGTTCTCTAGATATGCACAATATATTTTTTGCCTAAAAACCGGTTACAAACAAACCCGGTTACGGATCAATTGGGTGAATTTCGACCACCGCGCGGGATCCTATACTTTTAAAGACGACAACAATTTTGAAAGCTTTTTTTCTCCGTATGGTTCAATGCATTCACGTTTTTGTTCAGCTATACTTAATATTCACATATCACAATAGTTAATAGTTAATAATAGTGAATAGTTCGTCTAAAGGGGGTCAACTCAAAATTTATAGATTTTCAGTAAAGGCAAAATACTGTCTTTACTTTAATCTACTACTATACGACAAAGGAGGATGTAACTGTATTTTTTTCTTTTTTTTTTGGCGAAAGAGTAGAGAGAATCATCTAAGATTTTTATAGAGGATAGATATGACCACTGTATATAGATTTTTGGCAAAAAGTGAAATCTGCAAAATTTTGAGTTCATTCCCTTTAGAGGAACTATTAATATGTACATATGCTCATTATGATTAATACACAATTTTTTGCTTTAAGTATTAACATATGTATATGCAAAAATATGCATTTGTAAGTTTCAATATTGAATAAAGCTACCCAATATTCGTACAACTTACGTACATACAAAGTATTTGTTCAGAAAATTTGTTTAGAATACTTTTATTAATTTTCTACATATTTTGCCTAAGCTTCACCATATTCTCTATGAAATTTGCTCAATCTCTGCTCTGGGTCCTTTCCTTCTTTCTCTTTGTTAATAAAATAATGTTTTATTTGTTGTATTCCTGCCATTAATATTTATAGTTTTTTACTTTAATTTTATTGTATTGAGAAAAAATAGTTGTATTCTCTTTTCAAACTATTCGAACAACAACAGCATGATTTAGTTGTGTTATTTATCATCATAATGATGCTCAATGATAATAATGATTATGTTTTTAAATAAATATAACAATTTTCTAGTTTTATATTATTTTGGCTGGCCAAATGCTTACATATAAATTTATAGAATATAAAACAAATACAACTTGTTGTTGTAGTTTAATGGCTGAGTTTATAAAAAGAGTTCAGTACATGGTGTGTGTTCAATACATTTAATTTTTGGGGGAGCAAAAAGGGTACAGAGCTTGTTAGTGTGAAATTCAAGAGTTTTAGAACGAGTTTGAGTACATTTCTAGTTTGGATGGTTGGTTGGTTAGCAAACATTACCAAAAATAGTATTAAAACGATGGGAAAAACACTCTCAGTCAGCAAAAAGGGTTAGAAAGGGTACAGTATAAAATTTCACATTAACAACATTTGTTTATATAAATGTTTGTGTGTGTGTGTGTGTACGAGGGAGGTATGTTGCATCTAACATCTATGCCATATACAATTTGTATATGTGGGTGAGTTATTTGTTGGCTAACAAACAATCCAAAAAACTATATGCGGTTATTTAGAAATGTTTCACAGTGTTAGTGTGTGAGGTCCTGTATTATGGAGGTTTATTCGCTTGTGTATAAAACGAGAGGCTGTCTATGTGGCGGAGTGTGTATGTCTAAATAAGTAAAGGCTTTTATTATTTTTGCTTATTTTATAGCACAAAATTTTAAACAGCAGAAGGGGGGTTTGTAAAAGTATTACTTATTTCAAACATTTTGTTTTTCATAAAAAAGGATTTTACAAATAACATCATCATGTATTTAAAAATGAAAGAGTTTACAATTTGCTGAAGTATATATTTTTAAATGCTTTTGTCAAAGTTTTTTTTTTTTGAAACATAATAATCATAAGTATAATAAATCAATACGCTGTTGATGCCATGCCGAAAATTAGATGAAGTGTAAAATTTTTAATTCAAAGAGAAGCACATGCATATTATAGACCTGTGACAACTTTCGATCCTCATAATTACGTTTGGCATACAAAAGCAGTTAAATGAAAGTTTTGTATATTTTACAATTAAATTTTCTAAAAATAAATTTGTATATATTGTAAATTTAGAAACGCTTTAGCCCATTTTTTTAAATAGCGTTTTTTGCATATTTCGATAGATGTAGAAGTTCATGTATTGAAATGTGCAACAAATTCGATTTGAAAAAAAAATGAGACAGAGCGTTTCTATATTAAGGTCACGATATGATAAAATAGGCTTTCCTAGAAATTATTCAAAAATATTTCCAATATAAGGTTCAATATTATGTTTGGCAATATGTCAAAAGCAACTTTTAGCGAAAAAAGGAAACAGAACTTTTTGTTGTTGAAAACTATTTTTTTTGGGCCCTCGAAAACATTATTCGCAACTACAAATTGATGCAAAACTACTTAAAATTTAATGATTCGCATAGATAATTAGTCAATATCTCTTTATTAATCACCACAAAAAACATTTGCATGAACATTTTATTAATGACATGTAAATTGGCAAATGTAATACAAAACACATTTTCTTTTGGATGACGTGAGAACAGAAAAATTTAAGGTATATTGTTTTTGTATAATGCACAATATCTCTAAATTTAGAAGTGCTAGAAAAATAATAAAGCTATTTTCGCAATTAGCGGACGAAAATACATAAGGATCCGTTATTTTAATTTAAAAAAATTAAAATAAAAGAAAGTTTTTAGGACTAAGCCCAAAACTCAAGATTTTTAGCATCCTTGCAATAAGAGTACGATATCCTGATATACTCATCAATGTAACTATACACAAGTGAAAGAGACTTTTGTGTAGATTAATATACCAGAAAATATTTTAAAGTTGGGAGGACCATTCGTGAAATATTAAACGACTAATACAAAAAGTGGTGTAAATTATGCAAATGCTAAATGTCACTATATCTTTAAAACTAGAGCTGCTAGTGATGCCATCGTAATCAGCAAATAGAAATACAAAAGGATCAGGTATTTTTATTTATAAAAAAACACTGTATAATCAGTCGTTTTAACATTGTTATTTAAAAAAATTTCATGTTGTTGTACTGTGTTATAAATGTTTGATCAAAACTTAAAGACTTTTTAGTTAAAAATTATTAGTCAATCTGGTATGTCATGGAAATCGATCGATTCAAATTGATGCCGATTTCAAAAAACAAATTCTACTTAAAGATGACTTATTTACGTTGTTTATTGTTTTGTACTAAAAAAAAAGATATTCGAATAAATATTCTATGTCTTGAAAACATTAAAAGGGGTAATTTTTTTTCGGTTATATTTATATATTGTATCTTCAATAAAATTGAACTAACAATAAATAATCAAATTTTAACTCTAAAATTTTAGCTTTTAAGTCCAGCCAATGCCAGACATTAATATTTGTTTCAGCGTTTGGTTCTTTGGTTGTTTACGTCTCTCGTGTTCGACTGAGAGTGTGGCCCCTAAAGTTAATGGAAAAAAAGGGTAAATATATAATTTTTCAGTAGAACTTGTTTTTGAAATCGGTGCCGATTTCAAATCGAACGATTTCCATCACATACCACAATATCCTTTAATAAATGTCGCATTTTAAAGCAAGTAAAAACACATCAGCCAACTTAATTAGTTAATTAATAATAAAAATACATGTTTATGTGCGCACATTTTGCGATATATGTTACTTTAAATTTTCGAAATTGCAGACGGAAAAATCTAATTATTATTATTATTATTTTCCATCAATATCCACTATCAACATAAACAAATCTATAAAAAAAAACACAATAAATAATCAAACTTTATATTTGAATATAAAATTAATGAAGGCAAAGCACACACCTCGAATTTTGCATTTTCATATGTAAGTATAGGACTCTCCCCTTTGTGTTAGATTGCGGTTGTTTTAGCTGCTATTTCATTAAATAATATACATGTAGACCAAATTAAAACAAAGCAAAATAACCCCATTTTTTGTATAACTCACTCTAATTTTGCCAAATAGAAAAACAATAATAACTGAATAAGGAATATATTTATGTAGTATGTAGAAAGGTGTGTGTTGTTTTTCTAATAATATATCAAAATAATATTGAAGCAAAAAATTCTATGAATGTATATATGACTGTGTGTATGCGCTAAATATTTATAATAATTGAAGAATATTTCATCAATAAAAACCTACAAGCCTAAAAGTATACACGGCTCAACATAAGTTGTAGTTCATACATGCAATGAGACCAACACATTTAAAGAGACGTTAGAGAGTGATAGAGTTAGAGAGAAAGAGTACAATAGAAAAACCCAATAAAACAAAATATAATTCTGTGCAATAGAGTAATGGTTACATATTATTATACAATTGATAAAGTAATAAAAAAGGCTGGGTTCAATATTTCTAAAATACGAAACACTTACACACACAAACATACACAGATGTTTGAATATGAAAAGAAAAATTGGCACTAAAAGCTGGAACTGAAAGCAAGGAGGAGGCAAAATCTATACTGATGTATTGTTTGTATGAGTATATGAGGTAAATTTTAAAATGATTTAAAAGACATATACGTAAGACATTCTTTTTAATTGCTAATTTAAATACACATGTATACACGTCGTTTTAATTAATTTTAGGGAAAAGTACAGACATAATAATTATTGCATCAAAGATTTTGCAAGTCCCTTTTTCACCTGTCCTCGTTTTTTAAGAGCTTTGTTTAGGTTAACATTTATTTATTATATGTTCAATATTCACGCACATTTCGCATATAATTTAGGCAATGACAGCTTTCTAGTGCTTATACTTATGCACACACGCATTAACACATGCAGACACAAACATACATAATTGTGGAGCATTGTGTGAATATATACATACATATTATACATACAATGGCATAAAGGTTAAAAGGGGTGCTGGGGAAAATTACCAAAGTGTACGGGGGTATACTACTGGTAGTGAAATAAATTGTAGTATGATAATGATGATGGGTCATGTCATGATGGTCCGTTAGAATATCTATACACACACACACACACACACACACACACAAAGTGGTATTTATACATTAAATGTATTGTTTCGACACATATATTATACTCATCATATGAATACTTACATATAATTTCCACATTTATTTATTTGTTTACGTTTATGCGTGTGTGCATGTGTGTGTATATACGCATGTATAATAAGATTTGGTTTCAAAAATTATCTGTACGCGCAGTCCTGCCAACAATTTGACTAAATTCTATAACAAATACAAAACATCACTAAATTTATTGCAAATATTTCCTCAACAATGAACAACTACAACGAAAACCAAACAACAACTACACATACTGATAGTTCTAGTAGCAGCAGCAATAATAAAAATTATATTTAAAGTGCGTAAAGAACCTATTTTTCACTGTAAAGGTCTTTATAAATACATCTACACTTGATCAATACACTAACATTAACTGGGTGTTTATTTGATAAATGTTTGTAATTGTGTGGGTTAGAATACAAATTCACACACACACACATACACACACAAATACTTGCACATATACTTTTACATTAACAGAAGTGCGGGTTTTTAATAGAATAATTGCGGCATTCGCATGTTTGTTAGTTCATGCTTTTAGGGACCATCCCAAAGAATTAGAAAAATAAATTGATAATTGTAGTATTTTATAATATTGATTAAATGTCATAACTAAAAACACCATTTTTTTTACAATTTGAGAGCGTACAACGTTAATCAATTAACTACCAAATTAATTTTGTAAATGAAAATATTATACTAAATGAAACTAATTGTCAGAAAAAATATATCTAATTAAATTTTAATCAAAGAATTTTTTGCAAGAGCAAGCATATAACAACGATGGCGAGACACATGAATACGATATGATTTTTTCACAATTCTAATGAAATATTTCACAATATATGTGAAATATTGGAATTGCTTCATTAGTTTTTATAGTTTTGCTAGAAAATTTCATTTAGTTTATAACAACAATATTTTGTGATTTTGTGACAAAAGGTTTTACTGCTGGAAATATATACAACGTACTTCTAAAAATAAGACTAAAATATAAAAAATTTTAGTTTTTAATATTTCATAATTTTAATGAAAATTATTTCATAGTTTTGATGAAAAATTTCATTGAATTTATGAAAGATCGATGAAATGATTCACATATATATATTTTCTTTCATAAAAAACACAACCTTATTTATTTCAACAGTAGGCAACCAAAATCACTCAACACAAATAATTCTGTATGATTGTTGTTGTTGTTGTTGTATTTTTTCGTATTATTACACCGAAAAAATCCATGTACTAAAAAGCTCGTAAATATTACAAAATATTTCGCAATTTCGCACCACGACATGCTTTCGTAAAATATACGATAATAATAACAAATTAATAGTAATAAAAAAGTTTGGCTCAACCACGACACGAACTTGCAATCTACATATTTCACGGCAAGTACGCTACCCCCTACCTACTTAGCCTTTTTTTACTTACATCTGAAAAATATAAAAAAACTTGAATTTATTTTTTTATTTCAAATATATTTTTTAACAAGGGAAAATGTTTACGAAAGTTTTTTGTTAATTTATTTAAATTGAAAAAAATTTTGCCGCAATTTTTTCTCGTAATATATACGAAAGTTTCGTATATTCTACGAAAAACTAGCTACGAAAGTTTTTTTTTCGCAAAATGTTACATGGACTATTTTCAGTGTTGCCTATACAGCAATAATGAAAATCAGGGCTCAAATCGTCACATCCGTGAACGAACAACTCGTCACGTAAAAACGCCATTTTCGGATTATGACATACGTGAACGTACTGTAATCCCATACAGTTTATACGACTAACGTGTCACGTAATTCATTTTAGTACGATTGCCGATACGATCACGGATGTGACGATTTGAGCCCAGTGGTCTGAGCTGTGAGCGATCAGCACCATTAAAAATTTTTCTGGTGTGCATTAGTGTGCATCGTACGCATTTCAAGCATTAAATATGTTAATAAATTAAAAGAACAAAATTAAGCATACTTAATAGTTAATTAATTTTATTAAAATAATGATACAATTTCATTAATATTATGAAATGATTTCATCTAAATAATGCAACATTTTCATTAGTTTTATGAAATTATCTCATTTATTTGGTGAAATTGTCATTAAAATAATTTGAATAAAAAAATTACGAAACTTGTTTCATTAATACAAGGAAGCGTGACGTTGGATAAGTTTTAATGAAATTTTTCATTGAGTTAATGTCAAACATCACAGAATTCATGAAGAAAGTTTTTTCAGTGTATGCTGTATTTTAAAACTATTGATGCAATCCTACAAAATGAATGCTTCGGATCTAGTAGTCAAACGTTACGAAGAAAGCACTTCTATTTAATAAATTTACCGCAACAAAATGTGCAAGTTTTTCCCTTGTCGCATCTAAATTCACTTTCAAACTAGATTTATTGAATTTTTTACACTAAATAATTCTTAAAAGCTCCTTCTTCGTATACTATAATAAATCAATAAATATTTATTAGAATAAAATTGTATATATTAAAAGTAATTCAAATTTAAAATAACCAACGCCCAAATCTTAGGATTGTTTATTTATTCTTCATTACTTTAAATCTTTTTATTTTAAACTTGAAACCTCTAACCCTTTATTTCAACGGCATAAGATTACCAAGAACACACATGCATACTCATATGTTTTCATAAGAGTTACACTTAGACTGGGCAGAAAAAAGAAATACATGTGAAAATGAAAATAAAATAAGAAAAACTACGCATATTTCAAATAAGAAATACTTTGAGTATTGAGCAAATGAAATGCAAACAACAATCGATTTGAACGCACATACTCTTATAAGAAGAAAAAAAAATTAAAAGCCCACACGCACTCAAACAAACAAAAAGAAAAGGATCAAGAAAATAAGTAAGAAATAAAATAAATTTGAACACTACGCACCTACTTACATTACTTACGAATGTTGGGCAATAACTCATCCATTAAAAGGGATATTACAAATGCCACACACACACACGCACACACTCACGCAGCCTTACATACTCATACACACACAATTACATTTACACTTATGCAGATAGACAAACAATATAAATATGTACGAACACATGTGTGTTTTGTATAAAAAGTTGATGGAGGTGGGGGCTAAAGTTGGGTGTATTGTGTTTCTGCCTCGTAGTGTTAAATTTAAGAAAATGTCTGTAAGACAGGGTCAAGTTAAATTCACAACAACAGCCAGAACAGAAAAAAATGTAGAAGGTTTTCTTACACTCTATTCAAGCAAATATTATCACATACATACGCACATACTTCAAGGATATCAATTCAAAAATAAAGCAAGAAGTATTACATTTTGAGATGTATGTGTAGTTTTCTGTTGTTGTCTGTACTTTTTACTTAGATTTTTTAATGGGTGGTTGGTTGGTTAAAAAAATAAATAAAAGAAGTTTGAGTACGAGAGACTAAGCAGAGCACAAGCACACGATAAGAAAAAGTAGAATAATAATAATAATAATAATGAAGAATAGTTATGCTGACATACATGTGGAAAATTTGCACTTGTATAAAATATATATAAAAGTGTCTACGAGGGTGGTTGCCGAAATTTTTTTTTATTGAGTTGAAAGAAATTAATTTTATGCTCACTTTATTCAGCCGATTTTGGCCAAGCTTATACCATTTTAAAGATATATTTTATTGACAGATTTGCAAAATCTATATTGTGTAACAATCTTTTCAGTTCTCTATAGGGTAAAAACGATAGTTTTCGACATGAAAACAAGAGTTTGGAATTTGAATGAAAATCGACACATTTAATCTACTCCTGTCTGCGCGTAACATGGTGAAAAATAATGGCATCTCGGCCATTTTTGAGAAAAGTAAGTCATATTGAAGATTGAATAACTTTAGAACGCGTCATCGGATATAAATGAAAATGATGTCCTTGGAAAGGTTTCAGTCTCCTCTTAACGAGTATTGATAAAAAGAACATTGCTTTCTGCTACAATTACGTTTAAAATACCAAAGTATCCCTTATCCTAAAATATCCTGAAAACTGGTATTTTAATTTTCTTAATTTTTTTACAGAATGTCTTTATTGTGTACAATTTTCAAGATGGGATGAAAACAAACTGAAAAGTTGTAGTTGTTTCTTTTGGATAACTCGATAATTTCTATGCAAATTGTATAAGAAATAATAATAGAAACAACTATTTTAATATATTAGGATTTTTTTGTAAAAAGTAATTTTGAAACTAGCTTAACTTTGTAGCGCGTCATCAGATTTTAGTAATTTAAACATCATTTAAAAGGTTTAAGCTAACTTTTTCCAAATCCAAGACAAGGACATCGCAAATGAATAAAAGTTTTGATCTTTAAATATCCTGAAAAGTGGTATTTATTTTCTATTGTCTTTTTTTAACAGCATATAGCAAACTAATTTGTCGCCATTATGTAAAAAATACAAATCGAGATTTTTTGGAAATACTACGGCTACTGTTTTTTTTTTACTGTTAAGGCTTACAAAATTTTCATAGAAATGATCGTGCTATCATAAAGAAACCACTGTAAGTTTTGAATCTGTTTTCATCCCATCTTGAAAGTATTACACAATAAAGACATGTCAGTTGGCTATACTGAGCAAAAAAATAATGAAAATTAAAATACCTTTCCAATGATATCAATTTCATTTATATCAGATGACGCGTTCTAAAGTTATTCAATCTTCAATATGATGAATTTGTCTAAAAAATGGCCGAGATGGCCAAGTTTAGAGGCCTATCAAATAGAAAATGTTCGTTTTTACCCCAATACATATAACTAAACTGTAAACGTGCTTTTTAGGAAGGACATCCTTCCTTGCAATTCTTCCACTGGCATCCTTGGTACAGATGTACCACCATGTATTTTATATGAAAAATATTATTTATTACATTGAAACAAAATAAATGTTAAGTTTTTATATGCTTTGCATCACAAAGCTTATTCGCAATTTTTACATGCATGTTGGATGATGCTATTCTGAGCACATACAGGATCACTGCATTTTAAGCACATCTATCGTGCTTTTAGATATTTTTTTTCGTAAATTACACACAATGTACAATTTTACCAAGGATGGCAATGAAGGATAGATGTAAATTTGCCACTCGCCATCGACGTACGAGACATGTAAATACAAAACAAATGCCATAATTTCATTGTCAGATATATAATAGAGGCATTCATAAAGTTTCAGCTCTGTAGATGCATAAATAATATAAAAAATTCGTTTTCAAAAATCGAATTGGTACAATTGTACCAAAGATGTTACAGAAGGGCTAAACATTTATAAAAAATCAAATATATATAGAGAACATAAAATTTTTATCACTTATCATAAAGACACATATACTTAATACAAAATAAGCCTTGTTTCATGAAAATCGCTGTATAAATATTGATTTTATTCATAAAAAAGTGAAATCACTTCACTTTTGCAAAAACTGCGAATATTTACGCTGTACAACGGCTGATTCTGGTACACGCCACCAAAAAAATATATACATGTATTGGCGCCTTGAAAGTTTACATCTGGCGTTCATTTTAGGGAGTGTTAAATAATTCTTTAATGTTGAAATAGAAAAATTGAAATAGAAAATTTAACTTAGCTAATCCTGACTTAAGTATTGTTTAAAATAAACAGCAATAGTTAGTTTCTTACAACCATATATTGTTTGCCACAACCATAACATAGTTGTCGTCGTAACCATGGTATAGTAGCATTTTTTAAGAATAAATATATGACATTCTCATATCACTTTTTTTCGAAATAGTTGTTCCTATTCCATTCATCACAAAAAGTACAGCATATTTGCAGATCTTTTTAATTGCTACTGTTTAAAAAAATTAAGTTTCACATAAACGATTCTCGTGTATTATATTCGGTAAAAAAGTATTAAAATTTCCAAGAATTTTCACTACTACCTACGTTTTATATTAAAACACTAAAAGAAAGATCTATTTCGTTCTATTTGCTTCCTCTTCTTACAAATATGGTAATAAGATGTATTCCTCCTTAAGTAAAAAATATTCCAACGCATACAATTATACTAATACAATTTATACACAACATACATCACATGTACTTTTAGGAAAAAATTATTATGTATATGAGTTACTTGAAGAGGTGGTTGTTGTTGGTCAGTCATATGTCGGACCCGATTCAAACTCAAATTGAGGGAGTTAAGCAAACATTATTTGTAAAAGTATATAAGTAAGTAGTAAGTAGTTTGGCGACGGGTCCATTTCATATACATACATACATACTTTACCATACAACTGTTTCATGTCTTGTAAGTTTTTTTTTCTAAATAAAATAAGTAAAGCTGATGGGTTTTTTTCTGTTAAATTTGTAAAGATGTGTGAAGTATGCTTGCCGATATAAATAAATGTATATACATACATTGCATATGGATTTATGTAAATCTATGCCAACCATCTTTATATTTCCCTCTTCCCCCTCGCATTGTAAAATAAAATATCAAATCATTCTTTAAACAAATATCCTTTTTCCACTTACAAATACACCCACAAATACTTATGCAGCATTTAGGAAAAAGGTCCTTTTTCTTAAAACTAAAAAACTGGTTTGTCTTAATGTAAAAATAAACGTACGTACTAGGGTGTGTGTGTGTGTGTGTAGGAATAAATAAATGTAGAAGTGTTTTAATGTTTGCATAGTTTTTTTGTTGCTCTATTATAAGGATGCTGCTCTCTCAATTTTACTTTGACTTTTATAATATTTTAAGGCAAGCATACTTTATAATACTTACTACGAGGTAATTGTGAGAAGTAGTTTTAAACTTTTTGAGAGTAAATTACTTTATGCTGAAATTATATAGAAAGAGATCGTTTTCTACTTTGGCTTTAATAACTTTTTAATATATATATTTTTTGAAACATAGAATTACCTTCAAATGAGCTAATTCAATATATTGAACTCTCTTTGATCTTACCCTTGTGATTTTCCTACAGCAGCTCTAATCCAAAGCAGAGCAAAAATGTTGTATCCACAAACACACATGCATGTTTTGTTTATTTTTGAGATAATATACGCATGTGTACTATGTGCGCATGTATTACTAGCAATTTTAAACTCTTATAGCCCGCAAAATACTAAACCGATTCTAAAAATATATAGGTTGTGCACATCTGTTAGTAAACATCTCTAAAATGGTATAAGTTTTGTCGAAATCGGCTGTATGATGTGAGCGTAAAATGCATAAAAAAACTCATCTTGCCTATGGATGTATATGCTAAAATATGAAAAACGTATACATTAAAGCCAGCTCAAATATTACGTATAACACTATGCAACAAGAAAAATGTCAAGTACCACCATTTTTTTTGTTTTCCTATGGCCCTCTTACTATAAAAACAGGCGAAATTTTAAATTCTATGGATAAATTTTTTTTATAATAACTAAAAAAAAATTGGGCTTTTTGAAGAGGCTGCTTCACTGATCTTATCACAACTTCAAAAACCACTAAAAGACTATAAATAACATTTCCCTTATGTCATTCTAACATTATTTTTTTGTATATTTGATGGTTTCGAAACTATTCAGACCGCAATGATGAAAAATAAATTTTTTTATGCAAAATTGAGAAATTTTTACTTTTAAAAAATTCAAATTTCAGTAGACTTCAACCATACTTTTAAACCTCTTATCTTATGTACAAACTTTGAAAAATCATTTGAAACTTATACTTTGAAACTTATAAAAAAACCCTGCAAATAATGTTCTATTTGATATGAATCTATTTTATTTTTCTACACCTTTATACAATTAGGAATCCATTGATACACTGTATATTGTACAGGTACCCAGCAAAAAATAAATGATGTACTTCTTTATGAACCACTTTTTAATTACTTCCAAAGGAGGTAATGCTTATTTTTAGATACCAAAGAAGTTGTATAAAATGAAGTTTTGAATGACTAATTTAATTTCAACAATTTCATAACTTTATTTTAAAAACAAAACAACGTGAAGTTGGTTGTAGTTGCTTTATTTTCAGCAAACGAATTAAAAAAGACGCGTGAAGCTAAAAAGGAGTTTTGTTAAGTTTATTGACTTTTTAATTAAAAAGTTTTATATAACAACAACAATAATAAGAAAGAAGAATAATTAAGTTTCGTAAAAGGAAAAGCTAAAAAAGGATGGTAAGGAAACAAAATTAGTTCGAAAATATTTTTGAAGAGAGACGTCACGATAGATACCTAATCATATTTCTTGTTTAGATGCCGCATACGATGGGACTTCCATGGACAAGTCGACTAAAGCAACTTTGAGGGATGAAATAAGTTTGGCAAATAACTGCTATTTTAAAAGACAATATTATTTTCGCTAAATATGCCTTATACTTCGAGTCAATTAAATAAATTTCCTTTTTTAGTCCCTCATTTTGAGTTATTAAAAACATATCCAAGTGGAATTAGAAATCACTGAATAAGCACCACTTCCTAAATCAGAAATTGAACTGCTTTGGAAAAGTGCTTAATAACCACATCCTAAATGTAAAATGTATTAGATTTACTTTTCCAATAAAAAATCACACCTTATTTTAGATTTTTTATAGCAAATAAAAAGTCAATCTTATTAGCTTACGGGTTGGCAAAAATAAACCACTTCGCTCCAATGACACGCTAATGTAAAATTCACCACTTTTTGCTCGGAGTTTGAAGTGCTTCGTATCAGTAGTTGTGGTGCTTTTTCTACTTCTTTTTCATCACTTTTTTTGCTGGGTATCAGTGTTATGAAAGCTTACATATGGGATTCATTTTAAGATGAGTTAAATTTTCCACCTTTTCGCACATGCATAGTATATCTTGTAGGCATTAGGTTTAACGTATAAGATGTGTTCAACACTTTTATGCAAAACACCAAGGTTACCATTTTTGTATAACATTTGAACCCTCTAGATCTTTAGGGTATGTTCTTTTTAACCCCTAAATAAATAAGCGACAAGAAACTATCCTTCAGAGGCGATATAGTGGGCTTAATTGTCCCACAACATTGTTCCTCTTGGTGTTTTACATTAAAGTGTTAAACACATTCTACACCTTAAATGTAAGCCCTACAAGATATCTAATGACGAGCAAGTATAACTAACTATATGGAAGAGGATGGGAAAATTTATCTCCTTCCAAAATGAGTCCCATATGTAAACTTTCAAAACGCCGATACACGTACGTATTTTTTTTGGTTGCCTCTACCAGAATTAGTTGTTAGAACCTTGATATGTGGAAAAATTTGATTTTGTTGATAATCTAAATTTTGGCAAAAATTTGGTGACGTAACTTTATTATGAACAAAATGAAGATTTATTAACCGATTTTCATGAAATAAAGCCTATTTTATTTGTAGTATATGAGTGATTCCACACGTAGAACGGGCCTATGCACAAAAAAAAATAAATTTCTTATTTTAAAAAAAAATCTCTCAATTGATGTTTTTTAGAGAATGACAATTATAGGAAAAATAAAAAAATACACTATGTAATATTTTTTAATCAACTTGAGGCAAGAAACATTTTGCTCTTCCTATTTGTATGTTTAATACTTATTTCAAATTTTCTTTTATTCCCTTTCTCATTATTAATAAAAACCGTTATCTCTGAAAAGAATATACTTTTTTTGCTTTTTATTGAATTTAAAAAAATATTTAGATAGAGTAGTCTGCTGTCTATAAAAGAAGGGATAGCAAATAATTTAATGTCTTATTATGAGTTTATCTTTATATTATTTATATTAATTAAATCGATAAAGTTTTATTTCTTCGTTTTTTTTTAAATTTTCGTATTAGGTCACACCTGTCGGTCACACCCGTCCCATTTTAAAAATAATTTTTTATAAAGAAAATGGATTTTTTCAAACAGTAAATACATAATACAATTAAAAACACGTTGAACAGATATCTATACCAAAATTATTGTGTACCTTATGGTCAAAATTTTACAGAATTTATACTGAAAGTCATAATTTTTTAAAATTAAAATTTGTAAGGTCACACCCGTCGCAGCTGTCTGACGACCATTCTTAGCAAAAATCGTGTTCTATCAATGTCTACCCGTTATTTAACGAGTTTAAGCTTAATGTCCTTGCGAAACGCAACGTTTTTTTAGGTAAAAAATTTTATCTTCTTGCTTTATAACAAAAAATGTGTGTAAAATGGTCACACCCAGCTAAATGGAATTACTCATATGTTGCTTTATGATCAGTTAATAAAGATTGTGAGTTTTTGCCATTTTTAGATTTTTTCTAAATTTTTTAATAAATAAAAATTTTCCAATTTTGCATAAAAAAATATTTTTCATCATTGTGGTCTGAATATTTCGGAAACCATTTGGCACATAAAGAAAAATATTGTAAAAACGTCAAATTTTTTTAGTGTTTTTTTTTTGTAATAAAATTGCACTACTCTTTCCCAAGTTATGATAAAATCGGTGTGGCAGCCTCTTGAAAAATCCCAAATTTTAGAAAAAAACGTAACCATAGAATTTTAAATTGCAACCATTTTTGTAGTTAGGGGACCAGAACACATCAACATAAATATAGTGGTCTTGACTAAAAGTTCATATTGTTGCATAGTGTAATTAAAGAAGAAATTTCTTTACTGCACTCGTATTCCCATAGCTTTAACTATAATATAAACTTCGGCAATATAAAATTTATACAATTTGAAATGGATTTCAAAAATGAATTGAAATCCTATACGAATGAACAATTCAAATTATATTTTATTTTCTCTGGTAACAAATACACATACTTTAACACATGCATACGTAGATATATTTTAGAAAAAAAAGGACACATAGTTACTTATACATTTGAACAAGCACACTAACAAATATATATACGTATACTTACATAAACACATAGTTACAACACTTGTGAATAATTTCAAAATTTTATCCCTTTTTGTTAATGTATGTATGCTAGTATGTATGCATTTAAGCAAAAACTATATTTTAACCAATATAGAAATAAAAATGAAAATAAAAACTTTTTTTTTAGAAAATTTTCTAAATTTTCTACCTTAAGTACTTTGGGTCTATGTCCATTTCTCATACTTATGAAAGTATTTATATATATACATATGTATAAAGTTGTGTATAAAGAACATACATATAGCAATTGTTAATGTTGATGTACAATAAATGTTTGTTTGAGTGTAGGCTAGAAATTTTCTTAACTTTGAAATAATATATTTGTATAAGCACGTCCATTTTTATATTTTATTCATTCATATTAAAAAAAAGCAAGAAAAACTTAAAATGTATATGAGCAAAGGACATTTAACATAAGTCTCTCTCACACACATATTCATATAAACATACAAATATTTGTTGTAGTTTTCTAACATTTATATTTTACTACTTGTATCGAGCAAATGTATGTACATTTTTTTCAAATATTATTGTATATGAAGCCAATGTTTGTAGTTTAGTTTAAATTTAATGTATTTTCTATATTTTATAATCAAGGCATGTGTAAGTTTGACCCATACTTTATTTTGAAAATTCAAATTATCCTTTTTTCTCCCTTAACATTATTGTGTTTTTTTTCTCTCTTTCATTTCACAATGAAAATATAATTTTATTTGAAGTCAAAGTAGAAAATTTGAATTTCCAGCATGGCAATAGGGATTTTCGTAACAAACCTACTTAAGGCAAGTTTTTATTTTAACAAAAAGTTTTTTTTTTATACAAATGGAATTGTATATTACAGCCACATTTGTAGGCTTAAAATTTATAAAGGAATATAATGGAAAAAAATATTTTGTGGTTTTAGTAAAAAAACCTTTACGTAGTTCTCACAGAGGTGGTTTTAGAAATATTCTATTTACGGAGAAAAAAAGAGTGAAGACATCAACCGGTATAGGTAATTAAAAAATTAATTGGTTTTCAACCATTCACGAAATCTGTAGTATTAACTCAACAGTATTAATTAAAAAAATATTTCGAGCCTTAGCCTAATAATCAATTTGAATTTGCAAGCAAATACATTCGGAAAAATCATACTAATAGGGGATTTAGACACTGAGTTTTTCTATATGTTTGTTCAATCTTAAGTTTTTAGTTTATAGGTGAAGGGTGTAGAAAAACAAACAGGGTAGGAAAAAATCTTGATTTGAGTTTTCATGTTTGTTTTTGACATTTATTTTTAAAATCATTTGTATTTTTATTTTTTTCATACTAAAAGTTAGAATTTATTTCAGTTCAAAGAAAATTTTACAATTAAACTTAAAAAAATCAAGCTAGAAAATCATCGTATAAATGTTTATCATTTTCAATAGCAACTTTAAAAGGAAATTTAAAAAAAGTCTTGTCTGAAAACTCTGCGTCTACGTCCTCTATAATAAACAATTAGCTACTGGCTTGAGCATTTCACATGTTTACATATTAATATATACTTAAGCATAAAATCAAAGCAAAAAAGTTTATCTTAAGTGGAACAAAAAATCAGAATGAAGAAAAATAAAACAATGGCAATACTGGAAAAGTGCAGTTTAATATCAACTCAAAAGTGATTTAATTCTCGTATTCGATTTTGACGAAACGTTGTATATATAAGAATTGAAATCACTTTCAAAAGAGCCACCTGACAAGTGTTGTGTTTGAATTTGGAGCGATTTTCCGTCATCCCACGTCAAATTTGGTTGATAAACAGACCGGTTTCGGCTATGTGCCATCTTCAGTGTTCTATACTCAATATTAAATAAATTCAGTAGAATACTGAAGATGGCACATAGCCGAAAACAGTCTGTTTATGAACCAAATTTGACGTGGGATGACGGAAAATCGTTCCAAAAACCTGACAAGTAATGATAAGCAGCTTTCGAAAGTGGCGCTACTGTAATCTGCAGTGTACGTTGAAAACCCAATTCTTTCTGAATTAGTATCAATTACATTTTGATTTAACTGTACTGCAATATTAAATCAACTTGAAATATAGTTAATTCAAGAGGATAAATATGCCTTTAAGATTATTATAAATCATGTTGAATTAACATGAAACGCCTATGAAGCAAATCCACTACCGAAAATTTTTAAATTAACCTGGCTTTCGACGATTTTACATTCAAAATTTTCTGTGTGTATATAGTTCTACTTTTGAAGATATAAACAAAATAGTTCTAGCATATGTACGTAAACAGTAGCCCACTTACTATAAGTTGGTCGGATTTTCTAGGTGAAAAATTTACTGATTTTGGTTTTAAATAGTTTTTTACTTTTATTACATGAATTATTGGGGCTATCATTTTTTTATTTTACCCGAAAACTTCAAGTTAAATTGCGACGTATTTTACACTTTTGTTTTTCACAAAAACTTTTGTTTGTTTATTTTATATATTTTATTTTAATTCATTTTATTTTAAACATCAAAATTTTAAGGAAAATTATTATACAATATGAAATAAACTTTATGAATTTTTTGTTTGAAAACTTTAAATAAAATTTTATGCATGCTTAAAATAATATGAAATATGAAAAATAGGACTGATATGACAGTGCCTTGAATTGCCCAATTATAATTCTTTTATGCTTTTATTTTAAAAGTATTTCGTTATTATCTTAGTTTTGCTGATTTTCCGTAGGTGCATTTGTCAAGCGCTTAAAATTTATTTTTAGTTGCATGAAACTCCGAGCCCTGGTCATTAGTCATTAACTTCCAGGTGTTAGTAAGATCATCACAATGCAATATTTTAATAATATTTTTTCTGGTTTTTTACTTTTCGTTTATTTGATAAGATTAGAAAACGGATTAAATTCTCGTTTAATATAAATTAACCAATACTTACATATATACCAAATGAGTCGTGGCATTACTTCATATAATTTTGTAGCATATTTTTAGGCGCGATAAACAGTTTTACTCCTTTTCTAAACATAAATTATAATAAATTTGAATTCTAGCCTCAAGCATACGCCTTAAAAAAACTATTACATTTTTTCCATATATAAATATACATAATGTTCTCTTTGCGTAAATATTTTCAGGCTTATACAGTTTAAAAAAGGTGATTTATCTTTGTCTTACTTCATTTCAATTTCAAACAACATTTGATTTTGTATAACAAAAAAATTGATAAATAAAGCAAAATAAATGGTATTAGCATTTAAGTGTTTTTCTTATATGAAAAAATAAAATAAATTTTATTATTTATACGCTTGCTGTACATATAAAGTAGTTTCGCCTGCTGTCAATGTCCATTTGTTGTTAATGTAGTCATGTGTATAAGTGTAGCACCCATTATTTGATCGTTTAAATACACACACCCATATGATTTAACGCACACACACATGCAAAAAACACATACACACTCTCAATCTCTCTTTTAGACTAACAAATGTTAAAAGAAAAATTTCTTAATGAATTCAACTGAAAAAAAAACTTTCTTCTAAGCACACATACAAGAAAAAAATCCATCTTAGATTAGTATTGCCTGCCCCATGCGTGTTAAAGGATAATGTATATTCATCAAATATTCCTTCGTTTCTTCCTTCACACATGAATATTGGTGGAAAACAGAAAAAAATATACATAAAATAAATAAAGCTAAACGATCAGGAGATATTAATATAAAATACCTAGAAAAATGTTAGCTAATGTTGCAATAAAATCATATTAAATAAAGTATGTATGTACTCGAAGAATATACTTAGATAAATTGAAACTATGGTAACACAACGAGGTTCAATTGTTCAGTGCAAGCACGAATTTAGTATAAGAAAATCAGCTTATCAGATATCAGCCATTTTTTATTTCCATAAACAATGGCCAAAAGAAAAACAAGAACACGAATAAAATTTATTAAATGTACGGATTTGAAAAGCGCCTAAAAATGTCAATTTTAATATTAAAGAAATAATTAAATTATTTGAGATATTCTCAAAAGTTAACAACAGTTTTTCAAATAAACGAATAATGATAAAATTTTAGATAGCTTATTAAATTTCAGCCACGTCCGGTTAAAATAGTCTAAATATCTGCAATATTCTTTACATAAATTCCTTTTTAACTAAATGAGCGTTATAAGAAGGTGGATGTAATATACTTTTTTTGAAGAGAAAATATTTTATCAAAAGACTATACTTTTAATTTATAGGTAAGATGGTTATTGTTATCCCTTTCATGCTCACTTTATACAACCGATTTTGGTAAGAAATATGGAACTTTAAAGGTATTCATTTGCCGACAAGCACGATCTATATAACATTAAAATCGGTTCAGTGTTTCGGAATCTATAAGCGCTTAAAGTTTCTATGAATACATGAACACATGACAAAACAACAATTAGAGATAATACATATTTGTACCTGCTTTGAATTGATGAATCGTAGGAAAGGCATAAGAAGCAAAAGAGAAGAGAGTTCAATACTGAAAGTCGCTTATTTGGAGTGAAGGGTCTGGGAGTTCTTAAGGGTTTTTTTTAAATATAAAAGTTAATAAAAGAAAGAAGAAATATTACATTTAGAAATCATAGCAGAGCCTAAAAGTAGACTATACTAATCAACAGAACACGATCCTATGCGTTCACGAATACAATATTTATGAAGCCTATAAGCAGTTAATAGAAAGAATATATTTAAAAGAACTCTAAAACTGAATTTTATTACATACGTTTTTGGTATTTTTTCAATTCACTCTCGTTACATTCTGCTCTTATATTTACTTTACTGGAAAAGTATCGATGATGTTACGAAGAATAAATAAAATAAAAGTGCGTGCATTAGCAATTATGCTACATACTTTTTAATTGTTATAACAAATACGCTCATGTTATAGTATATTTTATATAAGTATATGTATGTGTTTTATAGGTCCTATATGTTATAAGTTATGTATATTTGCAGCATATGATATTTTCCAGGCAATTATATATGTATCTGTATCTCATACGAAAGAGTATATGAATTATTGTTTGACTTAAAGTTTTAGTTTTATGCTTTACAAGATGTAACATTATTGAGATGATATACGTGAGTTGAAGTTTCAAATGTCAATGTGCAGAAAATTAAACAAAACGCTTTGTTCAGTGAGTTTAGTTTATGTATTGTTATATAGGCATAGATTGTTGTTATATAAATGGGTTTAATAGAGGGATGTGCGATTAATCGATTAATCAAATTTTTTAATTAATCTAAATTCTGATTAATCAATTAATTGATTAATCCTGATTAATCAAAATGCTGATTAATCAAATAATATAAATTTTTGATTATTTAAATTTGAATAATTTTATTCAAAATAATAAAACAACAATATTTCAAACAAAATATAACACATACAAATATAAAACGAAACAACTACAAAAACATAAAAAAACAAAAGCATAAAAAAAAACACAAGACAAAAATTAAAAACAGAAATTATTCAATTGTTCAAAATATAAATTATTCAAAATCATGATTAATCAAATAATACTCATTTTGAATAATAAAATTTAAAATTATTTGATTAATCAGCATTTTGATTAATCAGGATTCGTGATTAATCGATTAATTGATTAATCATAATTTTGATTAATCAAAAATTAGATTAATCGATTAATCGCACATCCCTAGTTTAATACAAAAATCCAAATTTTTTTCGCACCAGCGAACACGCTGGAGTAAAGTAAAATATTTAATCCGAAATATATATAAATATAACACACAGAAAGAAAGGAATGTAAAATCAACATGCCGCAATTTTGATTCGAAATGATAGTGTTTATTTGCTTTGTTCATTGCTACAATTCACTGTTCTGCTTAAACAAAAAAAAAACGAATTACCAGCGAAAATTTACTGCTGCTGGTTTAAAATTACCATCGTTTCATATTAATTTTAAACGGAAAATTATTAATATATCCTTAAATCATCGTTAAAACAATTTTGTTACAAACGTTAAGTTTCATTTTCAATCGACATGACTATAACTTTAATTTCAAATAAGTTTTATGTTAAATAATCATTTAATTCATGTCGAATTAAAATGAAATTTATTTTCCATACGATGATATTTATTTAGTTTATAAGTAAAGTAAAGTTTGAAGCTGTTGTGGCTGCAGTGGGTAGCGCGTGGACTATCATGCAGGTGGCACGAGTTCAAATCTTGGCTGGGGCAGTCAGCTACAACGCAAAAGTTTTTTGATTAATATCACGTAAGTAAAATTATTAATAGAATAGCTACATTAAAATCATGTTGTTTCAGCTTGATATAACTTTAATTCAACATGATTCTTCGTGTTGTTTCAATATCAAATTAACGTTGTATCAACTTGAAATAACTTTGATTCAACATGATTCTTTGTTTTGTTCCAATATCAAATTCACGTTGTATTAACTCGAAATTACTTTGATTCAATGTGATTTGTCGTATTATTTCAGTATCAACTTCATTTTGATTTAACTGTTACTGGAATATTAAATCAACATGAAATATAGTTAATTCAAAAGGATAAATTTTCTTGATTAAATCATGTTGATTTAACATAAAAATACCTATGAAGCAAAATCACTACCGAAAAATGTTAAATTAACCGTGTTTTCGACGATTTTACATGGCAATTTTTCTGTGTGTACATACATATTTCGGAGTAAATTATTGTTTCAATGAATTGTTCATTAATTTTGACCAAGGTAATACTACGTCAAATAAATGAACTGGTTCATTAATTTCTGTTGAAGAATAATAACAACGAATGCTTTCACCAAGACGTTTTACATATCACTTCAATGAATATTTTCATCGAAACAATGTATTCGTACATTGAATAAACGTATCTTTGTCAACAATTAATGAACCAAACACTATAAAAAACATATATTGAAAAAAAATGCGACTTGGTATAATTTAGCTGCCACGTACACATATTAATGTGCCAGCTCTCACTAGCCTTTCACTGCTCTTGCCTATAACACTGCAACAACTTTATGCGGTCTACTGGTATGAGTCCCGTTTCTGCAGTAACGAAAGTAGAAAGAAAGTCCCTTATATGTATATGTTAAGAAAAATTACTACAATTTAATGGGTGCGTTTACTTTAACTGTTAGCAGTTACATATTTTTATAATAAAAAACTTTATTTCCAAGAATAAGTGAAACAATCAAACTATGTATGTAGTAACAACTACAAATGTGTTATTAACATTACATTAAATAGAAAAACGTCTAACAAAAGTTTTTCATTATTATTACTATTATTTTTTCTATATATATTAAGCTTACACGCTTTCAAGTTTGGCATTCTTTGTTTAAACTGCGAGTTTTTTTCTTCTGTCAGTGTTTGTCTGTTGGAGAATGTATGTGTGTGTGTGTATGTTTGTGTTAATAAATTAAAATCAAACTGACACGCACTTACAATTTCATGTTGTTATTGTGATTATTTTTATTGTTTTCTTATAAATACTTAGTCTACTTTTAGGAGTAATTGGTTTTTCTATTTTGTTGTTTTTTTTTTGGTTGCAATTTTAACATTTAACAGTTAAATTAAACGTAGTATGTGTGTATTTATTATTGCTGTTGTTGCTAAAAGTATTTAAGTAATGCGCGCGAATATAATGTTTCCGCCTGTTTCCGGTTTTCCGGTATGTTACGTTGATTTTTCTTTGTCTTTCTTACACGTATTTAATTTCGTAGATTACGACAAGACTTTGGAAAGTATGTTAAACTTTGTATGTGTTAAATTAAATATTTTATGGATTAGAAATGTCCAGTAAAATCACATAGAAATTTTATTGGCATTTAATTACAGGACAACCGAGTAGTAAAGTTCACCATTTTAGTGAATTATTTGATAATAATATTTAACTTTTAAAATATAACAGAAAGTTGCTCTATTTTGTGGGAATGAGAAATGAAACTGATACAATTCGTATATTAGATCGCAAAATGGAGTTTCTAAAATATGTTGCCTTCTCCTGGCGCTTAACTCTTTTTTGAGATAGCTTTCTGTCTCCAACTTTTTATTTTTATTTATTCTTATTCTAAAGAAATTAACATTTTATTACTTTCTTATTTCTGTCTAAGTCAAAGAAAAAGTAAATATTGTTCTATGATGGTTAGGTTTAAAATGAAATGTAATAATGCACATATGTGTTAAAGGACATTTTCCTTTTTATTTATTTATTTATTTTTGAAAATCTAATATTTTCTTTAGCATTTTAATATGTTTTCAAATACATCTTAAAAAAAACTCTTACAGAGCAAAAACTCAAAGAATAAGAGTTAAAAGTTACGAGTTTGTTGTTTTTATTTTGTTAAATGTCATGAAAAAAAGGACCACATAAGTCATGAAGATTTTCAAAATTAAAATAAATTGTTAAACGAGCAAAAATAAAAAACAACCATAGAAGCACACACACACACACACACACACACACACACACACACACACACCAAGTGTATATGACTAAGCAAACACATGATAAAACTTTAAACTAAAGGTTGAAATTTGCTTTATTTCCTTGGCCACAAATAAAAGATTGACAGTATGTATGCATATAAAGGCGAGAGAAAAAATAGGGGATCAAAAATTTTAAATGAATAGAAAACGAACTTGGCAGGAGCTACCACATATTTTTACAAAAGACTTAAACAAAAATTAGGCCTATCAAGCAAAAATTGTTGCTACTTTTTTAAACTGTTGGCATTATCTTAAAAGTTCCTTCACGCATATTTAAAGAGGGCGTGTCCTGTGCTTATTTTAGTCAATAAATGTTGCATAATTTTAGGCGAGAATTTTAATACTACAAAACATTTTAAATTAGAAGGCCCGTATTAAGGACTTTGTAAACTATTTATGTTGTATACTCTTAGTCAAACACTATTGTAATAACTTGAAAAGCCTTGCCTACTACAAGAAGCCAGAAGAGTTCCTTTAAGTGCTCACTAATACATAACTTACAATTCTATATATAATACACAGAACAAAGTAAAAAATGGTTTCAAATACTTAAATTGTTAAAACAAACAAAAAATTGTTTAATTTTGCACCTATCACTAAAATGATGATACCAAATATCGGTATTGCAAAAATTGCTAAAGAGGATTTTTTTCTAATTAATGGTAATTGTAGATTTGATTAAATAAATAATTAATAAAATACAGAAAATTAACCAATTGTTTAATTAAATTAATGCAAAAATATTAATATATTAATATATTAATTAAATGAATTATCTTACATAATTGAAAATAATGTAACATGTATGACATAGGAGAAGCATACACTATTTAATATTTGCTTTTAGAGCTTTTAGGCTTTCATGCGACGAGTTCAAATCTAGGATGGGGCGAACCAACTACAACACAAATATTTCTGATGCATTTGCCAATACACACCCAGTAAGTAAAAGAATGAATAAAATGGCTGCATTAAGTTCACGTTGTTTCAACTTGAAATAACTTTGATTGAACATGATTCTTCCTGTTGATTCAATATCAAATTCACGCTGTTTTAACTTTAAATAACTTTCATTCAGCATTATTCCTTAAATTCGATATCAAATTGTTTAAATTGCTTAAACTTGAAATAACTTTGATTCAACATAGCTCTTGGCATTATTTCATTATCAACTTCCTTTGTGTTTACTGGAATCTTAAATCAACAAAACCTATAGCTTTTTCAAAAACAAAAATTTTCTTTGAATGTTATTGTAAAATCATGTTGAATTAACATGAAACACACATGAAACAAAATCACTACAGACAAATTTTTGATTATCCTAATTTTCGAATATTTTAATATGAAATTTTTCTGTGTGTAAAAACGCCTTGCTAGACTATTTGAGCGATCTTATCTCGTGCTGCATCAGCATATTACGCGATGCAGCTGACCTACCAGCAGGATATAAGTTTACAAGAAAGGCAGACGACAGCTATACTGGTGTTCCCAAACACACGACCACAAAGCACTACTGGATGTATTAGCAGCAGAACGAAGAAGCTTATATGATTGTCCGAAGTCCAACCAGACACAAACACATCATTAAACCAATATCTTCTACCAGCGATTGCGGATTTAATTACACATGGTGGATGTGGTGGATGTATACTCCTGAAGAATACCTCACCTTTATATTCAGAGTTACAAAACTATAAAATTAGTCAGTGCTGCGAAACTTTTATAGAATTAATTAAAAACTTAAGAAATATTTGTAACAAATTCTGCAAAGAAAATATGAAAAGAAGTTTCGCACAAATTTTTTATTAAGGGGCTTTTGGGGTATAAAAATCCTGAAAATTGGAGATCAGGCTTGAGAAAAAACTGAGAGCACTGCTAAGAGAAACGAAAAGTTCAATAAACACATGGAAATAATGAATAATTTTCCTAGAACTTGTGCTTAAAACGTAAAAAATGGGGATAACATGTTGCCCTCTTTTACTTATCAGAGGTTTGGCAATATAAGTATTTAGATACTTGTCGTCTAGGCCATTTTGATGTCTACTTTAAAGAGAAGACACCTGGCTTCAAACCTAGGTCGATAGTAATATGCCTTCCTACA
Source organism: Panzeria rudis (assembly GCA_956483635.1). Lineage (NCBI taxonomy): Eukaryota > Metazoa > Arthropoda > Insecta > Diptera > Tachinidae > Panzeria > Panzeria rudis. The sequence continues at coordinate 132,365,595 of OY101449.1, read as the reverse complement.
AAATAACTATATTATCTAATATTTATCCTTTTAATTTCCTTATAAAAACAACAACTAAAAACCTTAAAAGGCCAGCAGAGGCAAATATAAATAAAACCTATTTTTTTATTTTTCTTACAATAAGACAAATATCATTTTATATTACTTTTTTATGTCTAATTTTCTTTAAATTTTGGCAGACTATTCCTCTTCAATACCATTAAACTAAAATAAAAAACAAAAGGTATGAAGCCTAAATGTATGCTTCACATATGTATATACAAACAATATTATTTTATTTCTTTTCAAAATAATACCACATTACCAAAGCCCGTATATTTAATATGTTTTTCTATTTTTAATATATAATATAATTTGAAAGTAAAAATGTAGCAAAAACAAGAAATTACAGAACAACATCACTGAGACGACCACAATAAAGACAAGAGATGTTTCTTTTTTTGGGTACAAAAGACACAACCTTCTTAAGTAAAGAAAACATTTAAAATTGTAAAGTTTATTTATATAAAATGCTTGACTCACTTTGTGTCTCTTTAGTCTTTGTGCAAAAAAAAAAAGAAAAAGTCTGCATTTTCTAAACGCCCTTATATCCTGTTTCCTTTTATTTAATAAACTACAATACTGACCACTGTTTTTATTATAATGGTTTATTTTTCAAATAACAAAGTTTTCAATTTCATATGTTTGTTTTTTAATTTCTTGTTACTTGGTTTTTTGATTTAACAAAGAAGAAAATAAAATTCAAACTACCAAAAACAATCTAAAAATATGCTACAGTTAAAAGTTTAAGTGAACAATGAGTGTATCGAAATTGGTACACATGAAAGAATGGAGAAATGGAGTAATCGATTTTTAGTCCATTGTAAAGTTAAGCATCTTTAGAGCCAGGGAATGAACAGCATTGTTTTAAGCGAAGTTGTATCAAAAATGTCTGTTTTAGTTTCCTTTCTCTCTAAGATTTTTACTTAAACATTAAAGATATGGGTTACAAATGCTAAAGCTAAACTAAGGTCCAAAAATAGCTATTCAGAGTGTTCATAAAAAAGTATGTTTTTTTAATAGCAATGATTTTTTAATTATTGGCACTTATGTAAATTAGGGTGACCTTTAAAATTCAAAGTTGGATTTCTCCCAGTTACCCCCCCCGTCCTCGATTGTTAAACAAAATGATTCTGCTATTGGTTGGCGATAAGCTAGGGGGACGAAAGAATCCTGGAAATAAACAACTGATGTTTGTTAATTTTAATTTATTTTGTTAACTGTGAGGTTTAGCGAAAATTTGCTAGTACACAAAATGTTGCTAACTTCACAAGCACCATTATCTTCTCACAAACTTTTTTTGTAAAATTAATATTTTTGAAGTTATGAGGCAAGAAAATTAAATTTTATGATTTTTCCTAAATTTTAGCGGGTTGGCGGCACGCACGTCTTCTCCGGATTGATCTGAAAATTTGGGGTTCCCCTAATGTACATACAACCTATACAACAGTTAGTGCACATTTGAAAATACATTTTTTTTTAATAGTATAAGTGATTTTAATAGCATACTATCAGGCGGATGTTAAGTTGTTGAATCACAAATTTTGACTTCAAAACGGCCTTAGCACTTTTATCAAATATAAGTACGAAGATTTTAAATCAAGTCACTTTTCAAACAAAAGAGCACAATGGGCGCTATATGTTGTTATATATTAACCAATTTTACCGACAAAGTTTTTTAGTCATCAGACAGCTTATATCTTACAAACTAATAATCTGATACAAAAAATATAGGGATGAAACCTATACACCTGCTCTTGGATCCATGTTTCTATACTTTTAATGCCCTACTATTTCTTAACAATTTAAGAGTATACATTTCTAACATATCTATTTTTATAAGTACGATTATAAATAACAATCTTTTTACTTATCACATATTTTAATGCGTTTTCGTTTTGATGGTGAAAATAGACGTTAAACTTTTTTCTTTTTATTTTTTTTGGAAAATTGTTCCCTTTTTTTTGTTTCTTTAGAAATCTAATGTATTTCCAATATAATTAAGCACGCAATGTTTTAAGTACATTATTACTTACATGAATGAATGAATAAATTGTATCAAGCAAAAGCAGAAAATGAGATTAATCTATCTTTTAAGATTTATGATTGCACATAAATATTGGGGATGTCATAAATATGTATTATTTACTTACTTAGTAAATATATTACAACACAATTACATACTATATATTAATAGAGATCTTAGCACATTATATAAAACAGACTGATAGACACATTTACATTAAAAAGTGATTATTTATTGAATTATTGAAAAGTAGTGCTAGTATGAGCCTCGCAATTTAATATACATTAAATAAGTATTTCTAACACAAAAATAGCAAATATTGGGGGCCGTATGCATTACCAAAACTTTGCAGGATCTTAGCATAGTTGAACAGGGGTTAAAAAGTTGTTCCATACAATTGGACACTAAAAACCACTGTATCTTGTCGTCGTAACTCGTAGCTACATTGTACACTGATTTTTAATATCAAATTATTCAGTTGAACTTAGATTAATCAGTTGAATAGTTAAATTTCATCAGTTATGCTAACTTTATGCTTTCAAGTTTTCATTATGCCACGATTTGGAAGAAAAAAGAAGCTAAATCGGCTAGAAAAGGCTAAATCGCACATAAATAAATGCTAAAAAAGGCGGAATATTTTTTATTGAATACTTATTGTTATCTTTATTATTTAATAGCCAAAAATACATTAACATGTTATTTGTTATAAGATAAGAAGAAATGTACAGTTTTAAATACAGTGGCTAACAGCTAATTTCATACAGTGCATAGTTTTTTCTTTAAGACTCCATAACAACGAAACTAAAAGGAGTACAAAAATAATTTTAGTACCATTTTATAGAGAAAAGTGTCCAGTTTAACAGCAAATACTCATTTATTGCAAGAGTTTATGTTAAAATGTTCTTAAGGCATTTAAGTCATTAAAAGAACTAGAAATAAATTTTTTTAATGTGAAGAAAAAATTTAGCTTTTTGAGGCTAAATTAAAAATGAAAAGAGCCACGAAGCTAAAACGTAAATTTCGAGTCTAAAAGACAAAACAAAGAGTGAAATCTAGAGCTTCGAAAATGCTAAACTGGCAACGGTGCTGTTTATGGCTGTCAAATCGACTTCGAAATGTTGTACTAGGGTAAAGAAACTTATAAGATTTTTCTTTAATTTTTAACCAACTGCCTCACAGTTGTTTCAATTGAAAAAAGGATAATAAATCTGTGGAAAATCATAGAGGAGGAAGTTGCGGCAAAGAATATATCTCCCGATAAGGTGGCGTCATCAAACTTGGTATGCAGATTTCTACTGCCACAATATAAAATTAAAAAAAGGTGGGTTGTTCACATGCCTTTTCGCAGTGGATCCACTATACGGAGGATTTTTACATAGTTAAATTGACTAGGTATAAGAAATCGTGTAAGCCTTACGTTTGTGGTACAAAATATGTTAAGTATTTTTGTGTAAAACACAACGAGAAACATTTTTGTAGCATATTTTAGTCCTCTAGTTCTGCGCTGTGTTGTTCTTTTTGTCGCTTTCTTAAAAAAGGGTAAAGAATCTCCTTCAGCGCTGGGCTAAAATGTTTTGCAAAATATTTACTATAAAAATCTACTCAGCCGGAATGCCAGAAATCATTGAAAACTTAAACTGTGTTTAAGGATTAATTTCGAATTTGTTCACAACATGTACTCGGCATAGCATATCTTGTAAGGGCCTTACGTAACGCTATTTTCGCTTCGTAACGCTTTTTACAACATTTTCAGTATAAAGTATCCAATTGTTAACACATATTTAACCCCCAACCCTGATGTGTTACGTAATGGGTTACGTGGGTAGGCCGCTTAAGATGTATAGAACATTTTTATGGAAAACTTCTCGAGGAACATTTTTGTAGAACATTTTAGCCCTCTATATTGCCGCCGAAGGGGAGTTGTTAACCCATTTTTTAAGAAAGGGACAAAAAGGCCCATACAACGAAGAGTTAGAGGGTTAAAAGGGATCACAAAAATATTTGCCGTAGAAAGTTTTTAATGAAAAAAAAAAATACTTGAAGAAATGCGGATTACCAATATTTTAGGTCAAATTTGTCATACGTATGACTAATATGATAATAGCATCTTATTACTCATACGTACATATGGAAAACATTAAAAACTCAAAAGCTTCCTTCCACTTTCAAATAGAAAAAAACTAAGTGATATTTTAAAGACATACATTGATAATATCAACATATCGCTCCTTTAAAGCAACATAGTCATATCTCAAAAAACAAAAAAAAATAGTTAAAATCTTTTTGGGCATACTTTAACAACAGAATACTTCTTGATTCTTTTTGTTTAATTACTTTCTGTTTTTTATTAGCGGCTATACAAGAAATATGCAAATCCATGTTTTTAATTAAGCGATGTATGGAGGAAATAATAAGATATTTATAAGTTTCAGAACTTTTCCAGAATTTTGACATCGACTTGTTAGTACATATTTTTGCCTTTGTTGCATATTTTTTGCATATTTCAGTCTTAAAAGCATACTTAAAGCATTTTTATAATTGTTACGGCATATCTCGCTCAGTTACGATCCACTTCTGTCTTTTTAAGCTATAAAATGTACAAATACATATCGACCATTTGCTACAAGAGAGTAATAACTCAAAAACTGCGACTTTTAGTTAACAATGTTTATGACGATATTGACTTCGACTCTTCTTAGCTCAATGTATATCGACGATGCTAATTATAAGGTTGTGTGCTTGCACTGTTGCGTGTTTGTGTGTTATGTGTTTGCTCTGATGACTTGAGTAAGTTGAATCAATTTTAAGTATTATGAGTATTTTCTTTAAATTATAAATGATGTCTACTCACTTGTACTTAAAATTTGTTCAAGTCACTGAACAGCGAAAAAAAAAGATTCTTTGCTGATCACTGACACGCGTACATTGTGTGTGAGACTCACAGCCTATCCATTTATACGCGAAGCACATACCTAAACACAGAATAAAATAGTGTAAGTTTGGGCAACACTGTCCTAAAGCATATAATTTTGCTTAGCTTTCCATAGTGTTCTGTTCTTCAGCTTAACCATTCATTGCTTACAAAAATATTATTTGTTTTAGCTATTAATATCTTCTATAAGATTCCATAAGAATAAAATTGCACTAGGACTAGTTTTATTTAAATATATATGTACATTTATAAGTATATATAGTAATCTACATATATCTACATACTATATCATAAATGTCCTTAAAAAATAATTCAAACACACATGTTAATGGTCGTTAACAGGACATAAGCATAGATATTGAATGTTTATAGATTATTATAATCATAATAAAAAAAATACACAACAACAGTAATAAACAGGACATACACATTCATGGCTTCAAGGAATAAACAACATCCTTAAATAAAAACCAAATATAAAAACAAGAAAAAATGAACCAAATCATTGCTTGGCAACCCTTAACAAGCAAAAAAGAATAACAACTAGTTCCATCTAAACACCCCCTTCTCCGGATAAGACACACCCTGCTGCATAAATGAGTTTAATATTTTAGCTCGCTCAACTTATTACATACAAATAAAACGTATGGTCAGTTTAAATAGATGTGTATTGAATATTAAAAATAAAAAGATAGAATAAACGCCGGTACATATGCAACACACAATATTTGTTAATATTGGACAAATGTTAAAAATAATAATATTTTATATGTATTTTGTTGAATATATAAGATAATTTAATGGTAAATATGAACATTTAGACGACTACTATTCCCATAGATGGGTCATCAAATATTTGAGGGTATTGAACGAACACATTGACTAAATGTCTTTGACGATGATTATTATTATTATGAAAATTATTTCAAATAGAACACCAAATAAGAAAGAGTGAGAAAGCATATGAGAAAGCATATAAGAATCCATAATCGTAAAAATAATTTTAGTTATTGTTTTCAAGTATTTTTCGATGACACTAAATGTGCAAATAAAATCGAAGGAAAATATAAAAATAAAAAAATTTCCTTTTATTTATATTTAAACGTATGAAGTGTTAAATTGAAACACGTTTCGGTCATAATCATGGTAATTGTACGTAAAATAATAGTATTAGCTTAAAACTTTTTTAAGAATAAATATCAGTTTCCAACAGCAAGATATTTCACCATTTTTCTTTGTTTTAGACAAAAATTAAATAATAAAACAAATTAAATAATATAATTAAAGTACATGATTAAAATAGAGCAAGCAATATATGTATAATAATTCTAAATGGCTAGAAACCGATTCATGGGATCAACCCAACACCATTTGGGATAAAGCTAAGGAAGCTCTTTTGTTTTAGAAAATCTTTTGATTGAATCATTATTAATTAGTAGGCTTAAAATATGCTTTTATTCAAAACCTGTTAAAGCGAAAGCTTTGAATAGTATTTTTAAGACTTTTTTGGTATAAAAATTTTATAGGAATAGAACGCTTTTGCATTCACCACATTAAAGTAAACTTTTTCATGTATCAAGAATTCTCTATCTTAAGGTAAAGTAAGTAAAAACGTATCGCTTTCGGGGGGATCAGGTGGCAAAATCTGTAACATAAGAAAAGCTCGTTGCTGTTTATTAAAAACATATCGTTGCTTCTGTCACATACAACATCTAGAAAAAATAGATTTTTACGTAGCAAGTGACAAAGTACATTACCACCAAATACTAACAGCTGGCAGAATTGCTTGCGGTGATACGTTTTCAATAACTAACGTCTAAAGTTGAGTGGTGCTGAAAGTTCTAAGCTTACGTGGTACGTTACGTTTTTACTAACTAGACATTTTATAGCATTATTTGTTTATATAAAACACCGTAGCTATTTGGTTAACATCAAGTTTTGCAACTAAAAGCCTGATAGGTTTAAAAGAAAGCTTTTAACCAATTGACGAAGGCTTTAATAATTTTATTAAAAAAAATCAGTTAAGAGCTTTCAATTAGTAAACAAAACTAACAAATTATTTTTACTGGAAAATAAAAGCTTTCAAGCGCAAGCTTTCTGCTAAGTTCAGCTAATGTAAATAGTTTTACTATTTGGAGAAAAGCTAACCGAAAGATTTAAAGAAAAGATTTTTATATATATTCAAGAAAATAGTAATTTGATTTATAAAAGCTTTTAAGCTTTCAGGAAAAATTTTCCTAAAACTTCATTTTGCCTAAAACTTCAAGAGATCAACTCTCTTTAAGATAATTTATAATCGTTTAGTTTAATAGTTTTCAATTTAGAAATCTTTATACCATATTTTTTAAGCAAAATATTTCTAAGTTATCTCTAATTTACAAAAAAAAATTTTTTACTTAAACATTTTTTAGCAAGTAGTCCATTAAAAAGCTTAAAAAAGTTTCTACCAGTTCAAATAAAAATATAATATTTTTAAAAAGGAAGTTACTATAGAAGTATTCAAAAAACAATTCCTTCTTTATAAAAAGATTTTCTTGAAAATATGTAAAAATAGTTGAATACTGCGCACCTTGAGAAAGCTTTTATTTAGTTGATTTGCGAAATAAAATGATGACCAAAGATCGGAAAAACGATTCAGAAGCAACTGAATAAGCTTTTCTGAAAGGACTTCTTAAATAGCTTTTGTTGTGTCAGTCTTCATGTTAGCCCAAGTTATCCTAAACAAAGTTAGCCCAAGTTATCCTAAACGAAGTTAGCACAAGTTATCTTAAACGTGTTGTCAACAATAATTTTTATAAAGATACGTTTTCGGTAAGCTTGGGTAGCTACGCGATGCTTAAAGAATCAACCCTCATGTTGAAAAATCTATTCATATAAAAACCTTTATAACAAAATTATAACAAAATTCTTCAAAACTTATTATAACATCAAAAAAGCTCAAGAGTATTTTTAGACAATATTCAGACAGAATAAGACGATTAATTCAGAATTTGTTACACTTTTGACTAAATATATTACAGCAAGCTTTATCCCAAAATGGCGCTAATAAATAATTTTTACAAGTTTTCTTTTAACATAATGGCAAATTAAATAATCTTATTATTATTATTTTTTAAATTTGCTAGAAATTTTTGAGTTTAATATTAAAACCTATTTTAATTTTTAGCCAATTATATATCTTTAATCTTTAGTTATATTTTGATATTCCTCCGATTTGCCATTATTTTTTCTTAAATACTTCTTAAGACAATATTTCATGCTTTTTGGTATTTTTAGTTTTAAAATAAAATAAAATGCAAAACATAAGTAAAATATTTCCAATTGGTTTTAATTTTTGATTTCTGTTTTTTTTTTGAAAAATGATTTTCAAATACTTTTTAATTCAAATCGAGATGAGCAAATTTTGTCAACATAACAACAAGAGGCAAATATATATTCAATATATTATAAATGTTTGAAAAAAAGTTTGTAGATTAATAATGAAGAAATATTTGGACTTACCAAAATCATTAGCAGCCATACCGGAAGGACCTGGCAATAGGCCGGGTATACCTTGTAAACCTAAAAAGGCATTTGGGAAGGAATGAGAACGTTGATTGTCCATAGAGTCCATAGTGCCACCATCATGTTGGCCATCACCACGATCAGAGGGTTCTGTATCGGAACTATTTGAATCTTCGCCAGCACTTTGGACGTGTAAGGAAGCCATATCGGGATGTTGTTTCTAATAAAAAAAGTAAAAATATATAAAAAAGAAAAGTAAATAATCAGATTTTTTAATTGAAAAATATATTAAGCATTTTTTATGAATATTTTTCTAATGGGGGGGTTTTTTTGTAGTAAAATCTCTTTTTTTATACTCACTTGCAAACCATTTGTATTTTCTAAAGCCTGACCCAACAAAGACTCACGCATTTCACGATCTCTGTCACGCGAAGTCTCACGACTGCGATCACGATTACGCGTTAAAGGATGTTGACCAGCTACGGGAAATTCACGATCTATTAATAAACGTTCAGGACTAATACCATGTTGGGCACGAAACAAATCAGCACTTTTAATTCTTTTCTGAGGGGGAGGTGTCAAATGACTATTACGATTGCTTTCTGAGTCCGACAGATCCCAGTTGTTAGCCTAAATTATAGAAAGCAACAAAGAAAGCAAGAAAAAAAGGAAGAGAAGAAAAAAAAACAAACACAAACGTATTACAAAAAACTGTCTTCCAATTTCGCGACAAATCTGGGGGCAAATTATCGTACACGATACCGATCATGAAATTTCTATCGCTATCGCATGCCGTAATTTCGCCCCGGTTTTCCGAAAGTGTCTACTTTACTTTTGAAGTATTGCTAGATTTTCTTACGGGAGACGCTGACGAGGCCTTCAATTCCTGTATGGCAGGGGTTTTTCCATTGTTTGTAGTACTATTGTTATTGTTGTTGTTGCTGCTGCTGTTATTATTATTGTTGTTGTTGTTGTTGGTATTATTGCTGTTGTTATTGTTGTTATTATTGTTGTTACTGCTACTGTTCAATAAATTACTTAAAGGTGTAGTGGAACTTAATGATGGCGTTGTAAATGGTGAATTAGAGGAATTACTTAAAGCTTGAGTGGCTGCTGTTAGAAAATTCAATTTGTTCGTACTGCCCGATAGTTGACTGTTCATAGAACTGTTAATTTTGCTGGAGGGCGTTGAGGAAGCAAGTGTGGAGGTAAATGAGGCCGACGATCCGTTATTGACATCGGCTAGACCACGGATTTGTAGTAAATGGGCGGTTTTAAGAAACTCTGGTAAATGTTCGTGACCGACATTGACTTCGCCATTGTACATAAAACTAAAAAAAAAGTCGAAAAATTCGTGCTAATTAATATCACTTTCACTAAAATTCTATTCTAGCGATAGCTCTACTTAAATACATTTTAAAATCCGCTGAATTCACGTTTCATTAACTTTTTTCCAATTTTTTGGACAAAATATCGCAAATAGTAAAATGAAAGCAGTTGTATACTATGTACAATTTTTCAATAACAACGTATATCTTAAATTAGTATATTTGAGTTTATGCCTGCGGTATGAAATTTTTCAAAATTTTATTTTAACTCTTCTGTACACTGAAAGGAAAACCTTCATATGTATAATGATTGTTTTTTAACCAACGCAACGTTTCATTCCTGGTATGAAAATTGCTTCATTAGTATAAAAACTTCATAATTAAAATGAAACTATTTCGTTCACATATGTATATAAACAATCGCCACCAGGCTGCTTTCTATCGCCCATATGCATAAGCAAATCTTGTCAGGATCTTAGCATAAGTGACGAATGTGAACTGGCCCTTAAATAGTTATTCCATACAATTGGACATTAAAAGCCACTTTATCTTGTAGTCGAGACTTATCACTATATTGTACACTGATTTTTAATGTCAAATTAATCAGCAGAGCTCGTTGAGACGCACTCAATTTCATCAGTTATGCAAACTTCATGCCAAGTTTTCGTTATGCATATAGCCCTATATTTATTTAATCCTGTTAGACATTTAATTTAATATTTTTAGCACTTAAAAATTACTTATTTTAATTTTATTTCCTATAAAGGAATTTGTAAATGTTAGTCTTGAACCCTTGCAGGCGCAATCACGTGTTGGCATTAGTGGTTTGGTCGTGTATGAGCATTTGGTGTGATTGTACGCTTTGCTGTAGCGATGTCAAACTGAGTTTGATATTGTGCTAGTGGTACCAATTTGTGTTGTTGTGTATGATGAAATTAGCTCAGTTGAGCTTAGTTGTCAAAGAGTAAACATCGGTGTAAAACACCTTTACTTGAATAAATTGCTCATAAATTATAAAAAAATAAACAAAATAGCTATTGTAAAGCCTTTACGAAATAAAACAAGTCATTTCTAATAATTTTTTAATAAAAATTACGCATTTTTCTTAAATTATATGTTCAAAACAATATCAATAGTAAATGCAGTGCGCAATATGATCAAAAACTCATCCTTATAAAATTGTTTAAGAAATGAATATTGCATCAGTATGCTTGTATGGTATGTGTTTCGAGCACGATTCAACATCACTTGTTTGTGCCAGTATACTGGAGTAGTGTATGCTCTGCTTAAGATAACACCTTTACTGCTTCAGCCATATCACCATTGAAAATCAATAATACAAAATCAATAGAAAATAAAAAAAATTATACGATAAAAAAGTTCATTTCCAATATCTGTATTTGAGCTTGAGATATTGTTTTTTACGTTATTTCTTACTTTTTCTTTTTCCGAATGAAAAAATTTCATATTATTAATGACAACACAAAATGTTTGAAATGTGCCTGAAAAAAGTTCCATAACGTTTATGTAATTTTTCATTGCTGATACGCAATGTTTAATGCTATTAATGACATTTTTCGTTGTATTAATATCAGGGATTAACTTAATGGTTTCATTCCCATTACGAACCGTTTTCCATTACATACATACCATTAGAAGTTTGTATACAAATTTTTGGCAAAAATAGCGTACGAATGAGATTCTAGCAAATCTGTGGTAACAAGTCTTAACCGCCTAAGTCGTTTTCAAAAAATTTCGGGAGAGCTGTTTAAAGTACCAAAAACTCGCTTTTCTTTAACTTATTTATAGATAATTGTCGTCTTAAAAAAGTTACATACTTAAAAAATTGGTAGCGATTTGATTTAGACACGAATGGAGTCCATCACACCAACAAATAAATTTTTTCCTAACTCGAGTTAAGCGATTAAGGGTTGTGACCACAGAAATATGCATAACTCGCTTTTGTCGTGACATTTGTGACATTAAGTGAAAAAGAACAAAGTATTTAAAAACAATTTCAAAACGTGTTTAGGTAATACAACACATCTCTGCTAGTGTGTTTAAATAATTCCATATAGAAATTAGGTTGTTTTGCAGAAAAAAACTTCCGAAAGTTTTTACTCTCATGGAAAGGGCGTCTTAAATAAAGCAACTTACTCTTAATAAGTGAAAATAAACGTAAGTCGACTTACGCTGTTGTTCATCATAACTGCAACAATAATTTTTTTAATGAATTTATATTTGACTAAGGAAAACAATTTTGATTTTACTACAGCCATGGATAAACTATGGCGATCACTGCATTAAAAAAAAATAATTACACTGCTTTACAAATTTTTCTTTTTTTTATTGAATAAAGTTTGTATTGCATTTTTTTTAAGTAACTACGAAAAGCTGCACACGAAAAAAGTAATATTTTTATATCGCCCATTATACAGATAATGGTAGATTTATTTATTTAGAAGCATATTTCTTTTTAAAGCGCCATCTAGAGGCCAAGGCAATTAAATTACTCGTCATATAATGACCAATTTTCTTTGATCGGATACAAACTGACTGAGTTACAGTGGATCGAATTTTAAATTTAATTAAGTTTTAAATGATATTCACCAACTGTTGTCATTTTAGAAGCTTTTTTGTACAACAAATAGTAATAAAATGCATCGATTTTTAATTCAATTAAATAGTCGCTTCACTTTCAAACATTTTAAGAAGCTAAATCGTTAAAGAGCATCAAGTGATATCGTTGTCGGAAATTGTAGAAAATATTTTTCTAGCTACACCTGAAATCTATATACTTTCGAAAGGTTTGAGTTCGAAATAAGCGGCAAGCTCTAACGTTGTCCGGCAAGGTCAATCGCTTTTCATATTTAATTTTTATTAATGAAATTATGTTATCAAAAAAATTTCTTTTAAAATTTTAATTGAGCTGGTTTTTTTTATAAAACTAGAGTATCGAAAAATATTATTATACTTATCTTAAATTTCGGATAGATTTTTGTCTTTGAAAAAATTTTCATAACACAAGTTTACAAATTCAGGTAAAGTTTTTGAACTGGAGCAGCGAATAGTTCTATCTTATGTTATTTGGAGCGCTGAATTCAGGTTTCGTTATGCCAAAAGGGCAGCAGTTGCAGGACAAACATTAACTTAACTGGAGACTGGTTTTATTCTATTCAGTTAAGTAAAAAATCTGAAACTTGCCAACAATATTATTCTTTTCATAAACATTTTTGTTGTTAAAAATTCATAAAAAATGAGAAATTCACAAAAAATACAGATCTTTTTCTGTTAGAATATAGGTAAATATGTTCCAAACAAAACTGCGAATATTTCATTAAAATCGGGCTACAACTTTTGATTTCATTCAAAATTAAGTGTGGGAACTCAATTGACGAAAATTGCAATTTCCATACAACACAGACACAAATTAATATGTTGCTGTTGTATGAAAATCAAAATTTATATTAACTGAGTTCACTCACTTAATTGTGAATAAAATCGAAAGCTTTTCTTTGTATAGATTTTAATGATATATGTCTCGCGTTGTTTGGAATATAAATATTTACCTATATGACACTAGAAAAAGAACGAAGTTTTGGTTGGTTTTTTTATTTTGTAAGATTTTTTTATAAACAAAACTGCTTCCTTTTTGCGAGCGCAGATGTGAGTTCAGCACCCAAAATAACATAAGAAACAAAGTTCCGTTGTTCCAGCCAAAAGTTGACCTGAATATGTAAACCTGTGTAATCAAAAGAACTATTTTTGTTCTGTTTGTACTAACAAATAGACAATGATAATATCAAGGACGTTTTTTCCTTTTATCTTAATTTGTATTCACTCACCTTAACAAATTCTCCACATCATCGGCCGGTACATCTCGCAGTATAACAATTGGATGTTCACAGGGATTGGCTTTGAGTAATTTACGAAAATATGGACTACAAGCACTCAGCACAACTTTGTGAGCGGTGAATGAACGTTCATCACAGGCCAAGGTGACATCGACAAAATCTTCTTCATCGCGCAAATGACGAAATGAACTTAACATTGAGGTTTGATAATCGTTCCATTTTAAAGCATATTGTTGTTGTTGCTGTTGTAGTAATTGTTGTTGCTGTTGTTGTTGTTGTTGCTGCTGCTGCTGTAATGTTGCACTTATTATTGAAGCCGCTTGTTGTTGTTGTGTTTGTTGTTCCATAACAGATGATGGAGCTGGCGAGGTGGCCAAATTTGTGTTGGCTGTTGATGCGGTTGTGGCAGGCGGTAAAGGTTCCATTTTAACAACCCCTGCGTTATTATTTTCAGCTGTTTGTAATTGTGTTGATTCAGTCATTTGCGTCGTAAAAGCTTTTTTTTGCAGTAGAAACAAATTTTTTATTTTTTGTTCTTCTCCTTTTCCCCTCAATAATGAATCAATTTAATAGATTTTATTATTTGTTTTCTTAGTTAAATAATATTAATGCAATGCTTTTAGTATATCTGTTTTCTAAAATACTATTTATTTATTGTTTAAATTTTGAGTAAAGTTTCAATATGTAAAATATAAATAGTTTTTCCATATGCAACTAGGCCGGCCATTAAGGGTTTTTTGGCGTTTCTTTATAAAATTGATTAAAGTTTTTGTTTCTTACATTTAAATAAAGTATCTTTCAGTTAATATTCCATTTTTGTTTTTTTAATGATTTGTTGCAAAAGAAAGAAATTTTGTTTGCTAATTTTTTATCCAAATGACCCAAACATTTGTCTTGTTCGTTTATTTCTTTTTGAGTATTATGTTGTTTTAGATATTAAATTTCAATAAGTGGACGGAATTCTGTAAATAGATAAAGATAAGTTTTTTTTGTATTAGTTTTAAGTTTTATATAAAAAATTATTTGTATTATAAATATCTATTTTGTGTTTGTTTTATAAATAGTTTGTTTTTTTGATTATTATAAAATAATTTATTCCATATTGTTCTTTTGGTTGCCAATGATTTAAAAGAATTCGGTTTATTCAAATTGGTTTTAGTTTTCGAGATATATAAACATAACTGGAGAACGGTTTGTTCTATTCAGTTAAATAGTAAATCCGAAATTCGACAACAATCATCCATGTCACAGATGCCGTTCGGATTGGTTTGATTCCGTAGTTGTCATTCCGAAAAAGTACATTTTTGGTGCTTTAGTTTCCGTTTATTTTGTATTTCGTTTTTAAAATGATAAAGTTTTTATACCTTGAGGCGTTTGTTTATCCTTGTTTTTAGATGCAAAGCTCACATTAAGCTTTTTTATTAACATGGAAAGCTCATGACCAAAAATTTATTTGACACTCCTAAAAGTATGCACGTTTTTTTAGTATTTACTGCAAATGAAGTCAGTAGAAGAGTATTTTTCAATTCCACTTTGAAATTTAAAAGGAGTTTGATAACGAAGAATATTTTCGTTGTCCGTTTTCTGAAGAAGCAACTTACGGAATTGAAACCACTTCCGATCGGAATGGTATTCTGTGACATGGCTGAATATTACCTTTATCCAATGCAAATATTGTTCTTTAATCAGCTCAGTAGTTTCAGAAATAGCGAGGAACAATTTTTTATTTATAAAAATTTGTTTTAAAAAAAATTCATAAAAATAAAAAACTACCAAAATTTCATTCTTTTTCTATAAGTGTGTAGGTAAATATGTTCCAAACAAAACGAGTCATATTTCATTAAAATTGATTCACAACTTTTGATTTTATTTACAATTGAATCCAAATATTACTCATGTATGAAAATCGTGATTTTTATCAATTGAGTTCCCTTACGTTATTGTGAATAAAATGTAAAGTTATGGATCGATTGTAATGATATATGGCTCGTTTTGTTTGAAATATATATACCTATATGCTAATAGAAAATTGACGAAATTTATTTGTTTACATAACTTTTTATGTACTTTTTAAAAATAAAAATGTTTATAAATTGTTTTTTGTCACAAGTTCCGCAAAATCTCTGAAACTACTGAGCAGATTAAAAAATAATGTTGGTGCTGCTTCAAGATAATATTGTTGTCGAGCTGAGGATTTTACATTTAACCCAATAGGACAAATCGTTAAGAGGTTATGTTAATATCTGTCGTACAACTGCTTTCGTTTTAACATAGCGGTATATCACGAAAGCTATATCCAATTTGAAGAAACCGCGTGCTGATTCGAATATAAATAGCATAATAAACAACTTTCCTATACTCCAATCCAAAAGTTGACCTGAATTTCCAAACTTGTCTTATAAATATTAAACTTTTGCTTCACCTAGAGCAACCATCCAACTATGCTCAACGCTTACAACTCGAAATAGTTCATGTTCAGCGAAATAATTCATGTTCACTTAAATTTTAAAAATTAAACAAAAAATGCGTTGGTTTCAACTCTATTGACGTCATTTTGTTTGTTTTCATTAGTTCATTTCTTTAACTACTTTTTTTTAGGGTTTTTCCATCACCATCTTACTGAAAGATATAATCGAAATTCAATCACTGTTTTAATTTTATCTTGCCTTCTTCATCTTTCTTTTAATTTAAATTGTATAGAAAATAAGCTTAAAAAAATCAAATAATTGATTGTAACCTGCTTTATGTAATAAAAAAACTGAAATAAATGAGTGTGTGTGAGAGTAGACTTTTTTTTAATACAACAACAATAAATACAGTTCTCTTACCACACACTATCATTATTGTTATATTTGTAGTTGTTGTTGTTGTTAGTAATACATATTATTATTATTAGTCCAACTACAAAAATATGTTTTTGTGTGTGATTTTGTTTTTATTTTATTATTTTAATCTCTCTTATTGGCCAACATGTACATTTATGTATTTATTTTGTTGTTGGTATTTAATGTGCGTGTAGTTTTCATTGGTTAAAATTATTGTGTTGTTGTTTTTATTATTTTTTTTTGTACTTTTTTTTCTTGTTCACTTTGTATGTATTTGTTTTTAATGTTTATTTTTTTGTTATTATTTTTGTATGTGTTTGATTATTTTCTTTACAATTTATATTAATCCCAGCAAACAGGTCGGCTTAAAACAGAGGCAAGCGATGCTTGTCATGGCCCACGACGTTCGTCGGCTAAATAGCCGACAATTTACATGTACACAATACAAACAAGCAAAATAAACGACAACAAGACCACAACAGGCAGTTGTATAATTATTTCTCATTATTTCTCATTTATTTAGTTTTATCTGGCTCTGGTTTAAAATCATATTACGAGAGATAAAGATATTGGGTTATATTGAGATAGTAGTTTTTATATCCTTCACCGGAACACAGTGCGACTGATCGAAAAAATAATGGTAACACATCTTTCAAACTACTGGACCAATTACAAAACGATGCAAAAGAAGTCATTGGGAAGGACTTTAGCTTTTAGAAAATCAAATCTTTGAGCACTCTATTGAAATATGCGACGATCTGCAGAGTGTTAAAGCGGTATTAAAAACATTGTTAGTAACATAGGTAGGTACATAACTTAATTAAATTGAGACCGATTCTAATCAATTTAATTTTTTGCAAAGCTTATGCGCACACTAAAAATAGTCCATGCAACATTTTAAGAAAAAGTTTTTTTAGTAGTGCCTCATTCGCATTTCAGATGATTTTTATGTGTCCGTTGAAAGTATAGTAACTAACATACATATTTCCAAAAATAAACCCGTAAATTTTAAAATTAAAAGTGTAAGTGTTTTTTTGTGTTAGACTGTCCATTACACTGTACAAAAATTACGGGGTTCTGTAAACCGGTTCTACTAGAGGAGACCAAAAAAATATATACATTCGTGTGTCGGCGTTTTGCTATATCATATTGGAATTTTATTTAAGGCGGGTTAAAGTTTCCCCCTTTTAGTCTGATCGTGCAGCATATCGGTACATGGAACTATGTGTTTTCTTTGAAAAAATTTAGTTTCTTTCTCACTGTGGGTTGTAATGTTTTTGAAGAATGTATTAGGTAGGTCGTATTTTGCAACAAAAAAGTTATTTAAATTGCCATAACTTTTGACATTGTTGGTCGATTTAATGAAATAAGTCGATTTAATGAAATAAGTATTTTTTGAAAGAAGAGTTACCATACTTTTTGATAATATATATGTTTGTAAATTATTATTTTAAAACAAAAAAAAATTTATTTTTCCATGTGAATTCAAGCTAAAATTTAAAAAGTGGTCATAACTTTTAATTTGGTCTGCGATTATTATAATTTTTTGTTTTTAGAGAGTAGATGTATAGTGCTTTCAAACCCTGTACTCATATTTTGCGTTTTATTTTTTTTCGCAAAAATCATTCCTGGAACAATCGCGAAAGCAAATGGAACGCTCAATATACCAAAATGTTAAAAAATCGAATATTATAATTTTATTTCAGGAACCATTGATTGAGGCGAAAACTATAATACAAATCCTATGTTATCATATATGTATATATTAGTTACATTGGTAAACAAAAATAAAAAGAAAACAAAATATATAGCAAAAAAACGTACGTTTAGAATGAGAGTCAGCCAGTTTCTTTTATCGTAGAATATAAAAAACTTTCGTACATATTAAGGAAAAAACAACAAAATTAGGCAATATTTTTTGTATTTAGGAAAGTAATGAAAAGCTTTCGTAAACATATTTCCTTTTTAAAAAATATATTTGAAATAAAAAAATTAATTACATAAAATGTTTTAAGTTATGAGTTATAGGCGAGCTGACGACATTAGCGGGAGCTATCGGAACATGTCAGGTCAACCCCCGTGCAGTAAAATTTTTGCTTTGTCTACATGCTTCACATTTATCTCTAAATAAAAAAATAATTTTATTGAATAAATTAAATTAAAAACCGAACTCAAGCCAAAATAATTAAATTTCTGTGAATATAAAATTTTTCTTATACATTGGCAGATTTTTCAGACGTAATTAATTAAAAAATATTTTTAGCTCTTATATAATAAGTGGAAAATGGATCAGGGTTAGAGTACTTGCCTTGAAATACGAAGATTTCGAGTTCATGCCCCGGTTGAGCAACACTTTTTTTGCTTTTATTTTTTAGTTATTTGCGTATATTTCATATATTTTACAAAAGACTTTGGTGTGCGAAATTGCGAAAAGTTTCGTAAAATGTATGAGCGTTTTCGTGCATATGTTGTATGGATTTTTTCGGTGTAGATAAATAAAAAAGGTTCAAATCATAACATTATGTTTCATCCCTTCGGAGAATTTGGTGACAAATGATCCAAAAGTACTCGACCTATGACTTGAGAAAATGAGACTGATACCAAAAATAAGGAGTAGTGAATGGTGAAAAAGTACATATTGTGTAAATGGTCACACATGAACCATTTTCATTCAGTTTAGTTGGTAATCCGACTAGTATTGTAGTAAACGGCACTGAACAAATTCGATGCACCTGGATCTAAGGCCTATCACATATTATCTATATAATATTAATTGTATCCCTTCAATGAGACTGCCATGCTGCTCAGGAAGATGTTCCGTAACTATATTTAGATATTAACTCCAGCTTAACTGGTATTTATAACATTGAAATATAAGTGCCCCTGTGGTCGAGTGGGTAGTGTACTAGCCTGTCATGCCGGTGGTTGTCGGTTCGAATCCTATCAAAGACACCACTTAAAAATAAAATACAGTTTCTACTTGCATTTGTTACAATAAAAAAATAAATTAATCCATAATTACAGCTGAATTTTGGAATAATATTTATATATAATCTATATTATTCTGTACCGATTAGGACTCCATCAGATAGTTCAGGGAAAAGTTAGAAGGTGCATACAAAGTATTAATTAGCCCCATCTTAGGCCATCCCCATGTAAAAGTCGCTGGTCCGCTTCACAGGAAGTGTTACCACCTGCGGACCAATCACGTGACTTGTTTTGTGTCAGTTCCATTTACTGTAGGGATAGTTCAAGAGATAATTAGAGAATATACATATGTTACGCGAAATATCTAGGCTCTAACTCTATCTTTTCCTCCATACTATTATTTTTTCAGCTAAATAGGGCTTCCTCATGGACTATAAAAGAAATTAGAGGCTTAGTGCAATAACTCATTAAGCCACATAAACAAAATATTAAAATGTATTCTGCATCCTTATAATAATTTGAGCACTTAGCCCGAAGTTGAAACTATTTCTTTTCTTATTTTTTATATCGGGACGTTAAAAATGCTTTCGAAGTACATATTTAAAAAAAAATTGATATTAAAATCGTCGAAAACGGATTTAATTTAACATTTTTCTGTTGTGATTTTGGTTCATAGGTGTTTCATGTTAATTCAACATGATTTTAAAATACGGCATTACGCATTAGTGATGTTACAAATATCAATTTTTAATATTCGCGAATACGAATACGAATATCTGAAACAATATTCGCCGAATTCGAATACGAATATTCAATCTAAATAGTTAGTTAGTACCACTTAATATTTCAAATTTAATTGAATAAAATCTACCTTTTGCGTCAATAACAATAAATTGAGAAAAACTGTCACAATACTATAGGTATTTAACATTATTACGATATTCCGATGACGGAATTTGAAATTATTAACTTAGCACCTGAATGCCACTTTTTTAAATATTTGGTGGAAAGTAAATAAGGGAAAATACGAGCTTCTTTTACCTATACCCAGGCAAAATTTAGTGACACCAGCGGCGAGTGTTCCGAGCGAGCGAATTTTTAGTGGTGCGGAGCTTATTTACACACCGCGCAATAGGCTTTTCATGGAGAAAAGACTTCAAAACTTAAATTTTTGAAGTTCAACATTCTTCTACTGAGCTTTGAGTATTACTTTAACGTGGTTAATAAATTAATTTAACAGGACTTTACTTTTTAAATATCATGTCGTTGTGAAATATATTTTGTTTTTTTTTTTCTTTACTAAAAGAAGATTATTGTTTTGCGTTATAGAGAAATCTTTTTTTGTAAAAATTAATATTTTTTGTTTAATTTTCAGTATTTTTTATGTATTATTCTTTGGAACGTATTCACAAAATATTAGTGAAATATTCGCTTGAATTTGGCGAAAACGAATAGCATGAAATAGGCGAATATTCAGCGATTCGAATACGAATACGAATATTCGTAACCTCACTGTTACCCATATCGTGTTGCGATGAAGAAAATTTTGTTAAACATAATCATTTATCTAATGTATATGTAAGAATCGGCGCAGCTGAAGGAATGATATATCAAAGTATGAAAACTCTATTGATAAATCTATAGTTTTGATGAAAGACATCATAAATCGATTTTGAAGTTTTAATGCCACATTATTCTATATTAAACGATCTTTCCTTCCATATGTGTAAAATTTATCTCGATTTTTTTATACAAAAAAATTAACTTAAATATTGATTCCAATAATTTTCAGCAATGTCGGCTAACAATAGGATTAATACTTTTCTGGCTCTCCTGAGACAAAACCACGCAAATATTTTTGCTGTACTTAACTTTATATCTGTTAGCATAGAGCACTATTTATCGAATGCTTTTTTGATTTCCTGCTTGCTGGGTATTGTACTATAGTAGTTTTAGTTTAAAAACAAATGATTACATTTTTGTCGTAGTGTTTGTAGAGGTGAGCGACGAGTGCAGCGGTAATAATAATGATTAAAACTACGCAAGTTACGCCCCTAAATGATGACAATTTAGGATTTTTTTGTATACCACGATTGATATTATTTTTTTTTCTTTTTCTTCTTAAATTAACTGACTTGTTGTTTAAGATTTATCTTAATTTACATTTTATACACATTATTAAAAGAATTTTAAATCTATGTTCTTTTGTTTAAAATAGTTAAGAGAAGGGGGTCAATGTCGGTCATATGATAATTTCATATACATAATTTGTAAATGGACACATGTATGTATGTATGTATTTAGTATGTTGGTATGTACATATTTCAAGATCTTAAAATGGACTTTAATAATTTCATTTATATTTAGGGAATTCACAATAGCGTTCTAAAATTTGTCTTAATATAACGACGTTTCAATTTTGGTCTTTTGCTATGGGTTGGCAAGTTTGTTGTTTTTGTTTTGTGTGTAAATGAAATTTACTGCCAGATGGCAAGTTTTTTTTTCAATGCGGCAATATTTTAAATAGAGAATTTGTGTGTGGTTTAAGTGTATTGGTTTTTCTTTGGCATGTTAACAATTGATAGGTACCAAGCGCTATCGTGCTTGTATTGTTGTTTTGTTTGTTGTGTATTTTGAGTTCGTGTTCTATACATGTAAATAGTGAGAAATATTCGGCAAACTTCGTCGTTACTTTTATTACTTTAATATGCTGTGCTCTGTGTTGTTGCTCACAATGAAATTTTAATGTGTAACTATATTGCTATATCCAAATTTTAACATACACATTGTGAACTCCCTAATTGTTATGATGGGTTTGAGAAGAAGAAACAATTTATTCATGTACAGTGAAACCTCTCATAACCGGACACTCACCGTCGTAGTATTTTTGTCCGGTTATGGATGGTGTCCGCTCATGAGAGAGGTACACATTTATTATTTTAAATACATATATTATTTTATACTGTTTAATATTATAATAATAATAATAGCTAGTTAATAATTATTAAAGCAATGGAGAACTAGTCTGTTGTGGTTGAAAAAAGTGTGCTTAGAGAACCAATCAATTACACATATTATTTATTTCAGGGCCACTCGCTCTAGAAAACATCGTTTTTTAATGTATTTAATCCAGTATGGGTCATTATTACCACTTGGCAATAGTTAAAGGCAGTTAAATAGTTAAATGACGGATAAGCAATTTATCATTATTACAAAGTTACTACCTGGTAAGTGTAGGATGAATTTGCTTTAAATTTATCGCTCACTTTCAGTTAAAGTAAAATTTTAATAAAGATAAACTGTTTATCCTTCCGAAAAAAGTTGTAATAATGCTAAGTTGTAATAATGCCCCGATGTCAATTTGCGGTAACGGCGGAATTGCCAATTTTGTTGGCATTAGCAGAAATATTAATCACAGTTGACAAAATGACGATGATTTAATGAAATCGTGGTTTATTTCAATGCTTCTGTCCGCTTATGAGGTATTTTGAGCACAGTTTTCTAAAATTTACTGTCCTCATCCAGTTAATAGAGTGTCCGGTTATGGAAATAAATTTTGTATGGAAAAACTGATGACAATCTCTATTTCTGTTGTTAACATTTTTTTCTGTTGTCCGGTTTTGAGAGGCGTCCGTTAGGACAGATTTCACTGTATTAAGAAAAATACAATATAAAAGTGTTTAAAAAAATTTACAATTTATAATTTATACCTATAATGTAAATTAAAAAGGCGTACAGTTTTTACAAAAACTTTTCTTTTTAATTTTATCGCTTTATTGGAAAATTAACATGGTTGAAAGATAATTTTCTAACGCTATAAATTATATACATACATATAAGTCTATTGAAATACTTTGGAAGATATAAATGGTGGTTAAATTTTAAGGGCCGATGTTGAATGTGAACCACACCTAAACGTCAAGTTTTTTTCTGCAATTCATTTGACATATCTCAATTTCAGGCTAATTCAATTTGAACCATGGAAAGATACATAATCGAGCAACGCGTTAAAATTATTCAGGCTTATTATGAAAATGGGCGTTCAAATCAAAATGCATATCGTGCACTTCGTCATTCTTTCGGTAAATTTAATCGTCCAAATGTGCGTACAATCGGAAAAATCGTGCAAAAATTTGAGCAAACCGGGTCTGTAGGAGATGTGAAAACACAGTGCATGTTCGTACAGCATGTTCGTACAAAATGAGGCCGGTCAGGCAGTTACTGTGAATGGTGTTCGCTATCGTGAGATGATAACGAACTTTTTATGGCCCGAATTGGAAGATATGGATGTGGACGATATGTGGTTTGCCACACAGCTAACGAAACAATGGCTCTTTTGCGCGACAAATTCAATGGCCGTGTTATCTCACGTGGTGGCGATGTCAATTGGCCGCCAAGATCATGTGATTTGACACCGTTGGACTTCTTTGTTTGGGGTTATTTGAAAGAAAAGATGTACGTCGATAAGCCAGCAACAATTCAAGAGCTAAAGGATGAGATAATGCGGCACATTAACGGCATAGAGCTTCAATTATGCCTCAGCGTCATCGAAAATTTAGACCATGGGATGGAGATGTGCCGCTGAAGTCGCGGCGGCCATTTGGCCGATATTTTGTTCCATACATAATTGAACCATACCATATTATCATAATATAAAGAAATGACAATAATTTCCTAAATAATTTCTGTTTTATTCAAAATCAACATCGGCCCCAAAAATTTAACCACCCTTACATATGTACATCCATATTTGGGTACATAATATACACTTAGTGCAATTTAAATAACAAATAATTATTTACAATCTATCGACCCACAATGTCGGCTAAACGATAACGTTGAAATATGCACAAAAAAATCACCTTCAAAATTTCTTAATATAGTTTTTTGATTTGATCAATGTTTTCGGAGTTAATCCTAAAATAGTATAAAAAAGTGATATTTCATGCAAAATTAAAAAAAAATGTTTCTTTCTAAACTATGACAAAATTCTATAATGACGTTTGTCATCAGATTAATGTCAGTTTTCGTTGTATTGATGACATTTTTCATAGCATTAATGTCAGAATTCTGATGATGGGGCGTCATCAATGCGATGATACATTTTTCTATGAGTGTACAAAGTCATCCAGAGCTGACCCAAAATCAATTCTTAAGTTGAGTACATAATAGGATTTGGTGAGAGCCAACAACTAGACTCTCACTTTAAGTTAGTTGGAAAGTAATGCAGAGTCGGACAATTGACTACCGCCTAGGACATCAAAATGTTAAAATAGTTAGTTGCTTCCACTGAAAAGTAATCGAAGTGTCAGTCAGCACTAGTTGCGAAATAGTTAACTTAAAGTTAATTTAAAGTTAACTAATGGCGTTTTCTATTCTACAAAAATATGTGATATTTTTTTACTTTTTTATTAAAAAAAATAGCAATTAAAATTTCTTTAAAGGAAAAATTTCCCTTCGTAAGGGATGATAAAATAATTTCTAATAAATTCACTTTTTCAAAACATAATTATATTGCAAATTTTCATTAAAAAGGGCAAATAGTGCAACACACTTTTGTAGAAAAGAAAACGCCATAAGTTTCGGACAGGGTAGCTACAATGCACTGTTATACTCAATTGTGTGACTTGTTGTTGTTCGTTTTAATATTCGTGTTCTGTACATAAATCTAAATAGCTGACTAATAGCCAAAAAATTATGACTAGTCTTATCTTAAATCTCTTTGATTTAATATTTTTCACTGTAAAAATAGCATTGCTATCAAAGTTACATTTCATATTAAATCAAGATGACTTTAACTTTAATTTAAAAAAAAATTATGTTATATCATCAATTAAAATGAATTTTTTTTAAAGAGAAGTAACACAATCACACAATTAATGTCTACCAGTTAGTTAATTAATGTGTTACCTTCTTTGTGAAAGGGATAGAGTAGAGAGAACAGGTGGAGAAGTGGTAGAGAGATAGAAAGCTTAATTCATTTACAACAACCCTGCTATTGCGCATTTGTTGTAGAGCAGTGTTGCAAGCCTCTTTGGTGTCAAGTAGAGGCATCGCGTTGTTTAAGCTGTGTAGCCATTTTATTAGTTCTTTTACTTCGCCGACGGTTCTGCTATAACACCGACGAAGGAGGGTGGTGTGAAATGCATTAGGATATGTTAGTATTAATCGCTGCCGATACTGCCAAAGTTATCAGTGCTATATCTTTATCACTTTAACAATCCAACAGCAACCAACACAATAACACACCAATGCACATGAGGAAAATGCATGATGTTGTTAGCTTGCCTGAAAGTAGTCTTGAACTAAAGACCTCAGGGTTTGTAGTTAAACGCGCTAACTACTCAGCCAACAGCACCCTCAAAATTCATATTCCATCTGAAGGTATTTATTCAGTGTACATCTAAAGTAAAGTTTGAAGCTGTCGGGGCTGCGGTGGTTGCCCGAATTCCAATCTTGGCTGTGGCAGCCAACTACAACACAAATTTTTCTGATGCATAGGCGAATACACATTACGTAAGTAGAAAAAAGAAATAAAATTCATTCAAAATAATTCTTCGTGTTGTTTCAACATTATTCTTTGTGTTTTTCAATATCAACTTTATTTTGATTTAACTATCCTGGAATATTAAATCCAGATGAAATATAGTTATTTCGAAAGCAAAAATATTCTTTGATGGTTATTGTAAAATCATGTTTAATTAACATGAAACTCCTATGAACCAAAATCACTATAAGCAGAGATATCGTATGATCAAAATAAGCCATAATCATAAACATCGATGAATAATTGTTGATCTTATTGGCAATTAAGTAAATACACCCAGACACTTAAAATGTACTTTTGGTTTGGTTTTTGTAGCAGTTTAGATAAATTTTTGTATGCCAGAATCAAATAGCTTTAACTTCATTGGTTTATTAAATTTTGTTACTTATTGACAAAGTTGGCAACCGAAACAAATAACATATCGGTATTGATACCAAATTTTTATTTCGCAGTCGGTATGTGAGTTTTATCGGTATCGTTTATCGGCAATACCGATACCGAAACCACTACAACGCAAATACCGATGCAGAAATACAATTTTATTATCAATGGCGGTACTGTTATTTGTTTCGGTTGCCAACATCGCTTGAACAATAAAAGAATATTTTACAAAAAATCAAGTATTCTTCAGTCAAACTTAATAAAAAAAACTTGTTTTCTGCCTCCAATTATAAACGAACTTTTATTAACTAAAAATTTTCCATTCAATGGCTTTCCAACCATTTACTTCAACTAAATTTGTATTAAACTCATACTTTAAGTTAATATATTTTCAATACAATATTGAAAGAAATAATGTCATTGAACTCTTGAGACAAAAGATATTTAAAATGTGTTATTCTCGTTTTTTTTTTAATAAATAACTCCAAAATAAGAAAGAAATACTTATTCTAAAACAATATAATACACACACACACATCTTATAAGAAGAAAAAAATCCTAAATAGATACAAAAATACATAAATTAATTGTCATCCGAGCAACATCATCATCGATTGGTACATAAAATAAAAATAAATATAGTTAAAAAAAAGAAAAACAAAACTAAATGAAATAAAAACTAAGAAGAAACGAAGCATTAAATTTACATAAATTAGCCATAAATTAAATTAGGTAAAAATACTTAAATTTTTTTTAGTTATTTTTCTTCTTGCCAAACGTACATCTACATATGTATGCAGTTGTGGTAGTTGGCATTAAAACTTCTTTGGACAAAATAATAAAATTAGATATTTTCTAAAAATACCCACACACGGATATTTCGAGTAATAAAGCAAGACATAAAATAAAGCAGCAATATTTACATCAAATAATAGAAGAGAGAAAAATAGAAGAATTGATAATTTTAAGTTTAAATCTATTAGTTACACACATGCACACACACACGCACACACAGACAGAAATATACCATTGAGCTTAAGATACAATTAATATGTATTTAAATAAAACATTAAAATACTACTAAAAGGAGAAAGCCAACAACACGATCATAAATAATTAAAAATATTTTATTTAAAAAGAAAAACAAAAATGTCATTGCACACAATATTGAAAGCATCATACTGTTAAATTTAGGTTAAACTTTTTAGGATGAAAATTGTTGGTGCTTATATTATTTTTTTAGTTAAATTAGAGAAATTTTTTTTAAAGTATTTCTTATGAATAATTTTTATTCGAAAATTTTTTATATACGAATAATTTTTATCCGATTAGTTTTTATTTAAATAATTTTATTTGATCAGCTTTTATTTGCCCAACTTAATCGGAATAATTTTTATTAAAATACTTTAACTCTGTTAATTTTTATTCGAATAAATAAATTCATATAATTAAATTTTTTACTAATAATTTTTATTTGAATACTTTAATAATAATAATAATACTTAAAGAATAATTTGAATTCGAATACTAACCCCTATATTCATAAATGATTAGTAAAGTTAATGCGTGCATTAAAACCAGGCTTCCCATACAAAATTCGTCCAGTAAACCAACATTACCTTTAATAAATTTTTATGAATATGGGGGTAAATGAATTATTTATGTTTGAAGAATGCGTTACTGCAGGGGAGCACCCAAATTTAGCTTTTGGGTGAAGAAATTAAAAAAATTTTTAAATTTTAAAAGAGTCTTTTACCAATATAATATAAATTTTATTCGCTTTTTTAACGTTTAACCCTGTCAACGAAAACCCTTTTTGTTTTAGTTTTATCGAGGTCTACTCTAACATCGATACACTTCTTGTAGCAAGATTGATTGGCTTCAATAATATTCTTATAAAAAAGAATCAGAATAAACTTAATCAAATTTTCTATCAAGAAATTCTGTTACGACCCACAATGGTACAGAATCCAAATATTTTCGAAAAAAGTTGGCCATTTCTAATTAGATAAGTTGATCAATATAGAATTGCACATGGATACAGCGGAGGAGTATTGCTATTTGACGTAAAAAGATAAGCTTCCTATATTACTTATTAGCGGAACAATTCGGGGATGAAACATTTTTCAACTTTAGGAAGAAAATTATGTTATTTTACCATTAATTTGTTAGTAAATTCAAAACTTTAAACTCGTTTTCTCTAAAGCAATTTTTTTGAGTTATGACTCTTCTGGAATAAAGGCTTGATATTTGCAACTGTCAAAAATGTAAATTTAAGAAAATAAAATTATTTCACTATATGTTTTTTATGATACAGAATTTTATTTATCTTAAATTTTGACTTTTTTCAGAAAATATGCGCGTATATCCACATTTATACAAAGGTTCTCTTCAATTTTAGCCAACGTTCTTAGAAGTACCTGCACTATAAAACGTTGTTGATGGAATTGTCAAAATCTCTCGTCACAATTTCTTATAGGTTCTTAAACACAGAAAATATTTTTATAATTGACGATTTTGCGCCATTGCTGAATGTACACAGAAAAAATTATCACCAAAAAATTTTCAAACAAAAGTTTGTCTAAAAATAAATTAAATTTTCAGTAAATGTTCTTTACATAATCAATGAATTGTTTGTTTGACTTTTATTTAGGACGCAAACACAAAAAACAACAAGAAAAATAGTGTATTAAAAAAACAACGCCGATGACACAAGTAACAACAACAACAACAATCAAGTAAAAGGAGTGCGATTGTGCCAAGTTTGTTTACAGGTGATTTTTGAGTGAATCAATTCGTTAATGTCGTTGCGTTAATTCTCATTAATTTTTTTAGAGTCTTTAGATAAATATTCAGACTTTAACACATTTAACAAAGTGAAATTTCATAAATGAACGATGATGATGACCCAGACAAAAATTTTGTTTGATATATTACAAAAAATCCATTAAATATTTTTGTTTGATTAAGTAAACTATTTTGTTTAATATTTGTTAGTATTTTTAGAATAATTGTTTTATAAATTCAGACAAAAATATTGTTTGATATTTTTCAGAAAATCCAGTAAATTTTTTTGTTTGATTTAGTAAATTTTTTTGTTTACAATTTGTAAATATTTTTAGAAAAATTGCTTTATAGATTCAAACAATTTGTTTAATGGAAAAAAATATTTTTTTTTCACTGCAACTATTGAGACATTTTTGTCTATATTTACAAATTTGTTTGTTGGTCCGTTCCTAAAAAAAAAAAATTTACTATTTCATTGAATTCTTTTATAGAAAATGAAATTTAATTATTTTTGTGAAGGGTGCATATCTAAAATACAAAATTATTGGCGCTAAACACATGATCAATGGACTGTTTTTTGCGATATGTGATAAAAGAGTGAACGTGTTAATCAAAATTTTTTACAAAATTTAAAATAATGAATATACATTAAAAAAAATATTTTTTTCAGTTCAATTTCAATATTTTTAATTTTCATACTTTTTCCGACTTCAAGACTGCAGATATTAAAAAAGATTTTTCTTTAGTTTCACTTAGCATTTGGTCAAGAATCGAATGCTGACTTTAATTTAAAATCCCACTGTAAACTAAAAAGTTATAGCCGAAATACTAAAAAAAGTTAACAGAACTTTTTTTTATTTAAACGCAAATTTTTTTAAGTTATAAGAGATACGGAAACATATGTAAAGTTATTATTATTATTTTTTTGCATTTTATAGCTTAACTCAAAGCGCTTGAAATTTTTAAAATTGCATAACATTTAAAAAAGTTACAAGCCTCAGAATTTGTTTGAGTCAACTTGGGCCCACTGTATCTCCTGTCGTGCTTAAACCAGAAGAACCAATAAAATTGGTTAGATCTACCGATATATTAGCGGAAATCACTCTTGGTAGCATATTTGCACCTCTAGGATATAAACTATCATTTTCTGCTACAAAGAGTGAGTGTCTTCTTCAAAAATTTAGTATAGTATCTATAACTATGTATTTTTCAATTGTACCATAAAGAAAGAACTACTCCTACTTATTTCTTAATTTATTATTTAGAGTATTGAAAAAGTAAGCAAACAGGCCTATTATTAGTTTGTATTTTCTTTTGTATTTTCTATTATAGACAAATTCAGTATCTCGATAAATCGTTACGGCTATAGACGGAAAGCACTCACTAATGCAATTCAGTAAATCGTTATTATTTCTTCGCTTGAGTTGCAAGGTTCTCGTCTTGGATACAAATAATTTTCAATAAGGTATTGCCAAGTCAAAAACCATAATAGTTTTAAAAATTATTTGGCCAGCATTTTTTGTTCAGCTTATAATTATTCTAATATGGCAATTCAAACAATTATTTTATTGGACGCAATAATTTGTCATTTTCAAAGACAACAACCGAAATATTTTTTAAACTATTTGGCGAATACAAAAACTAGTACTCAACCAGAAATTAGTCGGAAAGCGTGCAAAACCGACATGATAAATCCGGCTATTAGTCTTTCTGAGTAATTTTTTTAATTGCATATATGCTAGACAAGTTTCCTACAGTTTTTAGTATTGCATATCTGCTACTGTGTAGGAAATGTAAGTTTCTTATATTTTGTTCTTGTTGTGTTGCATATTGTAGCATATATCCATACTTGCAAGAGTTGCTAGGTCGGCAATAGCAGTTTACTACGAAGGGTGATTTCCCCTATTATTTTGGGTGTAGGGGCAAAAGCATTTATCGTAATACGCCAACTCTTTAGACGATCACGTGCATTAAATTTTATATAAATGCTTACTAAAACTTTCAAATATTTTTTCCCCTATTTTCCAAAACTGGCTTTTTATTCCAATTAAATTTCTTACGTAGTATATCAAGTCGGATAATTTTATATAGCCGGGGTAATTATAGTTATAAAAACATGTTATTTCTGAAAAATTGTGTGACTTAATAATCTATAGAATCAAACCCTTGAACATAACTTTTAATACCATTTTCCAGCCCTTTAAATCATTATATTATTCTTCTTAAATGAAGCAAAGTGAACAATATCAAATTTTCATTTGACAATTTCTTTTGAATTTCATTCAAGTGAGTCATATGAATATTACAAAAAAAAGAAACATTTCAATAATTTCCTCCTTCCCCATTTACATGGAATTCTTATTATTTACTTGTATTTTTATTTTCTCAAAATCACACCGTAGAAGCTTTTTTATATTTGGGTTTTTTGTACACAAAAACAATTGAGCAATTTGTTATTTTTGCGTTTAAAATACTGTGTTTTTTTGTACGTTTCTTTACTTTAACATAATAAACATTTACCACACATTTATTTTACGATTATTTCAACGCATGTTTATTTTTATTATGTCGCTAAGATATTAAGACATAAACAACTACATAAAGTAGAATAAAAAATAATGAAAAAAAAAAAACAAAATGTACTAAATATATTACAAATAAACGAGGCAACAAGACGAACTTAAGTATGAATTTTTTCATACAGCCACCAGGTGAAATATGGAATAGACATACTTTGGAAGGCACAAAGGAGCGATACAGAAAAATCTCTAAGCGTTTGATAGTTAGTTGTTCAAATTGTTGGGTGCGTATGAATTATTACTAGGGATGCCAGTTCCAAAATCCCGATCCCGAAAATCCGGGGATTTTTCGGGATTGAGAAATCCCGAATTACGGGATTTGTCCGAAAAATCCCGTGGAGTCTCGAAATATTTGAATTACGTTTTTTAAGTAAAATTTGAATACAAAAAACTCTTATGAAAAGTAACACTAATTTATGTACATATTTGGATGCGTTATGGTTGTCGAAGGGTATCTTCGCCACTCTCCCCACTCTCCTGGTCGGTGGTAGGCATGGTAATTGTAAAATTCGGCTGTGATCTCTTAGACGTCATGAGTGATGCTTTCTGCACTATTACAATCTTAGGAGAAAACGATTTTGGTATAGTATCGTTAAATGGATGCAATATCCCATATTCTATGAATGTCAAGATTTTATATGATTTTTTTGACAAAAGTCTGACTTGGAGTCCCTACGAAGAATTCTCATAACAGGAAGCGTCTAGAGTTGTGTTGGATGCACCTGGAACATGAGCCCTAAAATTATAACGTGGAATTATAAAATTATTTTCAGATGGAGTATCACGTGCGGGGCGATTGTATGGTTACCGAGAACTCGGCAGGCTGTAGAGACCACCAAACTATACAAGGTCCAGATGTTCTTGCTACCAGTGTAATGAGGATATGTCCGGCTTTGGCCATTCAGGCCTTAATTAGTCCTCTGAAGCAGTGACTTCTTACAGGCTTTGTCTTGCAAACTGTGTTCATTATGTTAGTAACGTAATATCTTGTAAAGAACTATAAGGTACAAAGACTGACAGCATAAGCTGTGAACTGAGGTTCCGCCTATGGTATTTCCGGCGAAAAATTAGACAATTGCATTATGTGACGTCATTATTTCAAATAAAAGTCCTTTAGAGCTCATATAGAACTAACTTTTCCGATAGCTAAGTACCTCTGAAATCTCCCTTTTCATGGAAATTGTGATCCGAGCCTGTGTCAGAGTCTTAAACTGACTACAGAAGCTATAAATAGGTTACCAGATTTTTATTTACTGCTACTTGCATTTTTGTGGCGTCATTTGGTCAACGGATAATCAGTAATAAGGGGAAATGGAGTTTCTACCTCAAAGGTTATATCTAATTTATTTTTTTATTCTAGCTAATTAATTTTTATAAATATTTTTCATTTTGTAACGTGCTTACTGCCCAATTTATATATTAATAATGAAACAGAACTGGGGCTAGGCGAGTTTTTCCATACAAATTGATATTAATCATACGCCGTACAAAACAGTCATGAGATAGATTTTATTGCAGTTTTAGAGTCGTCATTGAAATATATTTCACCCTCTAAGGTGACCAGTATAGATTTTTTTTTATGTATGGGGTTTTGTCTCTAATTTAGCAAAAATTCCACTATCAGTTCTATCATGGTAAGTCCCCTGTTATATCGCAGCATCTTGTTCTGGTAAAATATTCATTATTCATAAGTAATGTAAAGAAAACCTCAAATAATTTGACTCACAAATATTTAAAAAAGACTAAAATATGTATAAAAAAGGGGGTTGATGTCCGTATATGTAAATTCGATACCCGGGTATTAAACTAAATATCAATTTACAAGACACATACAAACATATATGTTTAAGTTATTGTGAAACCTAAGAGTATTAACCAAGCATGAACTTGTTATAAAATTTTTCTGAAAGCATATGTCAAAAAAAAATGAGTAAATATGCTTAAAGCATATAAGTTGCTAAATATTTATTGCTATATACAGTCATAACATTTTATAGCATAATTATGATTTTAGGATTCTCTTGAGTTTGAATTAAAAGTTGCATAAAACTAATTGAATTAAACTTATATTTTCTCTAAATTGCTACATATATATAGAACAGGATGAAAGTTTTCGAGATATATACATTTATTTCGCCTTATTCAATTAAAACACAAAACCAAAATTCGACTGTTATATTATCTTGAAGCCATTAAAACATTGGTTTTTAATCTGCTCAGTAGATTTAGTGATATCATTGAACTTATCCCAACAATTTTTTAAAAAAAATTTTTAAAACATTCATAAAAAATCAAAAACATTGAAAGTATTCCGTTTTTTTTTTGTTTTTAGCATATGGCTAAATGGTTTTCGAAGAAAAGAAGCCATATTTTACTAAAATCGATTCACAACTTTTGATTTTATATGCAAATAAGTGAGGTGACCCAATTGATTAAAGTGAAGATTTTCATACAAAAAGTAAAATCTTAATTTGTGTGTGTTGTATGGAAATCACAATTTGTGTTAATTGAGTTCCCTCAGTTAACTGTGAATAAAATCAAAAGTTGTAAATCCACATTACGGTGTCTGCCCAGACGAACCTTTACGTTAATGATTTTTGTTGCCGATTTCTGAAACGAAAATTTTTTTTTAGCAAATGTATAGAATTTCGTTTTGTTCGACGATTTCGTTGCTGCGGAAACGCACCTTTAAACAGAATATTTTATTTAACTCTAATATTATATTTTTATATCGAACATATCCTTGAAAAAAGTCAATTAATATTACCGTTATTTATTAAAAATTACTTGGTATTATTTACCTTCCAGATGCTTTTGAGCAACACTACCTCCCTTGAGACATATGACTCACTGGAAGTTACCCATCGCTAGAGGAAAAAAATGCTGATTTCAATATTATAAAATATGTATTTTTGAAAAAATGTGACTTGGTGTAGTTTGCCTCTCACCTATTCTATTATTTGATTATATATACGCAACCCCTAAAATATGCCTTTAAAATAACCCGTAACCTAAGATTTCACTACAGCTTTTAAAATTATTTTGTCCCCTAAAACATGCAGAATTGCGAAAAGAAATCTGCAGCACCCTAGAAGTGTACTTCACTCTACTATAAGCTTAATTTATTTATTGCCTCAAGACTTAAAAAAAAGTCACTTACACTTAAGACACCATTCAGTTGTGCCATTGTCTGTGCCTTCGGTTCTCTGCGGGTATAAATGTACGAATGTTCTTAGTTGTAAATTATTCTAATATATTTCCTACAAATATAAATTGAATAATTTGAAGTAATTAGTACACAGCTAATTGTATTAATGATTTATGTAAATGTTCTTTAAAACATAAATATTGCAAATATACAAAATACTTTGAGTTAAATAGAAAATGTCAATTGAACTTTTTAGATACGAATACATAATACATCTTGAGCTTTTATTGCAATAGAGTTATAACTAAAAATGACTGGTTTTGCAGAAACCGAGTTTAAAGTTTAGAATTTACTAACAACTTAATGGCAAAAAAATATTTTAAACTTTTCTTAACAGTTGAGTGTACAAGAAATTTGTATGAATTTTTTACACATTATTAACTCAAAAATTGCATTTTTTGAGTTATGACTCTGTTGTAGCAAAGACTTGATATATACATACATATTTATACTAAATGACAAAAGGCTAAAATCTCATAAGAAATAATGATAATAATAACATCAAAGGCTATTAAATATAAAAGATAAAAGGCAATTGAATATGCCTAAAAGCATTACATACATACTTTTCTTAAAAGGTGCTATAACTTATTTGATACGTTTAATTTAATTATTAAATATATGAATTACCTAACTAAAAAATGTATAATAAAATAAGTAGTTTTTGCAAATATTCCTTTTGCTTAATAAAGCACAAAATTTTGTTCTCAAAACGATCTCTGTCTGATCTGTCATCTTAGAATATACATTTTTCATGTATTCGTGTATCAAAATTCTTCAGTTAATACTTCCTTCCATATTAATTTCTAAATTAATATATATCCCAAAAATTAACCCTGACCTTGCGTTCGCTGACTTCTGCCTTTTTTTTCTGTTTTTTTATAATTACCCAAATAAGATCTATTAAAAATTAAATATGCCTACCCAAGAATAATTAAAGTTATTATTTCCAACAAATCATTGTAAAATTATATACAACAACGCTGGTGGCTGCCGTTCACAGTAAGATTTCATAATTGTACATAAATCTTCTGGTAGCCTAACATGACTTCTCTACTAAAATCATTAATTATACCAACAAAAACATATAGTCACTAGAAATGGTCGTACCTAGATAAACAATTGCTGTGTAATGTTAAAGGGAACAAATTAAACCAATAAGTTTTGGATATTAATAGAAACAAAACGAGCACTTGATGCGGTTTAAACTACTGCTGGTTATGCTTAGATGTGCTATAATGCGCTAATCATTTACACAGGGGAACACTGGTACTGAGGTAAGAGATTTATTGATAAATTTTCGATATATTTTGGTCTATTAAATTATTCAAAATAAAATAAACATACTTAACGCCAATAATAAAAGATTTGTTACGGACTTGATAATTTTTACAAAAAATGGCGTTACGTAATAAATTGATAGCCTCCAATTCAAGCCTATTAATGTATAGTGTAAGACCTTTATGACACTGTGCAACAAGAAATATGCCATTGAGCATCAATATATTAAATTTTTAGAATATTTTTTTTCTATAATTTTGGATTTTTCAACCGATTTTATCATAACTTGGAAACGAAATGCCCAATTTTGGTCCCAGAAAGGGTGAAAACTTAAAACATAATAACCTTTATACTATGCTAATATTATTTTTATATACTAAACGCTTTCGGAATTATTCAAACTGCAATGTAGAAAATTACATATTTTTAGGCACAATTAAAATTTTTTTTTTAAAACCCCGCTCTTAAAAAAGATTTGTTTCATGAATATCGATAGATGAATATTGATTTTATTCACTGAAATTACCGCATTTTTGCAAAAAATTTAGTTTTAAAGATTTTATTATAACTTGAGAAAGACTCGTCCAATTTAGTTAAAGATTAAATTAAATAATTTAAATTTTAGCCGTCTTTAAGGCAATTTAACATTATTTTGTACATGCATAAAAATTTTGGAGTTATTCAGAATGAAATAGTGAAACATATAATATTTTGTGATATGGAAAATTTTTTATTTTTTAAAAATTCATAAGAAATCAAAAGTGGCAAAAATACAAATTTGTATTACTGAATCATAAAGCTGCCTAGATATATCTCAAATGAATTATGGTATATTCAAGCAAAAACGATCGATAAATTACGATTTTATTCACAATAAAGTGAAACCACTTGATTTTTGCAAAGATTGCGAATATTTACACTAAGCAACAAAATTAAATTTTTTTAAATTACAATGTTATAACGACTAGTTCTGGTAGAGCGCACCAAAATAATATATACGTGTATTGGCGTTTTGAAAATTTATATCTGACATTAATTTTAAGGGAAGTTAAAATTCGACCATTTTCGCACATACCTAGTTAGTAAATCTTGTAAGCCTTACGTTTAAGGAAAAATCTTGGTCTTTATTTTTATGTAAAACACTACAAGGAATATTTTTGTGAAGCATTTTTACGCTCTAAGTCTACGCTGGGTGGGTGTTTGTGTTCAGCGGCGATGTACAAGACTGAAATATTCTAGAAAAATGTTCCTCGTGGTATTTTACATTAAAGTGCTAACTCATCTTATACCTTGAACGTAAGCCTTACAAGATTTCCTATGCCGAGTACTAATTGTGAATAAATACGAAATTAAGCCTTAAATATATTTTGAGTTTTGAATGATTTCAGACATTTAAGTTAAGTCTAAAGCTGGGCTGTTTTTAAAAACTTATATTAGAATTTTTCGACCAATATTTTTGTATAACATATGATTACACTACAGTGCCTCTGAAGGGGATTTTTTTTGCCACTTTTTCAAGAAAGAGACAAAAAGTTCCATACAACAAATAGTTAGAGGGTTAAAATGTTTCACAAAAATGTTTTTCCTTGTATTTTACATAAAAGTGCTAAACATATCTTATATCTCAAACGCAAGGCTTCCAAGATTTCTTATGCCCACTATGCCCACTACTAATTCTGAACAACTACGAAATTAAAACGTAAACTTATTTTAAGTATTTTCTAGTGTTCAAGTTGAGCCTGAAGCTTGAATGTCTGTAAAAACGTATATTAGAATTTTATTGCATATATTTTTGTAGAACATTTGAGACCACTGTATTAGATTAATAATTTTTCATTTAAAATAAATATGAAACAATTTTAAGCCAGCAGCAGTAAATTTTCACTGGTATTTCGTTTTTTGTCGTCTACATAGCCGACACATGTAAGAATAAACAACAACAAGTCACACAGCTAAGCACAACAGTGAACTGTAGCAACGAACAAAGCAAATAAACACTAATACACTTAAACGACAAATTATTTCTTGTCACAATTGCGTCATGTTGATTTTACATTCCTTTTTTTTCTGTGTGTAGACTGAGATCTTCATAATCATATACTAGATACATACCCTGCAAAAATCGTGACTAGTCCATACATGCGTGTAAGGACTACTCCATAATGGACCAGGACTAGTCCGAAACTACTCCAAACGTATGCATTAGACGTGGTCCATTTAACATTGCGATGTCCTAGGACTGGACCACGTGGTCTAGCTTTGCATTACATCGGACTAACCCAAAAACTAGACCATGTCACTACTCCCTGGATCAATTACAGGGGCTAGTTTTGACACTACTCTATGTCACTATTCCATGGTTCGCAAACAAAAAACTAGTTGTAATTTTTACTTTGTAGTGTACGTAAATTATTTTCCCTCTTCTTTAATATGTCTCCTTTTATGATGACAGCTACACTGCATTTTTGATTTCTTATAAACAAAACTCACGTTTATTTATTTTTTCGCTTTTACCAAAAAAATAAACTTTTAATTACAAACATTCAAATAAACTTTTGTGCCATCAGGGCTACCATTTGGCGGGTAATTGATGAAATAAAATTCTTGGCAACACTACATTTAGTGCTAAAACACGAACACTTGTTTAAAAGTGGTCCATAGCTGCATTACATAGGACCATGTTGTAACTAGTCCATTGCATAAGATAAGGCCACCGAAAAAGTTTTTTGTTTCCCAGCGCTACATAAAATATAAGTTTTACGGCCCTTTTCATAATGTATGATTAAGAGTTAATATGGACTTTAACGGCAAGTTTTGTATGCCGAACTTGCCGTTAAACGTCGACGTTAACTTTTAATCGTACATTGTAAAAAGGGCCGTTAAAAAATATCTTTGAAAATAATTAAAACAAAAAATTATTTTAAAAAGCTATTATTTGAAAAAAGATCAGTTTTAAGTTACAAAAACTCATACTATTTCAGTTGTAGTCTCTTATATGTGATCATGATTAGCATCGTGTTAAGAAGTACATACGTAGATTAATATTAACAATTGTTTGATAAAAACTATGAGTTTATTTTGTAAATATGTTTGTTACTACCTATTTTACTGGCATTATTGATGTGTGTTAATTTATCAAAACTTATAAAACGGCAGCCCTTGCTTTTGGTGGAATCCTACTTCAATAATAACAATGACGGTGATGATGATGATGATGATGATGATGATGATGATCTATCTCTCTAAGCACACACACAAATGATACATTGGCTTTAACAACCAGCAAACAAGTATCAAAATATTTATAAACTCATTCATCTTTTAAACACTTTTTGTCATAAATGTCTACTAAACAATTCAGTCATACAAACAAACGATCACGTAAAAAAGACTGTCTTTTCAAAACAAGAAAAACAAAATCGTTTAAATTAACCTGCATCTAAAAAAGTAGGGTTTTGTTTTTAAATAACACGCATTATTGATGTTTTCCTAAACGTTGTAATTGGAGTTTTTATTACACAGACTTTTATGTTGCCTGTGTTCTGTGTCATGCTGGAAATAAAAAATACCTGCAATTGGCGCCTAACAAAAAATAATGTTTCTGGATTTTTTCTTACTTCTCCAAATCTACATGAATTGCAGCATGTACTTGTTTGAAATCATATAAAAGGGTTTACACATGTTAAAAATGTTTTCTTGCTTTAATTTCATTCGTCTTTTGATCTTTCAAGTAATAGACGACCTCACGCAATTGACTTTTAATTTTTTTTTGTGTTTCTCGAGATAATGATTAATTGTCTGCTGAAGAAATTATGATCGGAAAAAAAACTTTCAAAACTGTTTTTAATTATTTTAGAAAATTAGAAAAAAGCTTTCTATAATAATTATCAAATTGCTTAATAGCGTTTTGTGGGATCAGAAGATCTACATGTAACAGAGAAATATAAAAGTAACAGAAAAATTTATATTTTAAAACTTTTGTATTTAAAGAAAATTTAATATAATTATAATATTTGTTCGACCTCTTTGTAATTGATAATAAACAGGGCTCGGAGTTTCAAGCAACTAAAAATTTAATTTAAGTACTTAACAAATGTACCTAGTAACAAGTACAAAGTACCAAAACTAAAATAATATGAAATTTCTTTTAATTGTTTATTATTATTGGAGAAAGGAACATAAAACAAATATTATTTGGTCTTTTCTTTAATGCAACCGAACTTTAGTTGCGTTGCCAGTCGCTAACTCAAGATTAATGGTTGACAGAAAGGCACAAAATAGCAACTGAAATTGACAGCTCTCACTTGCCAGTTGCCATCAGAAGTATCATTTTCAGCAGCTGGCAACCCAACTGAGGCTCGATCGCCATCCATAATCGGCCTAATGACATTTTTTTCAAAAATTGAGAAATATGTACTACAATTTTTTTTATAACTCCAAATATATGCATTTATTGCCAAAATATGCAAAAATATGCAGTTACCACCATAATATGCAAAATATGCAATTTCAAAGCGATACTAAACTACTTAAAATTTGATGCTTCGTATAGATGATTAGGCAATACCTTTTTATCTATCACTACAAAAAACATGCATTTGCATGAAAGTCCGAACCCTGATAATAAGTGTTCTCCAAGCTCCAGCTCAAATATAAAATTTACAATTTTTTTACACAAAATTTCAATGTAAAATAGTACATGCAACAGTGTTATATTGCAACTATGGATTTTCTATACTTATTTTCATTTCCCGCTTTCCCGGAAATTTTATGCGGGAATTCCTGGGACTAAAAATCTATTTAAATACATGAAAAAATACTAATATTGGTACCCCAAAATTCTTCTGTTTTCTTAATTCTTGTCGTTCATCATGAAATAATATCTATGTAAGGGGAAAGAAGCCAACGAAAGCTCAAAGTGTATTTTTTGGATTGAAGAATGAATAGGGAAAAATTAACATCAACTAAATTTTTCAACGTACACAACAGAACAGAGTAGCGCACCACTTTCGGAAGCTGCTACACCTCCATCGTCAGCGCTCGCGTCTATTTTGCTTATCACCACTTGTCAGGTGAGTCCGTTGAATGTGATTTCAATTTTTTAGTTTTTTGCTTTTTTATCCCATTTCTTTAGAAACTGTTTTGTTGTAAAATACTTATAAATTAAAGCTAAGTTTAAAATAAAGAATGATTTAATGATTCACTTTTCTCATATAAAAATCAATGGATTCCGGAAATTAATATTTTTCGTAATTACTTTATTATGTTCTGCAATTCCCGGGAATTCCAGGGAAACAAAAAAGTCCGGGAATGAAAAACCCCAATTGCAACACATTCCCAGTACATTGTGAAGGTGTTCACAAAATAAATGATAAAAAATATGTAGCTACTAAGCTAGGAAGTACTTTCAGTAATAATTTTCTTTTGATTTGATATCATCATGATATCGTGCTTATTATCTAGGCACATAACTTCGTTGCAATTACCCTGGGGTAACCATGATAATCCTTGATAGGAAGCAAATACAGCTCTGTATGAAAATCTACAATATTTTAAAAATGTTAATCAAGTAGCTTTAAACGTATAGCAACACTACAGCATGAGAAAGTTTGCAAAGTGAGAGAGAGAGAGAGAGATAGAGAGAGAGAGAGATCAAAAAAATAAAATAGATCCTATTCTGGCGACATTGTAGTCAGCAGTCTGGAGATATTTAGCGTTGCATACAACATGGAGGTATGCATCGAGTAAGTTTTATTTTTATGCATATGCAGTTCTTTCCTTTTTCGAATAGAGTATATACTTGCTGTCTTTCTCAAAGCACAAGCACTGAAAAGACCTGAATAAAATTGGAAATAGTATAGTGCAGTTGATGATGGAATTTACATGCACATAAATATACACACATAAATATACAGATATATTAATTTTTGATGTTGCACTAAGATGACAAACCATGTTTTAAAGATACAAATAATAAAATAAAGCCATTTCTACATACAGATATAACATGATCGTTCGCGGTACGTCCAAACTAATGAACATGTGCGTAACGGCACCACTTCGATTCATATGTAGTTCACATGTGCAGACCTCTAATACGAAATATCTCCTAACGTTTTGTCGCTAGTAGTTGTGCTGTCAATTGTATTTGAGCTGTAAGTCTGGAATTTCATATTAGCATATAAGAGACTAGTTTTTCTTTTTTTTAGTTTCTTTAAATGTTTAATAGTTATTTTCTGATAAAACGCGCTTTTTAAGTATACATGTCAGGGATGGAAAATAAGCATTTTTTATTTATATATTTTTATTTTTTTATAAAAGAGAAGTAACACAATCAGGCAATTAACGCCTACCGGTTAATTAATTAATGTGTTACCAGCTATTGCGTTTTTTTTGTAGAGCAGTGTTGCAAGCTCCTCTGGTGCCAAGTAGAGGCATTAAGTTGTTTAAGCTTTGTAGCCATTTTATTAGTTCTTTTACTTCGCCGACGGTTCTACAATGCCGACGAAGGAGGGTGCTGTGAAGTGCATAAGGATATGTTAGTATTAATCGCTGCCGGTACTGCCAAAGTGATCAGTGCTATACCTTCATCGATTTAACAGTCCAACAACAACCAACAAAATAGCACACCAATGCACATGAGAAAAATGCATGATGTTGTAGGCTTGCCTGGAATTAGTCTTGAACTCAAGTCCTCAGGGTTTGTAGTCAAACGCGCTAACTACTCAGCTAACAGCAATTTTATACCAATTATAACAGCATAATGAACTTTTTAGATCATGACAATACCAAATTTTCAAAACTTTAATAGAAACAAAATTTTTTAAATAAATTTTCAAAAGCACTTGTAGTCAATTTCTTTCCTTCAATTTAACCTTACATAAAAATCTATGACGATATTGAATAGATATCCTGATATATTCCCCCATGTGGCTATACTCAAATGCGACAGATTTTTGTATACATTAGTATAATCCAGAAAGGATTTTTAAAGTTTTGAGGACAGTTTGTGGAATATTAAGTGAATAATACAAAAAATTTTGTACAAACAATAAATGCCACTATATCTTTAAAACTGGAGGTGTTAGGGAAGAACTAAGAATTTCATCGTAATTAGCAGATGATACTACATAAGGATCAGCTATATTTATTTAAACACCAAAATTACTGTTCCGCTGTGTAACACAGGTAATTGTCTTTCCTTTTCTCTTTCAAACCATGGAAAGTGTTTTAGTCACTCTAAAAAAATTAAATGAGTTATGTAGAGGCAAATATGCGCGAAATGAATATTGGGTTTGAATCTGTAAGGCGTTGGCGTATATATAGGCTATGTGCTACTTTAATCTAACACAAAAAGGACATAGAGATATACGACAACACTTCATACAACTAGGACCAGTGCCATATAGATAATAATTTTTTTTTTAAATTTTACTAAATAAGTCCTGAACCAACAAGACAAAACGTTTACAAAAAAAGGAT
Source organism: Panzeria rudis (assembly GCA_956483635.1). NCBI lineage: Eukaryota > Metazoa > Arthropoda > Insecta > Diptera > Tachinidae > Panzeria > Panzeria rudis. The sequence continues at coordinate 132,321,894 of OY101449.1, read as the reverse complement.
CATTTTATCATAACTTCCATCCCTGACGTATGCAATCTTGTTCCGCTAAGTTGAGGGATTATTTAATGTTCGATATCTTTTAACATAAATCTGTTAACAAGCAAGTACATACAATGTATCTTTTCTTATTTTTACTTGTGTTTAATGAGATATTTGTTAAACAATAAATTTTGACTCGTGTTTTACACTAAAAAAAGTACTGGTAATAAAATAAAATTAAGTGTTATTTTATTAAACAAAGAATAAGCCAGCTAAAAGCAAGATTTAAAATGCCGATTAAGCGATGACTTTAAAAACACAAGAACCTAAAAAAGTTTTAGCTGCTAACTCTTGGCCTACAATGAGTGTTGGTTTTAAAAAATAAAATCTAGTTTTGAAAATTAAAAGCAAATCTAAATTGAACTGTATTGAAATTAACACCCACGAAAGCATTAAAATAGTAAATAAACCAATTGTGCAATTTCAAACATAAAAAGTTTTAATAACATTTTTTAATTGATTTTGTTATTTTGTTTGTCTTTTTGTTTAATTTACTTGGTTTTTAAATTTGTTTTATTAAACACTTTTTTCATGTTTTTGTTGGTATATTACACATAGTTTCGGTTTCTTTGAACAACTTTTTGGTTAGATTTTACTATTGTTTTTTGTTTCATGTAATAAACAAATATTTGTAACAATTGTACTCATAGTACGTATATGATAATTGAACTAATTGAATTTAATTAAAATAAATACTATTAACAAATATTTTTTCTTTAAAAGTTAAGAGAAGTTAATTACACTTTAAATAAATAAAAATTGTGATATTAAAAAAATCGTGAAGTTTTAATAATCAAAATGATTAACAGAAACAGATAATTTAATAACTCCGAGAAATTGAAGTTACTCTGAATAAGTCGGAAGAAAGTTCTCCAAAAACTTCATATCTAGCATATGTATATGTATCTGTCGCTTGGTGCTAAAAGGGCCAATGTCAAAACATTCACTTTTGAGAAAAAGGCAATTAAGGTTAAAGTTTTCTATATAAGTTCATGGTAACATTGGCTAGCAAAACCCTTTTGAAGCTGTTCTAGGTTACATTTGATAATGGCTGTTTCAGCAAAATAAAAGAGAGTAGGAACAGAAACCTAATGCAATGATTAACTCAAAACAGCAAAATATTGACATTAGCCCTTTTAGCACTAAGCAACAGATATGTTTTCGTAAATACACAAAAAGTGTTTTTTAAATTCACCAGAAACTCATAATATCACTAAAAAATGTAGGAGTCTAAAAAAATTTATATGACTCATTAAAACTCGAAAAATCTCCGAAAACTTGATATTAAACTATATATTGAAAATTTCGCCAACAATTTTCTGAACCCATCAAAAACTCATAACCTCACTAAAATCATTAAAAGTCGCAAAAAATCGAAATTACTGCGAAAAAGTCAAAAACATTATCATTTTCCAGCAAAGATCCTCCATAAGCCCACAATATTATTAAAGAAAACGAAAGCTTCCAAAAAAAAATCTTCGGAAAAATCTAAAATTTGGCGAAAGTTTCCACAAATTCAAAAAAGCACCGAAAGTTATTGCAAAACAAATCCAATAGTTTCCAAAAATACGCAAAAAGTTATTTTTTGACTGCACGAGAAGCTTAGAATTTTACTAAAGACATAAAACAATCGAACAAATCTAAATTATTCTCAAATATATAAAATTCTCCAAATCTCTGAATATCTTATATGTACATTTGATCGGAAATTCAGAAATATACTTATTTCAACCAAAATCCGAAAATTTTGCACTCTAAACCCACTTAAGAAATGAAAACCTTGCCAGAAATAGAAGTTACTCCGAAAAAATTGAAATTATCCGAAAATTTTATACATGACATGTACTCGAAAACGCACCAAACATATTCCAGAAAACAATAATTTTGCTAAAAAAACAAAAACTTTGAAAAAAAATTCAAGTTACTCCGAAAAAAGTCGAAAATATTTTTAAAATTCAACATATTAACACATATTCGAAAACACAACATAAGTGCTTTAAGTCCACAAGAAACCCCTAAAGAAATAATTATTTCGGAATAATCAATACAACTCCGAAAAAATCGAAAATTGAATAAAATATATATAACTTGTATTCGAAAGAGCACCAGAGCGTATGAAACACACCAGAAAGCCTGCGTTCCAATAAAAATATTAAACATTCGAAAAGGATATAAAATACCTTTTCTAAAAATTCAACACTCGGCACATATTCGACAAGACATAGATTTTAAAAAACAAAAAAAAACTCGACTGCGTAAAAAATATAAAAGAAATCAACTTTAAACCGTCACAGATCCTAAATGGTCATTCAAAATTAAAAATCATAAGAGAAACCCAGAGATAATTTTCAAATACCTGTCGATTGATACCCATTTTGATATAGTTCGCCGACTTCTTATATTTTTCGTATAAACCAAATGGCGTCTGTTGGCCGCCATATTGTATTTTTACTACTGTTGTATCCTTAGTGACACTCCCCGGATTAAGTCGAATCGATTGACGTAAGAATCGTCAAAATCGGTCTACGCGTTCAGTTTATATAGTGCCGCAAAGGAACACACATACATACTCGTACCTACATACACAGGCTGATAAACACAATACCCTTCTTTGCGTCGCGCAGTCATGTAAAAAGTAATAGTGCGTTTCAGGTAACGGCCTGTTATATATTTTATTTACAGAAAAAGTCGGTAGTGAAAGGGTTAAACTCGATATAACGATACATTAGTGTGTCCTAGATTTCTTCGTAATCACGTCCTTTACAGAAATACTATCAGAAATACTAATACCGAAATATATCGAGAAAACCAGAAACGTTTTAAAAATTCCCATCTTAATTACATGCATACATAAAATAATTTGAAGTTAAGTTTTCTTATACACCACAATATACATATGATTTAAGTATTACAAAAATATCTGTTTAATATTTCTTTTTAATCCCTTTAACCCAATTTTCAAAAAATCTATTACAAATTCTTTAAAAACAAAGTTTGACATAAAAAGGTGTACTTTATTCAGTTGAATTTTACTCAATGAATCATATAACAAATGTATGCATTAAGAAATCATCATCCTCATCATCGAATATTTCAATACAATTTACTTCCCCCTATTGGTCTGAAAAAAAAAATTATTAAACGAATATTGTTTTCTCAGGTCACTTAAATGGAATTAAATTCACATGAAATTATTCAATGAATAAATAATTATGTCATAATATTTATTTCCACGAATAGAATGGAACAAAAAAATTGAAAGTATCTCATATAGACAATAACGACAAAAAAAAATTATTTACCAAAAATATACTCATCGATTGTCATACATTTAGAAAATGATACTGGTTACGTTTTTTTTTGTCTATTGCTGCTCTTGTTGCTTTGAAGACCTTCATGCTTGAATTATTTTGAACGTATGTATGTATTTTGTTTCCAACAGTATTCATCAGTTAGAAGAGTTCAAAAGGGAGGGACTCTAGTCAAAATGACCAGTGTACTTATTTTTAACATTGAACGATAAAACCAAATCCATATTTCATGTAATATTCATATACATATATGCACAGTTTACATAGGAATACATATGCATATAATAGATTTGAGCTCGTCTATGTGGCAGTTAAAACTTTATGAGAAAATATTGAACATATTTGTGTAATAAAATATATAAAGTTTATTTTTGAAAATATTTATACGAAGAGCACAACTATTTACTGCTAATCATAGATTAGAAGGAGATAATTTTAGATGTTGCATTACAATGTTAAACAGAATTAGCCTTCGTTTACTTGTCTATGATTATCATAGGTTTAGATACGATAAAACATATGAGTCTGATGTATAAATTTACTTGCGAAATTTCCTTATAACTACATAGACGGTACCTAATAAGCTACAAATAGTATATGAATTATGTGTATGATGGAGATGCTCTGTATTTTGGATGCTATCGCAAATTTGTAGCTTGACAAAAAAATATACAAATTAGTCCCCCTTTAAACTGTTCTATAAGCAACTAATAACTGTTTTAAGCTCCCTTTAAGCTGCAAAGGGTTAAATAAAATAACTGTCGTCAGTGTTGCCAGAATTTTTAGGGATAAAATCTGTAAAATTTCACAATTTTTCAGGAAAAAATCTGCAAAATCTGCATTTCATTTTTAAAATCTTCAAAAAATCTTCAAACCATTTTCAATACCATTTTTTTGTGTATTATTTAAGCAAATTAACAATTTATTCAAGAAATTTAAATACATACAGGTGTGAACATATGTATATTTTTTCATAAAAAAAACATAAACATCGACATCGTGTAAAGGTACGGTCACACTTGGCAAATATTTGCCAAAAAAACGTAGCCACTACTTTTGCTCAGGGTTAGTGTGACTTAACTTGGTTGTTATATCACAAAATAAAGGCAATTATGCTGCAAAAAGCTATTGTTATACTATTTTTTATTAAATGCGGACCCACATTTAAAAAACTATTGGAGTTAAAGGAAATACAATTTTAGCTTGTCTGTTGGTAACGTTTTTTCCGCAAATATTTGCTAAGTGTGACCGCACCTACATATACATATATTTATACAGACTAAGTTTACACAATGAAATATTTCATGGAACATTTTGTAGTTGCTCATTGCTGGGTTGGAAGAACAAATGGAGTGAAGAAAATTGACAAAAACTATCTGGAATTTTATTTCAGACCATTTTTCCACCCACCATGCCTCCTTGTCCATCCTATTTTGCAAATAAGACGTTTAATGACACACATTTTATGAAATATTTCATCGTGTAAACTTAGCCCTGTTGTCTCATTTAGACTCATTAAGTATAAAGGCACTTAATTTGGCAAAACAGTGGGAATTTTTTAAGTTTTAGGCAATATAATATATACAAAAAACTTCCTTAAGATTCAGGTTCCAAACGACTCTGAACTTTTGTTTTATTGAACTTTACCTGACTAAAAATTCTTTCGATGAATGTGGTAAAATCATTGTATTTTGAATAAACTTAGATTTGGCAAAGCATACTCAGAATAAGCTTGATTCGTTTTAGATATTCTTTTCCATAAACTTTTTTTTGCCATAACATCTTTAAAGTTCAAAAATTTTAACGCTCTAAGCGTAATATATTGGTGGCTATTTTCGTGCTCATATAAAAGAAACAAAAGGTAGTAGCAATATAAGGAAAAAGTGAAAAAATTGACATATGTATTATTAGATATTGAAAAATCTGCAGTTTTGGGTCAAAAATCTTCAAATCTGCATTTCGCCTTTTTGAAGGGATAAAATCTGCAAAATGCAGATAAATCTGCATTTCTGGCAACAGTGCCTGTCGTGCTCTTAAAAGTTTAACAAATTTTAAAAAGAGCTTCCAGTCTCCTGTTATTAGCTTTAAAATATGTATTTTTCTTTGCGGGCGGTAAATATTGTTAACATCTTTTGTGTTTCGATATGTGTGTAAAAATATGGGGCATGCAGATTTCAAGCACATACATTATGTTCATTAGGGTGGTTGCTCTTTCTTTTATTAAAATTATTGTTCTCTTTTACTATATGTACTAGAAACTGCTACACCACCATTTTTGGAACGATTGAAAAAAAATATAAGTGACTCAGAGCTCAAAAATATTTAAAATTAAAAAAAATAGCTCAGATATGATCACCGGCCGATTCTTAAATTCTTTTCTAGTCTTCAGCTACATACATACATATCGCACCATAACCGTAAAAAGGCTTAAGCGAAATGCTTTTCGAAAATCGATTTTTACGAAACTCTATTATTTTCGATAATTTGGACTATCTATCAAAGTTTGAAAATCATGTCAAGTAACGCTGCGGAAAAATAGCAAAAAAAAAATGTAGCTTAAGTACAATATCCATTTAAAAATTTTATTGATTACATTTTTTTGTAACTGCTGAGTGTCGCTTAAGGTAATATTCTCTTTTTCAAGCAGAACAAAACTAGTGTCAAAAACTGCAAGGATATTAATGAAACAGTTAAATAACAACTAAGAATATTATTTACTAATTTAAATATAATATGACTAAATTAACTAATTTTTCATGACACCAGAAATATTTTAAAATATCTTAATTTTCACAAACATGCACATAGGAAATCTATAGGAAATTTATTAAAACTATTAACCCTACACAGAGAAAAATTTCAATGTAAAATGATCGAAACCCAGGTTAATTTAACATTTTAATTTAACGGTAGTGATTTTGCTTCATAGGCGTTTCATGTTAATTCAACATGATTTCCAATAATCTTGAAGGAACATTTATCCCTTTGAATTAGCTATGTTGATTTAATATTGCAGTAGAGTTAAATCAAAATGAAGGTAATACTGAAATAATACGAAAAAGCATATTGAATCAAAGTTATTTCGAGTTGAAACAACGTGAATTTGATATTGGAATAACACGAAGAATCATGTTGAATCAAAGTTATTTCAAATTGAAACAACATGAATTTGATATTGAAACAACACTAAGAATCATCTCGTAGTGTAGTTATATCAAGCTGAAACAACATAACTTTAATACAGTGACTGCCACTCCATAGCCTCGCGAGGCAGTCAATAATCGTATTTTTCATACAGACACGGTCGGCAATTGACATTGAACAATTGGTACAATTTTAACATCTCATATGCCATCCCTGTGTTGTATACATGTCAATTGCCGACCGTGTCTGTGTAAAAAATACAATTATTGACTGCCTCGCGAGGCTATGCAGTGGCAATCACTGCTTTAATATAACTATTTTATTAATTATTTTACTTCCTTGATGGTTATTAGCAGAGGCATCAGAAAACTTTGTGTAGTAGTTGGCTGCCCCAGCTTAGATTTGAACTCGTGCCACTTGCATGATAGTCCGCGCGCTAACCACTGCAGCCACAACAGCTTCAAACTTTATTTTAGCTATAAACTAAATAAATACCCATCGTATGTAAAATGAATTTCATTTTAATTCAACATGATTTAAATGATTATCTAACATAAAAATTCAAGTTATAGTCATGTTGCTTTAAAATGAAATGTAACGTTTATAAAAAATTGTTTTAAAAGTGAAAAGTTTTAAATCAAAGAGATTAAAGGTTAGATTAATAATTTTTCGTTTAAAATTTAAATTAATTAAAAAAAGTAGTCAAATTTAACCAAGTTAGATTTAAAACGAATTATGGACTTGTGGTTGAGCAAATAGAAACGGAAGGATATAAAATTCGGTCTCAAAATGTTCGCTATCGGCTCTACATATGCAAACAATGTTATATTATACATATTCGAATATAAATCGATGGATTGATATAGAAAAGTCTTATGTCGATTTTTCTTTATGTTAAAGAAAAAGAAAAAAAAAACTTAACTTAACTAAAAAAATTGCATACATAAATCCGTTATTTTCATTTAGTTAATTAGAATTATCCACACCTTTCCATATATGTAATATATTATATATGTATGTATACATATTGTGATTCGATTTTAAATTCGAAATTAAGTGTACCCTAATGTAAACGAAATGTGTAACAATTTTCATTTACAAGAAAAACATGTGGTTTATTCATATTTTGTTTTATTGTTGCTGCTGTTGTTTCTGTTGTTCGTTCTAGTGTTTATGGACGATTAGCTTAGATTGTTGCTGATGCTGTTGTTGTTCTTCCATTTAGTACCAACAACAACAACAAATACATTAACGAAATTTTAACTAAAAATATCATTATCTACTGATGTGATTTAAAAAAAATATATCTCTTCTTGTACCTTTACCAATTGCCCCAGCATAGCATGTGTTGGGCGGGCAGGGGGTGGTGATTGTTCATTACTTTTTGTTTGTTCAATAATTGTTTAATGTGCTTTAATGTGGTTTTTTATAAAGTGCGCAATATTCAATTAAAGACTTCATTATATCTAGAGTTTATTACTTAAAGAAAAATAATTAAGAAATAAGTTCATAATTTGCGTTTAATTTTCATATTGCTCATATAGACACTAAGTACATATGTATGTGTGTACGTACATTCATACATACGCACCTACATACATATGCGCATTTGTAGAAAACAGTAGCGGCGTAGACAAACATATAAATTTGGAAAAAGCGCTTTTCCCTAAATATTTGCTTTTCTGTACTTGTGGTTACATCTATATAAATGCCTTCTATTTCAGCACTTCCTGTTGCTGTTTGTTACCTTTATTTCTATTACATCCTCTTTATTTATATTTTATTTCAAAATATGTATGGAGAACTTCATTTGCCTAAAGCAAAGCTTTTTATGACAGCTTTTGTCAATATGTTAACGGCATTTTAATTCATTCTTAAAAGCCGAATAATCACACTTTACAAAGCTTTTTAATGAATAGCATAAAAATATTATTTTCTAAAACAAAACGTTTCTTTCTAAACGTTTAAGATTTGTATAGAAAAATTTTATATATCAAAAAACTTAGCATTATTCCTCATTAAATTTTTCAAAATGATGCCCTATAATTTACGTGATACTATTTTCCTCGATTTTAGCGCCCTCTCCCAAATTTCAAGAAAAAATTTCAACTCGATAAAATTTTCAACCTCCCCCTGTTTTACATATTACAATATGTGAACCGTCCATTAATTCAGTAAAAAGGCAAATAAGCAGGTGGAAATAGGCTCCGGTCCGGGTGCACTCTAAAACACATTTGTTGAAAATTAGGTCGATAATAGTCGGCAACACTTTACCGATTATTATCGACCTAAAATTAGACAGGCATTATTTTTGAACAAAATGTTTTTACTAAAAAAACGATTGGCTGCGTGCAGTTTTGAACCGCGACCTCTTGACTGATAGTCTGACGTGTCTACCGTTCAGCCATAGCCGTATTATACTTTACGTTAAACTTTTTCCACTTGAACTAAATATGTTTAATTTGAAAGGATTTTTCTTTAATAAAATAACTACAAAATCGATGTAATTTTAGATAAGGAGAAATTTTCAACACAAATTTAGAGAATATATGATCCTAGATTTGAAGTAATGTTTTAGAGTATAGATAGACGAGTGTCCAGTTAGTATATACTAAATACGATGCGCGGCAAATGACTGGAGTTAACAGTAGAGGATGTAAAACGATTTACCGCTGAAGTTGCAGAGGTTAATCTTTGAGTGAGCTCTAATTAGTGATAAACGGAGATAAGTCGTGCGACGACGACCCGGATTTAGTGCAGATAATATACAAACGTGAGAAACAGAATCAAAAGAGGAAGCTGGGTGCTATTCATTTTTGACTGAAATGAGAGACGGGCCTAGATGTTAATCAGTTATGACGTTTTCGTTTCTACAAAATAATGATGCTGTTGGCTGAGTAGTTAGTGCATTTGACTGCAAACCCTAAGGTCTTGAGTTCAAGACTAGTTGCAGGAAGTCAATAACATTATGCATTTTTCTCATGTGCATTGGTGTGCTACTTATTGGGTTGGTTGTTGTTGGACTGGTAAAGTGATGAAGGCATAGCACTGATCACATTGGCAGTACCGGCAGCGATTAATACTAACATATTCTAATGAACTTCACAGCACCCTCCTTCGTCGGTATTGCAGCAGAACCCTCGGCGAAGTAAAAGCACTAATAAAATGGCTACACATCTTAAACAACTCAATGCCTCTACTTGACACCAGAGGGGCTTGCAACACTGCCAAAAACGTGCAATAGCAGTGTTGTAAATGAATTAAGCTTGTCTCTATCTCTCTCCCACCAATTCTCTCTTCACTATCCCTTTCCCAAAGAAGGTAACACATTAACTAATTAACTGGTAGAGATTAATTGCCTGACTGTGTTACTTCTCTTTATAAAAAAATAAAATAAAAACCAAGTTAAATCACACTAACCCTGAGCAAAAGTAGTATTTTCGTGTTTTTGGGTAAATATTTACCAAGTGTGGCTGTTGTTTGTACAAGAATTGTTCTAGACAACCTTTTAAATGCATACCCATTCAGTTCATTGGATCACTTTCGTCCTATGACAACTACGTGTTATAGTTATTGATGTTTCACCAGAAATATACGCAACTGCTTACAGCTAAGTGCATCAGTGTTGTAACTAATGATTTGCATGTTAATTATTTTGCTTGGTATTTTCGGTAATAAATTTATTTTTGGTTTTCAAAAAATTTTATTTATTTTATAAAGTAATTTTTTGATATAGCAAAGTACTTTCATGTAATTTCTATTAGATGCAGAACTTTTTAAACGCCAAAAGCTTAACCTAAACTTAGGAATTTTTACTCCTCTGTATTTGAATATTAATAGAACTAATACATATTATTAAATCGTTTCCGCAAACAACAAAAAGCTTTGAAAAAGTTTTTTGAAAATAGTTCGGATAAAGCTAAATTTTGTTCAAATTGCCTATGACCGCTTACTACTACGCCCTTATTTTCTATCACATTTGCTATTGAACATTCATTTTTTTTGCCTTGCTTTGGTTCATTCGAAAGTCAAACCATAAGAATATGTACAAAACGAAAATTTTTATTATTGATTATTATTAGTATTATTGAATATTGATCAAGTAGTTGGAATTGCTAATTGATATTTGAATTGAATTTCGTTTATAACAAACAAAAAACACATACTCGCAAGCAAACAAAAACTTTATTCTACAGTCTATGAAGAAATTCTTTTTTTATTCTTTCATTATAATTATTTAAGAAAAGTAAAATAATATTATGGAGAAAAAGAAAATTAAAACCGGAAAAATTAATAAATGTTCAATTGTCTATTAAAGTAACACAAAAACAACAATAACAACAACGGCAACATAATCATTTATTATGCAAAAAAAAAAGACAGCATTTAAAAGATTCTAATGAAGTACATTACAGTTTGACTAAATTAGCAGAGAGATCTAGTAAGTACGAGGGCTGTTCTTGTGCGGACTTATAGCTAGATCTAGCAAAGGAAACAGAAACGATTTTGCAAAAAAAATTTTTTAATTATTTTCAGCTTGATGAAGATCTTGAAAAATCTTTTTTTCTTTGCATAAAAATTTGGTTTTGAGAAATTCTTTAACTTTAATATCCCACTGGTGCCGTTAGGAACTAACTTTTTTTATAAACATATCGCTGTGATTTCTAAATTTGTTTTGACACTTTAACGAGCATATTATGTGGACTTTAAATTTTTGGCTATTGAGCAGCAGTTTTTGGAAGCTCCAAACGAAATATAAAAGGTTGTCAAAATTTTTAGTTTGTTAAGTCGCTTAGTTCTGTGTTAACCCTCGTAGCATGAACTCACTTAAACACATGGGTTACTTATTTAATTGAAGGACGTACTAAGTAGTTTGTAGTAGTTGTTTTTTTTTTTTTTTGGTTTACCCGGTTTTCATAATTTTTCTTACAATTTATAAGTGGGTGGGCATTATTTGTCTGATGAAGACTCATTACTTGTTTTATAATTAAAACAAAGCCAGGAGAAAATTACTCGTAGTACGTAATAATTAGCTTTAAATTCAGTCATAACAAAATATTAATTTTTCTATAGTCTTTACGTATTTGACCCCATATTGAGATTATTCCATTAAAATGTAAATATATCATAGCAAAATAAACACAATTTTTCTTCCCTAATAAAATTTATAGTTATGACTTTCTAAGTTCATAAACTCTAATGAAACTCATACTCCATACACCATATCAAGCATTAGTATGGAATTTTTCTTATTGTTGTTACTTTGATGGTTGGTGTGGTGGTGGTGGTACTTGACAATTTTACCCAAAAAATAATAATTTTAAGCGCCACAGTATTATTAGCCCTGTCCCGGTGTGTAGTTTCTTACCCAAAAACCATTGAAATATTTTTTTATTTTATGAATCAAAAACTCAAGTACACGCATGATGGAAACAAACAATTGAATTAAAGTTCTTTTGTGGAAAAAAACAACAACATCAGTAGAAATAAATGAAAAAAATCAGTTTATTAAAATGAGAAATAATTCAAACAAGTACCCCTTTGATATTTTTCGGCAGCCTGGCGCATGTTTGTATTTTTTTCTTCGTTATACTTTTCGATAATTTAAGTGGAGTCCAGGCAATTTGTTGGTTTTTTTATTGAGCTTTTTTTTTGCAAATTTAATCAAATGTCTGTTAGTTTTTATGCGTACTTGTGTTATTTTTTGATATTTTGTTGGTTAATTGATTTTTTTTTGTTCAATGTTATTTAATTGTGGACTTTTTGTATGTTATGAAATTTAATATTATTAGATAGCTAAATAGACACAATTAGGGAATTTTTATTTTCAAGACAATTATATTTTTTTCTGCTCAGATTATATTTGTGGGTCATTTGTCAGCATTTTATTTAAAACCGGAAGGCTTATTATTAATGACAAATAAAACATTCATAAACTTTCAGTTGCATCTAATCTTGTCATTTGGATAAAAATTTTTCGAATATTCTATCAAATTGGTTTACATTTACGAATGTAAAATAGCGTTTAAAATTAATTACTTTTTGGGGTTCCGTACACCAAAAATGTAAAGAACCCTATTGTTTTTGCTACGCTGTCCGTCCGCTAAAACTAAAAATATCGAAAGGTCCCTAAAAAAATGGAAAAATCACCAAAACGAAAAAAGTGTAAAAAGACGCCAAAAGCCAAAAAAAAAAAAATTGCCAAAACGAAAGAAGTGGAAAAAACGCTAGAACTAAACAAAAATACCAAAAACCGAAAAAGTCCCAAGCCAAAAATAAAATAAATCGCTAAAACTAAAAATATGTATCAGAAAAAGCGAAAGAAACCTTAAAAAAACGCCAAACCAAAAAACCGTCAAAACTAAAAAAATCGGCAAAAAATGAAAAATCGCACAAAAAAAAAACGAAAAAAATCACCATAATGAAAAAAGCGTCAAAATAAAAAAAAAAAACTTAAAAATTAAAATAAAACTAAAATTAAATGAAAAAGCAAAACAAAAAATTGCCAAAATGGAAAAAAGTGCAAAAACGAAAAGTGACATATCGTCATCGCCCTGGCGTAATTAGTTATTTGAAAATCATCGAAAGATTTTTTATTGCACTAATCTAAGCATGTATTAGTCATACATCTACCAGCCAAGAATATTTAAGAATATTTTTACTAGATCTTGCGAGACAAACAATTATATGCCCAAAAACCTAGTAACAAGCACATAGCTGATTTTGTCGGAGCAACTACGATATGTGTGATCGTACGGAACCCTTTGTGTGCACACATGCGCATGGTGGCACTTTACTGAATTTATTTATATTGTTAACAATATGATGTGTTAAGTAAGCAAATTACCCCAAATTTTAAATATATGTTAAGAAGTTGTTGACATATTACGTTACGCTGCACAGTGGTGTAAATAATAAAAAAGTGATAATAAGTATGAAACTTCTAAAGTACTGACGGGATTTGCCTGAAAGTCGACATGGTTATATAGGAGGAGCTATGATTTTAGCACCGTATCTTGTGAAGTCTGTAGCTGAAACATGAACGGAGCTACAGAGGGTGAAAGTTGGCTACTTTGAGTATGAAAATCTTTGTTCTGACCGATTTCTAAAATTTCAAGTGCCATAGATTTTGTTCGACAAAACAAAAAAAAATCTGTTAATTGTTTTGTATCATTTATAGTTTAAGAGATATTTCACTTAGAAATTAAAATTTTTAATTTTTTTGCCTCGACTTTTTTTTTTTGGTTTTTTGGCTTTAACTTTTTTTACTAAGCGATTTATTTCAATAATTAAGTTGTGAATTTCTGATAATAAATCTTTATAAATTATAAACTTTTTTTGGAGATCGATTTCAATTTTAAATACGCTATTAAATTGTTGGTGAACTTCTAAGTAAACACGCAGAAAAAAAATTATGAAATATTTCAATCTGTTAAGTCATAAAAAAGGTCTAAACTTCGAAAAATCTTTATTTTTATAAAAAAGTGCTTCATAATTTTTAATATTGTAAAAAATGTTGTTCACAATATTAACTTTCTCCTCTTCAAGGATGTATTCAGCGCAATTTTTTTCATTCTAGACATGTGCCCATGTGCCTATAATTTTGAGTTTAGGCACCTGTAAAAAACTTTGCACAGGGTGCGTTAAAAGTCCATGAACGACGCTTTATTATATGGATAATTAATATTGCTCCTGCTTAAAATGAAGACATCCTGGCAATAAATATAGCTACTAGGGTAAAATTAGTGAAAAAACTCAAATTTTAGGAAGAAAATTTGTATATTATCAAAAAAAATTTTTTTTGTCTGAAATTTGTACTCTGACCTCTAAATACATTATTTAACAACGTACTAAAATATTATTGATGTACATTTTACTGATCTGGATATATTGAAGTAGTAGTATAATTAGCGGAGAAGACAAAAATAGCAAAATAAGCATGATTTTTAAGCAAAGACACAGCATATAACAAAAAAAGTGGGCTGTTTATTTCACCACACCCGCCTACCTAAATGTATTTGGACGCCCTGAATCCGAATCTGAAGTCCGTTTGGCTCGTTGTACATTTTTATGCACTTTTATGCAAAACACAACAAGAAATATTTTTTGGAACATTTTAAACCTCTAACTCTTCGTTGTATGCGTATTCTTGTCCCTTTCTTTAAAAAGGGGAAAAAATCCCCTTCATAAGTGATATAGCGGACTGAAGTGTTCTACAAAAATGTTTTGTGGTGTTTTACATAATAATGCCCACCACATCTTATAACTTAAACGTAAGACTTACAAGATTTCATATGCCGAGTACTAATTCTGAATAAGTGCGAAATTGACCCTTAAACAAATTTTAAGTTTTGAATGATTCTTGGCACTCCATTTGAGTCTGGAGCTTGTCTGTACTTAAAAAGCTTACAGTAGAATTTTAAGGCAAATATTTTTGTAGAACATTTCAGCCAGCAATATCGCTGCTGAAGAAACTTTTTTTGAACCTTTTTAAGAAAGGCACAAAAACACCCATAAAACGAATAGTTAGAGGGTGAAAATATTCCACAAAAATATTTCTCGTGGTGTTTTACATAGAAGTGCTAAATAGATATTATACCTTAAACGTAAGGATTGCAAGATTTGCTATGCCGGGTACTAATTGTGAATAAGTACGAAATAAACCCTTAACCACTTTTTAAGTTTTGAATAATTTCTGGTGCTCAAGTTGATTTTGGAGCTTTTATGTCTTTGAAGACTTATAATAAAACATTTTGAAAAATATTTTTGTAGAAAGTTTCGGCCTGCACATTTTCATTAAAGTGGATGTTTTGCCTCTTTTTTTTAGAAGGGAGCGAAGCATTAGAGGAATAAAATGTTTCATAAAAATATTCCTCGTGGTGTTTTACATAAAAGTCTTGAACACATCTTATACCTTAATCGTAAAGATTACCAGATTTCTTATGCTGACTCATTATAACAATGCCCAAAATGGGAGAAAAATTTAACTGCTCATAAAATGAGTCCCAGATCTAAACTTTAAAAATGCCGGTATAACATGCTAGCGTGTCCGTTATTTGTATGGACAATTTTCTTTATGAAAATGTTCAAGTCTCATCCCTCATAAAGTTGAGGCTTGATGCAAAAATTGCTATATAAAAATTTCACGTCCCTTTGACCATGCCCTCCTGTGCCGACTTAAACTTGAAATTTTATTCAATTACACTCATACGGCATAATGACACACAAGTCGAAAAATATGATAGCATCATGAGTTTTTGCTGGGTCTCTTTTAAAACTGTGAACAAATTTACATTAAGCTAAGCTTTTTTATGTGATTTATTTGAATGTAAAACTTTTTTTTGAGCTGATTGTCACAACAAATCAAATCAATATTATTAGTTCTTTCTTGAAGTTGCATATCAGTTCATTTTACTTCAATACATAGAAAAAATGTTTCCTAAAAATTTAAACTATTAAAATTGGCTTCAATGAATTTCGTGATTGAACCAATTACTTCTGTGATCACAATCCAACTTTTCTAAGAGTTTTTAAAAATTCCCAATAATTGAAAATTTGTATTTAAGTAATTGAAAGTATAATTTATTTGAACTTTAACAAGATTGAGCGTAATTAAAATCAGGTTTTAGTTTTTTTTGTTTTTACGAATATTATTTACTTACTTGCCAAAATATGTGTAAATAAAGTTTTCTTAGTTGCTGCTGTTATTTTCACTGTACATTTACATATTTGCTACGTCTTGTTGTTCAGAGGCTATTTCTAACGAAAAAAAACCAAATTATGCCAAAGCCAAAAACATGAATCTGCAAAAAAGGAAAGAAAGTTATTTTTTTAATCACATAATTAATGACGAAATTAAATTAAAGAAAAAGCAAAGTTATAATCTAAAAAACAATCGACAAAACATAGACACAAAAAAAATTAATAATAACACCTTGATTAATTATTTAAAATTTTTATAAGAAAAAGCTTTTTTCATAATATTTTGGATTATTATTTGAAACGATTTTGGAATTTCCTTTTCTTAAAATATTCAATTCAGTAGCAATTTATGAGCTTTAACCAAAACGACATTAAGGCGTTTAATGTAAAAGCTTTTGAGTAATTTAAGTGAAAAAATGTTTATGTGTTAGATACGGCAATCTTTCAAAGCTCTTCAAATATCGGACATATCTCACTGGCTTTAAATAAGCTTAGCTCAGTGTTATGCTTTAGGGGAACCACTTAATTTTTGGGCTTCTATTTTTTTCAAACACAAGAGCAAATAATGGAAATCGTTAGTCTGGCTTCTATAGCTTTAGGCAATTTTTTTACATAATATAAAAATGAAGATAATTAGATAATCTTCTTAGTAATTTTTAACTTTATCTTGAACTGTCAAATGTAATTAATTTATTCTTAACAAAACAAACAATCGTTGTACAATAAGTATTTCTATCTCCTTAAATTTATTCTTTAAAACATTCGTTATAGATTTTAATTAACTAAAAACATTTGTTAACATAATTGCTTATATTATTAAATCTTTTCTCCTTGTTTCTGTGTTATTTTCTTAAATAGTTTTCGAAAATTATAAACAGTATACAATAACTCAAACGCATGTTTGGCTTATATTGTTTTCTTTTTTATTAACTGTTTCTTATTTCATCCATATTTGCTGTTAACAAATAATATTGTATTATTTTTTTTTTATTTTAAACTATTTCTTGCTTCTAAAAAAAAAATTAAGAAATAAAATTTGAAAACAAGATTCATTGACCTCTTTGAGAAAGTTCATTTGCTTCTGGTCTATAATTGAGAAATTATTTATGCATTAGAAAAGTGTGTCTTTTATATATTAATATTAATACTTAATTATTTAGTTTCTTGTTTACAAATTAAATAAGGTTCTAGGGGTTTTCGTGTAAAATGGAAAAATTATACAATGTAATCAGTTAATTTGCAAAGTATCAAGTTTTTAGCTACTGATTCTGGTAGAGGGCACCAAAAAATTTTTTGTGACACACTTTAACCCTCTAATTGTTCGCTGTATAATTCTTTTTGTCTCTTTATTAAAAAAAAAGCGCTAAGCTAATCTTATACCTTAAACGTAAGGCTTACAAGATTTCCTATACCAAGTACTAATTTTGCTCAAGCACGAAGAAAAAATAATTTTTGGAATCAAACAAAAATATCTACTACATTTTCTGTGACATATCAAACAACATTTTTGTCTGAATTTATAAAGCAGTTTGCTTAAAAATAATTAAAAATTCTAAAAAAAATAGTTTACTGAATCAAAGAAAAATATTTATTGGTTTCTTTGTAATATATCAAACACACTTTTGCTCTGAGTCAAAAAAAAAATAGTTTTTAAAATTTTTTAACGAATTGATTTACTCAGAAATCTTTAGCAAACAATCTTTTACTTTCATTGTTGTTGTTATTATATATGTGTATGTCGTCATTGCGGTTATATTTTTACGACACAGAAAACAGTTTTTCTTGTTGTTGTTGTTTTTAGTATTTTCTACCTAAATAAAAGTCAAACAAAAAATGAACTGATTCAGTAAAGAAAATTTACTGAAAATTAAATTTTATTTTAGACAAACTTTTGTTTGAAAATTTTTTGGTAATAATTTTTCTGTGTATATCGCCGCTGAACGAAGTTTTTTTGTCACTTTTTTAATATAGGGACAAGACGAACCATTCAGCGAATATTTAAAGGGTTAAAATGTACCACAAACATGTTTCTCGTGGGGTTTTACGTAAAAATAATAATCACATCTTATACCTTAAACGAAAGGCGTACACGATTTCCTATGCTAAGTCACTATAACTGTGTGCTAACGGGGGGGAGTTTAGCCCCCCTAAAATGAATCCTAGATGTAAACTTTCAAAACGCCGATATACGTATGTATATATAGTGCCCTCTACCAGTTATTATTATTTTTTGCTATACGGTGTAATTAAATTATAATATTCTCCGAAAAATTGGAAATTTGGTTTCTGTTAAGTCGCTCAATAGTGTCCCTCACTCTCAGCCAAATGTGTTCTTTGTACTTAAAAATGATCTGGAAACTTTATTTTTTTTTTGTTTAGCGCTGGCTGGACTTATTTAAAAAACTAACAATTTTATAGTTAAAATTTGCAGATATTGCAGATACTGTAAATAGTAAATGGAAAATTACTAAAAAATGGAGTTTTTTTGCAACAAGTTTTAGACAATGAAATAAAAATTCACTAAAATTTACTAGAGCACCAAAAATTAAAAAAAATACCTTGCAACTTTCAGCTAATTTCAAGTTCAAAACGTTAAAAGTCCCTAGATTTTTTGACCTTTTTTAAAGCTTTTTTCAAAACTTTCCACAACGATATCTCTGGAGCTACTTAACCGATTTAAGCAAAATGTGTAGCATTTGACGCTAATATACATGTCCTAGAAAGTGACTGAATATAAAAGAACTATTTGAAAATAATTCTGGAGTGACTGCAATATAACACTACATATTTTTGAAATATTGTCGAAGGACATTTTTCATTTTTACAATTTCATTTGACACAAAAACAAATTCTAAAACTTTGTCCTTGTTTCAAATGTAACTGTAAGAAAGAAAGAGTTCCTTTGACATCGATAAACAATCAGTAACATGTTCATAAATATTTTTTTATTAGAAAATAAAAATGTGAGCGGTTCAAATTATACGGAAATTTCATAAAAATTCAATGAAATTGAAGTCACACCATTTCTCCTAATCCGTCTACGGGAAAATTATTTCTTGATTCGAAAAGTACATGCAAGATAAATTTAGTAATGAGCGTCGTGTAATGACAATAACAGAACAAAGTGGAATAGTTTGTATAAGTATCTATGATTACAGTGCTCTATAATCATTTCCTAAAGTAAATAATTCGATATTAAACGAACTTTGATTTTCCGCAGAACTAGTGAACAAATTTTGGAAAGAGTAGTCGAAATTTTAAGCTCATAGAAGCTGTAAAAACTTGACACTACTTAAATTTATTATAAGTCGACGCAATTATTGAAACCTAGAAGGAGATGTTTTAAGATAAATAAAATTAATAATCAAAGACATTTAGACAGACTGTGGCTCAGGATATGTAAAATTCAGCTCAGCTGATTATAGTACTGTAGCTTGCTTATACTTAAGAAACATTATGGCAAGTTCTTTATAAAAATGATTTAGAAGATTTAAAATAAAATGTTTAACTAATTGCGATATAGTAGTCAATTAGTTTTTATAGAATCTCCTACTGTGTAATAACTATAAACTCTATTTGCTTGAATTCACTTAAAAATTCCGAAAAATTCGTTTTAGAATTGCGTTTATATTAACTTTTATTTAAAAAGAATGCTTACATTAATTAGAAAATTTAATTTTCGCGGGAATCACGGGAGTTCCCGGGAACGTGATTTTTTTCATTCCCGTGTCGCGGGAAATCCCAAACCCTAATACGTGTATATATACTTTTTGAGAATTTTGTACGCGAGAGAAGTATCAATGTATTTTGCATTTTTTAAACATTTCCTTAATTTTTTTTAAATAATACATATCTCTTTATGATAAAACAAAGCAGAGTCTGCTTACCCTAAACATTTTTTTGCATCATTATCTTTAAATACTATTAAAGCATAAAAATAATTAATACTGAAGGCGATTATTAAACCAAAAATATTACACAAACATTTTTAATAATGTATAAAATTTCAGATACAAGTGTTTATTCTTTGCATTTTTTATTACCAAGATTTCTTCGATGATGATTATCTCAGTCAAAGGAGAAAGCGTTTGTAATTAAGAAAAAATTAAACTTTGATAATAAATACAATAACTAAGATTTCTATCTTAAAAAAAATTAAATTAAGAAGTATGCGGTTTAGAAAGAAGATGTACATGAATATTATATTAGTTTGGTTTTTACAGATGCTGTTTGAACACCCAAACACACACATACACAGCTGTAATTAAAATTTTTTTGGTAAGAAAGATGAAAAAATTTTTTTTTAACAATTTCTCACACTCTTTTATTTGCTCTGCTGCATTAACAGCCGGTGCAGTTGAAGTAACAGGAATATAAAAAAAAATCCTCAAAAGCAGGTAGTTTTCCATGAGTCAGTATAAAGTAATCGTACTTCTGCAGTAGCATTGATCTTTTACGTAATATTTTAGAACATTTGCTTATAAGATTTTCTTCTATTTTTGTATCTTAAAGTGAACACAAGACATTGTGTGTTTTAAAAGCGGCAAAAATTGCATAGACATTTGAAAATAGTCATAAATCCATAAATCTTTTTTATTACTTCTTTCGGTTTAAATTTACTACTTTTTTCTCTTATTCGGTCTTGTAGGCGTAATTTTATAGGTTTGTTGATTTTCTGTTACTCTCTTTCTGCCTTTCCGTTCAAAATTTCATTGTTTTGAAGCATGTCTTGGTTTAATTCTTTTTAATTTTGTTACACTATTGTAATTTCAATTTCTCACGTCTGTTCAAGTTTGAAAATTTATTAAATACAGAGAGATAATTAAAACCCATTTTTTAATTACCTTAAATAATTGTGCAACAAGTAATATCTTAAACATAATTTGTAAAAAAAGCCAAATATATACATTCATATTTTTCAGTTGGTCAATTTCTATTTATGACATCTGACTATTTAATACACTCTTTCAAAAATGTCATATACATATAACTAAAAATTTTATGATCGCGTTTTTTTGCGGTTAACTCACAACACTTCATTTCCTACCCAGGGTGTCTTTGTTTCTTTCTCTGTCATAAATATTATTATTAGAGTTTTTTTTTTCTTTAAATAATTTTGTAGTTATTGTAGCAGGTCTCCTTTTACAGTGAAACAAATTTCTATGAATGAATGAAAGGTCTTGTGTATTTTAATATTAGTTTTGACGCAAGCATGTCATATCATAATTATACAGCAATATTTTCGTATAATTGTTTTTGCTTTGTTTGTGTGTGCGTTGTCTACTGTCAAAAGTGTAGCTAAACTGTCAATCATTTATTCATTATAATTGAGAAAGTAAGTACCCCGATAATTAACAAATCAACACATTAAAAAAAAGTGAAAATACATTTGTTAGTTAGTATTTTAAACAAAAAATAAGAATTGGTTTTAGCAATTACTTTGTAAAATAACACTGTACAACACAAAAAAGTAGCATGGTACTAACAACTGCTTCGGGCAGAGGGCACCAAAAATATATAAGTACGTGTATCGGCATATTGAAAGCTTGCATCTCGGATTCATTTTAGGGGAAGTTAATGATCCGCCCTTTTGCACATCCGCATAGAAAATATTGTAAGCCTTACGTTTAGGTATAAAATGTGTGTTGTATACCCCCGTAGTGCAGTGGATAGTGTGCTAGACTATTAGCCGGCCGGCCTCAGGTTCGATTCCTGCCCTGGGGGTTTCTGCAGAAAAGCGAAAAAGCCTTAAGCAGTATGCAGCCTTGTTTTTTCATAACACCATAGAACATTTTTTTTGATTATTTTAAATCTCACAATCTTCGCTGCATGTATGTATGTCCTTTTCTTGAAAGAAGTGGCAAAAAACTCACCTTCAGCGACGATATAGCGAGCTAAAATGTTCTGCAAAAATATTTCCCATAAAATTTTACTAACGCTCAGCAAAGACAGCCAAGCTCCAGACTAAAATTAAGTCTAGAAATCATTAAAATTTTTATATGTGTTAAAGGGTTAATATCGTACTTATACACAATTAGTACTCGGTATATGGTAGTCTTGCAAGTCTTGCGTTTAAGGTACAAGATATGTTCAGCACTTTCATGTAAAACACCACGACGAACATTATTTTTGTATAATGTTTAACCCTCTAACTCTTTGCTATATGGGGTTTTTTATGTCTTTCTTAAAAAAGGTGCAGCAAACTTCCTTTCCGTGGCAATATGGCGACCACAAATGTTCCACAAAAATTTTTGCCATAAAATTCTACTATAAAGCTTCAACGACACTCAAGTTCTAAACTTAACTTAAACGCCAGAAATCATTCAAAACTTAAAATGTGTTTTAGGGCTAATATCGTACTTGTTCACAGTTATCACTCGTCAGAAATCTTATAAGCCTTATGTTTAAGGGTTAAGATGTGTTAAATTTTTTTTTGGAAACATATCCAGGAACATTTTTGTAACGTTACGAACCTTAGCCTCGTAACGTGATATATCACGGTATCCATAAGATTTGTTATGATAAACTTAATTTTACTGAGTGATTTAATTCTCGTATTCAGATTTCTCAATAAGTTTATATATACACCGATAGAAAAACTGATGTAATTTGACATCAATGCTATGTCAAGTGTCTTCGTTTTTGAACCCATGACAATTTTCATTACATTGATTTCAACCTTTACATCAGCTGGTTATCAATGCCAATGATGACAAATCTATCATCAATACAATGAAACATCGACATGAAGGAAATGGCTAATTGACATCAATTTAATGACAAAATGTCATTGATATGATGTCGCTGATAGAAAAACAGTCATAACGCTGATGTAATTTGACATCAATGCTATGTCAAGTGTCTTCGTTTTCGACCCCACTTTACATCATTGTGATGTCAACCTATACATCAGCTGTCATCAATGGAACGATTGATACATGTTATACATATTTCTATTTTCTTACTTTTACGTATTTCTATTTTAGTTTTACTTCTCAGTCATAGCATTGATGACACTTTAATTATGACAATATGCTATGATGACATTTGCTATCAGGTTGTTGTCTCTTTTCCTTCTATTGATGACATTTGTCATAGCATTGATGTCAGCATTCTGATGATACATTTTGCTATGAGTGTACACACAGAAAAATTGAATATTAAAATCATCGAAATATAGGTTAATTTAACATTTTTCGGAAGTGATTTATCTTCATAGGTGTTTCATGTTAATTCAACATGATTTTAAAATAACCTTTAAAGACCATTTTTCTTATTGAAATAATAATGTCTATTTAATATTCCAGTACAGTTAAATAGAATTGAAGTTGATACTGAAATAATGCGAAGAATCACGTTGAATTCAAATTATTTTAAGTTGAAACAACGTGAATTTGATATTGCGATAACACGACTAATCGTGTTGAATCAAAGTTATTTCAAGTTGAAACATCGTGAATTTCATATTGAAACAACACGATGAATCGTGTTGTATTAATGTTATATTAGATTGAAACAACATGATTTTAATGTTGTTATTTTATTAATTATTTAACTTACGAAGTGTGTATTAGTTAGCATAGCCAGCAGAAAAATTTGTGTTGTAGTAGGCTGCCCCCGTCAAGATTTGAACTCGGAGCACTTGGTTGGCAGTCAACGCGCTAACTACTGCATCCACAATAGCTTCAACGTTAACTTTGGATATACACTATACAAATACCAACGTATGTAATATGAATTTTATTTTAACTCAACAATAATTGATGATTTAACAAACAATTTATATGAAATTAAATTTATAGTCATGTTGATTTAAAATGAAATGTAACATTAATCACAATGTTGTTTTAACAATCAGAAATATTCAATGAAACATATTTAAGGTTAGATTGATAATTTTCCGTTTGAAATCGATATGAAATAATGGACGTTTTAAATCAATAGCAGTACATTTACGCTGATAATGCAATGTTTGTCAGCTAGTTGTCGGCTATATAAAGCTAAACAACAAGAAAATAACAACAAGTCAAAGAACAACACAACAGTGAATTGTAACAACGCTGAAGGAAGTGTCGATAGTAAAACTGTACTTTGACTTTGTCCCAAGTACTACTGACTAATTGTACCCCAGGCAATGTTCTGTGCTATAGACATTTAGCATGTGCTTGTCATTGAGATTCCACTACTAACCTCGAAACTATTGACTTACTATAGATTAGGTGGTTCTTATGAGACCACATGGAGACATTGATACCATAGATTCACTAGTGAATTTTATTGATTTTAGTCATCGCACATGAAACTTTTTACTAGGTAAGGTAATTAAATAATTTTTATGATAAATTTTAATTTTCCGTGCAACCGCATTTATTTTCAACACAACAAAATGAGAAAATAAAAAATCGTTTTGTAGCTGTCAAGAACTTCTCTTTCCATTAAAGGCAAAATAAAAAGTGTAGACGATTCATTGATAATGTCACCAAAATGTCACTAAACTTGTCGACAAATGTGGTGACTTGGAGACACGTGTGCCCTGGCTTCTTTCAGGGAATGAACAAAGAAAATAAATACCAAGACACTTAAACAACAAATTATGTCTCGTAAATTTAATATGATTTCCAATCAAAATTGCTACATGTTGATTTTACATTCCTGTTTTTTCTGTGTGTATGTATAAGAATAGCGTTAACTTCAACTGAGCCACCTAACAAATGATGCTAGGCAGTGATTTACATGAGCACCGACGATGGTAGTGAGGCGACTTCCGAAAACAGCGTTGTTCTCTTCTACTGTGTACGATGAAAATTTAATTGATGTTGATTTTTTCCTTTTTGCTGTGAATTTTGATCATGTCTAGTTCTTTCGAAATACATATAACGTTACGAATCTTAGCCTAAAACACGTAAAATTGTTCGACAAACTAAAACGAAGTTAATAATTGAATATAAAAAAGCATACCTTAAAAATTAGTTAAGCAAATTTGTTACTACTACTGATCAAACTTGAAAAAACGACCTTCCACAATAACTTTTTTTATATAATCGAACGTGTATTGCACAATTACAATAACAAAACTCATTTAAAGACTTCACCAAAAAACAAATGTGCCTAAACTTTTGTATATTAAGCAGAAACACTATAAAGGTGCTAATTAAAAAAAATCCAATAAAAAACTGAACTTATTCAATACTGAGTATTATTTTATTTTTTTTTAAGCGGCCATTCCTTTTATAAATTAAAATAACAAAAAACAAGCCGTACAAAAGTATATAACAATTTAA
Source organism: Panzeria rudis (assembly GCA_956483635.1). Lineage (NCBI taxonomy): Eukaryota > Metazoa > Arthropoda > Insecta > Diptera > Tachinidae > Panzeria > Panzeria rudis. The sequence continues at coordinate 132,296,417 of OY101449.1, read as the reverse complement.
AATTGATTTTTTTTGGACCCTTTTTATTAAAAAAACGTCTAGTTTTTTAAAAGGTTTAATAGTAATCAATACCTTTAATAACTAAAAGCGATAAAACTGTCGATTTTTATAAAATTTATTGCCAATTGAAATTAAAACGAACGAACAACTGATCATTTTTTTCTTTTCTTCTCATTTTTTTTTCTTCCCAAAAATTGTTGCAGTTGTTAAATCTTTTGCTCTAAAAACAAAAGTGACAAAAGTCAAGAATACAATTTTGTTTTGCTTAAGAAGTAAATACACAAAATATTACCTGCAGCTATTAAGATCTGTAAATTCAGGTAAAAAATAGTAAATGCACTAAAAGTATTTGGTAAATGTGGCCGCCCTGTTTTCTTTTCCACGACTATTGTTCAGCCGTGTATGAGCGAACGAGTGAGTGAGTGTGCGCAGCACCTTTTAGTGTTCAATAAATTATTCCGTATCAAAATTAAGCCCATGATCTTGTGTCTATTATTTTAAGATCTTTTGTTTAATCTTAATATAATCTATTTATGTAAGTTGTTGTTTTAATAAAAATCAACACTTGCTTGCAGTTTCTACTTTTCGTTTGTCATTCTGTTAAAAAAAATGTTTCTTGAAAAGAAGGAATGAATGTATGAAAAACTGATACGAATATTCAGCAAAATTCAACAACAATGCTCTTGTGATAATTGAGTGTATGACTTGTAACAAATTTTGTGTGATTTTTCACTTCTTTCTAGGACTTAAAATATTTTGAAAGGATTCTATTGAGAAAGATTTTGAATAAATAAAAACACTTCTTAGAACGAATCAATTGTTTAAGGGGAAAATGTAGCAGATGGAAAAACCCTCTTTAAAGAGTTGGATCTTTTTCGTGCAACTCATTTTTAGATGTTGCTTCAAATCTCATTACTTCAAAATTTCTAATTCAAAGAATTAGCGAAACTTGGCATGAACTTAGCAGAAGTGACGAAATTGAACCGGATCTTGCTGAGTTTGTCCATATATTTTGAAATGCGAAATCATCGCAGAATATTGCCACGAGTCTCGGCTACAATCTACGATGATTTTTAAATTAACATTTCATATCAAAACTCGTTAAAGTCCAGTTCTATTTCGTCATTTATGCTAACTCCATGCCAAGTTTTTGCTATGCATACGGCCGTTAATTATTTAGGATTAAGTTCATTTAATTAAACTTTTCTATTAAATTATATTTATTGAGAAAGGAATTTCCAAAGCATTTAATAACTGAAAAAACAAATTCTTGTCTGTATAGGCGTCGAACTAATGTTTTCGAGATCAATAACTATCTCACCATCAGAGCTCTTGCCATACCTGTGCCCAATGTGAGGGTGGTGAAGTCAAGTAAGGCACGTAACATTAAAAATGGGCGATTGTTCCAAAAATGAAATTCAACGCTCTTAACGCCGAATAATCAACAATTTTTGAAGTTAAACCCATGCAGTTCGACTAAAATTCATAACTTTAATTTGAAAATTTCTACATTAAGATGAACAAGAAATTAAGAAAAAGTCTTGAAAGCCAAACGGTAAACTAATTTTTTGACAGAAAATACCAAAGTTACAAGACAGAATTTTTTTCATACAAAATTGCTTTTGATCGAAAGTATTCTTTTAACTATAAACTGAATTTAAGCACACAGAAAAAATATACAAGAATTATGTTCAAGTAAACCATGTTATTGAAAAAAAATATGAATTTCAATAACATTTGTCATTAACTTAATACATTATTTCGTTGTATGTATTTCTTTCCCATGCCAGTTATTTATTTTTTTTCATACATAATTACTTAAAACAAGTTGTATCTCATAAAAAAATAACTGGGATATGGCTCAGCTGTAGAGAGTATGCTTTACGTCCGCGAGGTCCGGGTTCGTATTCCAGCCATGTCATTATTTGTTGTCATTTATATATATATTTTTTTCTTTTGTTATCAATATAGCGGAAATCTTTATGACAGGAAATTTGAAAAAAAAAATTTTTATTGAATAGCGGGATTTGTGAATCCAAATTGATTATTATGCTAAGGTTCGTAACGTTATATTCAGAAAGAATTGGGCATGATTAATATTCCAAGGAACAAGGGAAAAACTAGCATCAGCTTAATTTTTCAACGTACACAGCAGAATAGAGTAGCGCCACTTTCGGAAGCCGCTACACTTCCATCGTCAGTGCTCACGTGTATTTGCTTATAACCACTTGTCAGGTGGCTCTGTTGAATGTGATTTTAATTCTTATTCGTGAAAATTGAATACGAGAATTAAATCACTCTCAAGCTGATATTAAAGTGCACTTTCCCAGCGTTGCCATCGGTTTATTTTTTTCTGTGCAATTTTATAGAAGAGGTAACTTTGGACTTTTTCACTTACTAGCTTTACAATTTTCTTATTTTTGTTGGGTCTAAACGATTTTATGTTTCATGTGTTCTTTAACCTTAAAGCAATTTACAAAATTTTTGTTTCATATTTCAAAAATATGTACATAAATTTATTAGTTGTAGGTTAGTTTATCAATATGCCTGCATTTCGTTGGCTGCTAATGCCAACTCATCAGCAAATTTTTGTTTCATCGTAACGGAGAAATTATAAAAATTCACGCTTTTAAGTTTTTATGAACTTCCTAAGTACATATCGTTAGGTGAAATGAAAAATCACGTATTTACTTTTTTAAATTTTTGTGGAGAGAAAATTAAATAAAATATGTATGCACTTCAAGTTTCTGAAGTTTAGTTTCTTTTTTCGTTTTAATTTGGCTGATTTTTATGATAAAGGTTTGAATATTTGTACAGACATGCGCCTCGATGTAATACGCAATGCGATTTTAAATTATTTATTAGTTACGTGGTTTTGCATTTAAAGTAACAATATGGAACTTTATAATTGCATATATTTAAAAGAAATAATTTGTATACTCGTATTAGCATAGAAATGAAGTGTTTTTACATCATCCCGCTTTCCGCAAGAAATTTTATAAAACCCCGCTTTTTGGTCGTATTTTTCTTCAGAATCCCGCTTTTCAATCGTTCTAGTCCCGCTTTTTGGAAAAATCTTCTGGTCACGTTACTTATACCATAAACGTAAGGCTTACAAAAGTCTATATGCCGAGTCACTAGAACGTGTGTAAAGGGAGGTTGAGAACTTCAACTCCCCCTAAAATGAATTACAGATGTAAACTTTCAAAATGCCGATACACGCATATATGTTTTGGTGCGTCGTCTACCAGAATCAGTCATTATAACCATGTTTATATGTTTTTAATAAACTTTTTCGTTATTTATTTTCCAAGCTGTGTTTTTAGCCCGCGCTACCATGTGTTTCGTATAAAAGAAAATCATACTTTTGTAAAAAAAAATTCCTTTTTCTGAGAAAATTCTAGAAAATCGTTTTCTTATCTTTCAATTTATGACCCAAAATTGCCACTTATGTTGCTTTGCAATTCCTAGCAAAATACCAACATTGTACTAATTACATATTAAACAAAATCTAAAAAAAAACACATTAAAATAATAATATAATAATACAAAAGGCATTAATGTTCGGGTCAACACAAAGCAAGTACTAATATTATTACTTTTTGTTTAACTCCTCTTAGAATAGAAAAAGAAAAGGTCATAATTCAAAAAAGTGAGAATTTGCATGCAGACTAACTATGATTACGATTAATTTCATTATGAATTCATATTCATATTAAACGATAAAAAAGCAACAACACACGCCCACTATTTTCTATAGTAAAATTTAACCTGTAAAACACACTCACACACAAATTGGCTTATATTATAATTTATAAAAAAAAGGATAATTAAAGGGTTCATGTTTATAAAGTTCAAAACTTTTAGAAAAAATATTTATAACTAATTTTTCTGTTGTAAAAACATGTGTTAATGTCAGTCCTAAAAAATAATAATAAAAAACGAATATTTAATAAATTAAATGATATGGAATACTTGGCTTTTATTATTGTTTATATGTTTCTATTATTCTAATTGAAGTTTACCTTTTTTCCAGACAGCCTTACAGCGAGAGGTGTTCGCAAAGAATTTAGAAAGTTTGTTGTGTGTGCAACTGGGTCTTCCAGTGGAAAATATATGTAGCAAGCTATTTTTAAACAAGTACTTCTTAGCTGCTTTTAAAGAATCAATATGAGTGTGTCTTTGAATTCTCAGGAAGTTATTCTTAATCCCGATAATATTTTACATAAAATAAAAACTAAAATGGTTTTATCTACTGACTCCGGCAGAGGGTACTAACAAATATATACGTGTATCGGGGTTTTGAAGGATTACATCAGGGAAACTTTTTAGAAGGAGTTGAAGTTCGTAGAAATTGTATTTTATTTTTAAGAAGAGTCTTCGATGGGATTCGGAACCGATAACCGCCGGCATGACAGGGTAGCACACTACCCACTCGACCACAGCAGCGCTTTTATTTCAAAATTATAAATAAACTGGAGTTAGTCTCTATATGTAGATACCAGACTGATTCCTGAGGGATATGATAGGTCTTAAATCCAGCTGCATCGAATTTCTTTAGTGCCGTTTACTACAATACTAGCCCGAGTCCCAATTAAATTGATTGAAAATGGTTAATATGTGACCATTTACACGATATGTCTTTTTGCACCATTCACTAATCCCTACTTTTGGTACCACTCCCATTTTATCAAGTCTTGGGTGAGTACTTTTGGTTCATTTTTCACCAAATTTTCCGCAGGCTTACGTTTGAGGCATAATATGTGGCCAAGGTTTTTATGTAAAACCACACCACGATAAGCATTTTTGTGGATTATTTTAACACTCTAACTAAAAAAAGCACAAAAAAGTCCCCTTTAGCGGCGATATAGCGGGCTGAAGAGCTCTACAGAATTGTTGCTTGTGGTGTTTTAAATAAAAGTGCTTAGTCCATCTTATACCTTAAGCATACAAGTATGAAATTAACCCTCCTTAAACACACACAGTAAAAAATACCAATGTAAAATCAAAATATCAAAATTTTTATTGAAAATTTTATTCAATTTATGAGAAATAATTTTGTTGCTTAATTGTATTAGTGTTTATTTGCTTTGTTCATAACTACAATTCACTGTTGTGCTTAGTTTTGTGACTTGTTGTTCTTTTTTGCTGCTTATTTTGATGTTCGTGGTGTGTAAATGGAAATAGCCGAAAAAATTTCGCATTACTAGTGAAAATATCCTGCTGCTGATTTAAAATTGCCATTGTTTCATATTAATTTCAAACGAAAATTATTAATCTCACCTTAAGTCTCTTTGATTTAATATTTTTCGCTGTTAAAAAAAACATTGTTATCAATGTTACATTTCATTTTAAAACAGCACGACTATAGCTTTAATTTGAAATAAATTTTATGTCAAATTATCAGTTAAAAACTTCCCAGCAATAACTTTTGGTATTTTTTTAATCGGTAGTACTCCTGTAATGGGCTATAAAGTAATGAAGGGTGCTTGCTTATCTTATTACTATGCTCTAAATCAGAACTACTTCTTTATCTCTTTCTCTGTTGTTGTTATGTTTTAATAAAATAAGTAGACAAACACTTTTTAAGTTAATATATGTTTGTATATGAAAACTAATTTTTGGCGTTTAAACTTAGAAGTCAGCTTTGGCTGAGTGAGTAAATTACTTGTCTTACAACCTAAAAGAGCAAGGTTCGTATCCCAGCCGGGTAAAAAAATTAAGCGAGAAAAAATACAAATAAAATATAGTGCATAAGAAAATTCATTTAATATTTTTTATTTGACTAAATATTTTTTTTAGCTTCAAATACATCAACTAATAAATAATTAATTGCTGTGACAATGTAAGCACTGTTGTAAGGGGTATCCCTTATATTTTTAAATTATCAAACAAATCAAATAAGTATTTATTGAGTCAAATTATAAATAACACAAAACAACGATTTAGAACTTTTTTCAAAATTACGGTGATCTGTAAACCGATTTTGGTAGACGAGATAAAAAAAAAAGAAAAAAATATACGTGTGTCGGCGTTTTGCAAGGTCACATAGGAATTTTGTTTAGGGGGAATTAAAATTTCCATTCGTTTTGGCCTGATCGTGCAGCATATCGGTACATTACACTATGTGATCTTTACATCTCATGTGTAGGGTATGTTCAGTAACTTTGTAAAAAATGTTCTAAAATATTTTAACCCTCTAACTCTTCGTTTTATGGCTCTTTTTGTATATGTCTTAAAAAGGGGCAAAAAGTCCCCTTCAGTTTTAAGGAATTTCTTTAACTAGGGCAAACATTATTCTAAAATATTTTAACCCTCTAACTCTTCGTTTTATGGCTCTTTTTGTATGTTTCTTAAAAAAAGGGCAAAAAGTCCCCTTCAGTTTTAAGGAATTTCTTTAACTAGGGCAAACATTATTCTAAAATATTTTAACACTCTAACTCTTCGTTTAATGGCTCTTTTTGTATATTTCTTAAAAAAGGGGCAAAAACTCCCCTTCAGTTTTAAGGAATTTCTCTAACCAACCTCTTAGTTGTTTATTTTAATACTAAAACAATAAAAATAATAAAAAATAAAACAAAAACAAAGAAATAATAGTTATCATGTACTAATATGTTAATTTCTGTATTTAAAAATTAAGTACTAAAACACAAAGGGTCACAAATACACATGCATACAATAGCAGGGCCCAGCGGTAAATTGCAGGAGTAAAGAGGCCTTCTAGAAGGCCTGTTTATCAGACATAAGGCCAGCCAATTCGCATCCCATACTCATTTCATTTTTACTCATGCTGTCATTGCGGCGCAGGCCTTCCAAGCCGCTTCCCAATGTAGGGATTCTTCCAGTATTCTTTTCGCATGCAATTTTTAAGACTATCTAACGAAGGTCTGTTAAAAAGCAAATGGAGGTGCACATTGTTTTCTATTGCAGTATTTTCATAACAGCTTCTTTCGATTTTATTAATGTGTTTTTTTTTTATTTCGAACTATTTCTTTTCATCCAAAGTAGTTTTTTATACTTCGAATTGGATATAGTGTAGTTCCGACATATTAGCATCATGTGTGATGTCTCTTGTATGTAAATTTCAGTCTTATGTACAAATTACACGTGAAAAAAGAATACGAGAATGCTTGTTATATCCAAAGCACCTTTTTTTCTTTTTAATTTAAAAATACAATACTCTTTCCATCTTCCCTGCTTAAAGAAGGGAAATGTGGAATGTCTATCGAACGAAAAATCAAAAGTACTAACTGCCACCTTCCCTTCTATAAGAGGGCAGTTTGCATGTGTATCGGTCTTGCAGGCCTTCAAGAAGGCCTGAAATATTGCAGGCCTGTTGCATTTTACCCTTAGTGGTCTCTAACACACATACACACAATACATACGCATATAAACAAGTGACAATAAGTGATAAAAGGTGCCAGGGTTACAAGTCAACGCTTTTTTTTTGTTTACTCCTTACTCAGTAGTAACCTTCTTCCCCCATTCCTGTTACAATAAGTTTTATCGTTGATGAAATATTATTATTAAAAATTTTGTTGTTGTTGTTGTTCTTTGAATTACTATTTCCAAAGGGGGTGGGTGGTAAGAGTTTATTTCGTTAGCTGGCTGTCTAGCTGGCTGTTTGGTTAATTTTCATTAGATGTTTATTACCGTAAAAATTATGTTTATGTTAATTGTTGTATTGTTGTATCGTATTAATTCTAGTTACTATTTAGTACACACATTTACCCGCAAGTAGTTGTAGTTCGTTTTATACTATTATTTGCTTGGTTAATATGAGTCAAATTGCTTGCATGTTTAGATGTGTGTGTGTGGCTCTGTATTTATTGTATGTAAATATGATTACAATACATTCACACACTGGGGGTTTTTTAATATACCTTTTGTTATTATAATTGATATAACTAGTTGTCATGCAAACATCAAGTAACAAGTTTAACTAACCCTAATAATAAACAATACACACATGCATACTTACTTTAAAGATTTTGTACTATATGTATGCACAGTGGTCGAAAAAATGCTTTCAAATTTGTTTGAGGTAGTATAAATAGATTGAAGTGCTATAAATAGTTTTGAGTTTCCAGAGGTCGAATTGGAGTTATCTACATTTCCTAAAACTAGATTAAAATCTGACCACGAAATTCTTAAAATTTATTAATATATAATTTTTTAAATACATAATATAAATGTAAAAATGTAGTTGTGAGTAAACAAGTTTTAAAGAGTCTGGGAAAAATCTCTTTTTAAGTCAATTCGAGGTGAAAATAGTGAAGTTTCTACTTGCGAAGTGGGGGAAGATTTGAATCGTTTATTTATGAAAGATCTTTTGTAATTTTTTTTAGTAAAGACCTTTCATTATGATAATACCTCATTTGATTATGAAAGGATCCATGTTTTTTAATTTCTTTAACAGAATTTAATAACCAAACATGGGTCCTTTCATAATCAAATAACGTGCTATCATACGACCTACCGATTTTCGAATTAAATGATACAAACAATAATATCATTATATTGAAACTATAATGATTGTACAAATAAAATCCCTCGGAATGGCGTAAACATTTAATTCATTAATTCAGTTTCTTCCAGCAACAGTTTGCTGGTAAGAAAAGGTCGCTTTTCATTAGGATCATCGCACATACGAAAAAATGATTTCATATAAAATTATTTAAAAGAAATATTAAAACTATAAGGATTGAACGAAGAAAATCCCTGGGAACGGAGCACAGTAGAGCGGTTTCATAAAACTAGTGGCCAAACGTAGAAGGAGTTGCTATAACCAGTTTAGAAATTTGGTCATTAAAACTCCAAGGATTCGTGTCCTTTCCATATATGTATCCTTAAAATAAAAATTGCCATAACAGAGAGAACAATATTATAGCTTAATGAAATTTGGTGCAGATATTAGCTGTAACATATTGAATGATACGTCCAAATTTCATTCAATTCCGAGGAAGGATACGCCTACCTCGAAAATGTCCTTTTGCAAAAAAAGTAAAAAAGGAGCAAAAAAAAAAATTATTTCTTTATAATGAGATAAATATGTAACTATACACATTTAACTTTTTGTCCAATGCGGATCAAACTCTCTTCTACCTCCTATATATCCTTAAAATTTTTTAAAATCCAAAAATTTTCCCAGAAATAAAAGATACAGTTGAATCTATCAAAGAAAAACATAGAGACGACGATAAACCCCAAATTCGACAACTGAAAACAAGTTAAATTTGAGGGCTTCGGAAACCCGATTAAACCTACAGACAGATGGATAGACGGACATTGTTTGCAATATCTCACAAAATTGTATCCGCTAATCATCATCAGACATTAAGGATTTATAAAATTTCACTTCGTTTAATGTGTTCATCTTTGTATGTTTATCTAAAGACTCTAAAATTATTCTTGTAAAAAAAACCGACTACAAAATAGGCGTGGCACCGCCCCCATATTTTATCATCATGTACTTTTACGAGAACTAATTGTGTATCCGAAGTTTCGGATAAGTAGAAGTAGGTAAAATAAATATTTACTTTTCATGGGTGTGGCACTGCCCACTTTTCTAATCACAATGATGCATTGTAACGATAACTAAATGTGTATGCAAAGTTTCACAAGAATCCGCTAAGTAGAAGTAGTTAAAATGCTTACTTACTTTTCATGGGCGTGGCACTGCCCACTTTTCTAAACATAATGTTGTATTGTAACGATAACTAATGGTGTATGCAAAATTTCATAATAATCGATTTAGTAAAAGCTGTTGAAAGAGAATATTTACTTTGCATGGGCGTGGCACATCCCACTTTTTTTTATCCTGATGTAGTATTTAAACAGAAGCTTAATGTGTGTGTACAGTTTCATAAGAATCAGTTGAGTAGAAGTAGTTGAAAAAGAAATTGTATTTACTTTGTATGGGCGTGAACCGCCCACTTTTCAACGGCAGCAATCTGGAAGTACATCCTTTTTAATAGAGAAAAAAATCCGAAATCGGTTTATAAATGGTGGAGTTTTGAGAGAACATATATAGAAAAAAATACATGACGCATTAATAACCTTTCTCCTTTTTTTTTGAAGTCAGCTAAAAATTAATGAATTGAATCACGCAGAAATCTCTAGTAAACAAACTTGTTACAATCGCATTCATTTTCTTGCATGTCGTCATCGGGGTTGTGTTTTTACGCCACGGAAAACTGGTTGTTGTTTTTGGTGTTTGCATCCTAAAGCAAAGAACATTTACTGAAAATGCTATTTTATTTTAGCCAAACTTTTGCTTGCAAATTTTTTGCTGATCGTTTTTTCTGTGTAGTTTGGAGTCCATGAACCTACTAGCAAATGCGCTGCATCGTATAACCTATAGTATGTATGCACTGCTACAGGTGGTGTTAGGCAGTGGAGGTGAAAGAGCTACTCTTTGTCTGCAACTGCTGACCACTTTTGCTCGAACACTGGCACTTCCGTTTCGGAGATTTACAGCGTACTTTCGTACTATAGAGTCAATCTATTCTATGATAATGCCATCAATCTCCTGCTAATCGAGGTCTGCATGGTTCCCATTTTTTCGACAGAAATCTTATAAAAAGAGTTCTCTGTATACTTAAAAATTACAAAGAGATACGCTATTGTTAATTTCTTTTTCCAGTACTCTGGAAAGATTATTAAGTTACAAAAACCCTTCTTTACTGGCCGGTCGCCTTAGCTGAACAAAAAATGGTTAATGATGTTTTCATCGTTAAAAACTTTTGAATTTTAAGTTTATATCATGTTATACTAAAAGTATACCATTGACTCCAGAAATCACTGTAAACATTTAAGCTTCAATTTTGTGAAAAAATGATCCCTTTATTGGCATAACAATATGGAACCTCTCATATCTAAATTTCCATAACCTTTTGTATACTCATTTCTATTTCATACAAATGTTTTATTGTGTATTTCTTAGTTTGTTGCTGTTTTTTTAACCTTTAACTACTTGTACATTTTTAATTTGAATTAATTGTTAGGGGTTTCTAGTTCTTGAAATAAATATTTCTCTCATTCTTTATACCCCATAATTCTGCAGTTTTTATCAGAATTTGTATGTTTTAACAGAGTTTAATTTGTTGTAGGTATTTTATTACTATATTTAGAACAAAATTAGTAATAATTCACTAAAACAAAAAATAATATAACAGCAATACGTGTAATTATTACGAAGATACGTTCATGAAAAAAAAAACTAAATTCTAGAAACTCATAAATAAAAACTCAGTTAAAAATTTGTTTCTTTTGTTAAATTTAATGTTATTTTTTTGTTTTAATTTTGAAACATGTTGTAGTTAAATATTTCTTTTTTTGGTTGTTTAAGGAAAATTCTTCTTTTTTTTGGATTATTTACATATTCCGTCATATTGTTTGTATTTTAATAGCGGAAAAATGAAAACATTTAACCCTTCTTTCAGCTGCGTCTAAAACACTAACAATTGTTGGGTTTTAATTGCAGAGGGGTTAAAATATTGTACAACTAAGCGATCTAGAGAAATGAATAAGCCACACTCAAAAAATTTCAAGGTTCATAGATTTGAAACCCATTAAAAAAGTCTAGTAATGACTTTTTGAACTAGATTTTTCTGCTCTTATTTAAATTGATGGTTAATTTTCATTTCAAAAATATTTACAAGTTCTTATTTTTTTTCGAGTGTATTTAATAATGTCTTTTTTTGCCATAAGCTTCATTGTTGGCTGCATTTCTTTTGTTTAAATGTATTTTATGACCATTTAAGAATACTAGCTTAAACATTTTTATTATGCAAACGTGATTTTATCTAAGGCAACATTGTAAATATGCGAATAATAAAATTTTTGCCATGACAATCTTGAAAATTTCACCTGTTTCTATTACAATTAAATGCATAACAATTATTGTGTTGACTTCTTTTATTTTTAATTCTTAAAACATAAAAATAATTTTGGAGGGGTTATAAACATTTATTTAGACTTAAGGCTTGCTACATAGGAAAATTAACTTTTACAACACTATGAAGCAAAATTAATTTTTTTAAATGATACTAATAGCCTAAATATATTTTTTAGGCAATATTTGACGTGCTATGGACAAGTTTTTTTAAGAATTTAAAAAAAGAAAACATTTTTAAGGTCGCAAATGGTTTTATCTCTGTAGAATTAACAGTTCGAGTATTCTCAAATATTTGATATAACTCAAATATTATTATTTTTTATAATTTTGTTAGATGTTCTTAATAAAATTACGTTATATAATATTACCTCCAAGATGGTTTTGAGCAGGACTTACAGGATTTCACCTATTAATAGGGAAAAAAAAGTATGGATTTCAACAACATAAAAAACTTATTTAACCCCTCTGCGACTAACGTCGTAGTCTAGCAGACACCAGTAAACAGAAAACATTGTTTTACGCCATAAATATACAAATATCGATTGTGGTGTTTTCAGTACCTTCTTATTACGTACTCGCGTGTACGTTAGTGCGAAGAAAGCAATTGAAACGAGCGCACGCGTTGATGTGAGCATACAAGTGTCCACAAGCCTACCACGTCAGTATTGAGTTAGAGCTGACAACATACGTTATAACTTTTTATTAAACCATTGATATTATATATTTTTTCTCTATATTGATTAGCTGAGGTATAAGCTAAATTTAATGTTAAATTGTTTACCAAAATATTAAAATATGAAGTTTTTTTGTTTTTGTATGGATTTAAGTTTTTGTTCTTAATAAGATTTGTCGTTTTGTTTTCAACAAAAAATTACAATAAGTAACAACCTACTACATTAAACTAAAATCAAAAATATTTTCAGTGGGTTTACAAACGGAACTTGGAAAATATAAGCAGTCAAAATAGTGTCTAGTGTACTACCACGTCAGTGGAATTGTGGTAATATAGTAATATAGGGTTAAAAAATGTGACTTGGTGTAGTTTACCACCTACAGAAATACTTTGGCTCTGGATCGGCTAACTATGATTTGACAATATAAATACTTCGGATCTTGATCGGCTAACTGCGATTAGTTTGTAAAACGCGCAGTAGGTCGTTATAAATTCTCCGGATCTTGGTCATCTAATTATGAGAAGCAAATAATAAGGTTCGGCTTTTATTGGCTAACTAAGTTTAAAAACGTGCAATAGGTTGAGTTACAGTCTTTATCTATCAACCGTCTTATTTCACAAAGCAAATACTATGATTTGACAAATAATAACAATAAATCCTTCAGTATTGATCGGATATTGTGTCATAGCTGAGGAAAGACTCATGGCTTCGCTTATGTTTTTTTCACCTGGTTTCTATCCAAACCTGCCGCACTTATTCTAATTTTTACATTAACTAAATAAGAATTGTTACTTGGTGATATACATGCAAGAGGTGTCATATATACAGTCGGATGGTAATGATAGTTTTTGTAACGTCTCGTTAAAACAGATTTTATAATAACTTGAAAACGCTTCGTCGGAAACATGAACACAGTCTTGATAAATAAATAGTTCGACATATTATTTAAATGTTGAAAACTAATTTTCTACTTACTTTAAATTTTCACGATTTAATGCAAAATTTATGAAAATATTTACCTGTAATAAGAAAAAAAATAATTAATTAGTTTTTCAAAGAGTGTGCTTAGTTTCTATAATGCTATTTATAAAACTTTATATATTGCCAAATAAAGAAATAGCTAATATGTATATGAAAAGTTTATACATTATTGAGCTTTAAAAAAACGAACACACATACTGCTTAAGCCTTTTTCGGCTTTTCTGCGGAAACAGCCAGGGTCTTGGCAGGAATCGAACCTGCGACGCCCGGCTAATAGTCTAGCACACTATCTACTGCACTTCAATTGCTCCACTAATTTATACGCACAATTGAGTAAATCCTTCACTGAAAGGAAAGTCATTCATTCAGACAATGAAACGGTTTCATTAAATGTTCTTCATTATATTAATGAATCTTTTCATTAATACAATGACCAATTATATTGCATACATGAAATCCTTCAATATCTACTTTTCATAAGTTTTTCATTGTTCATTGTATTAATGAAAATCGTTGCATTGTTTATATGAATTTTCTTTTTAGCGAATTTATGAAAAATATGAAGTAAGTCCTACAATTTTTGTCAACTCAATTGCTCAATTCACAACCTGTTGTAAGTGTTGTAGATCGTAAAAATGTTGTTGTTAATTTTCACATAAACATGTTCCTAAACAAATGTTTACTTGGAAATTTCCAATAACATTTATACGATTTGCAACACATACAACAGATTGTGAATTGGCCAAATGTATACGATTTTTCAAAAATAAGTAAATAAACATTTATTTATTTCAGAAATGTTACCTTTTTCTTATTTTTCAAATCTTTGTGAATTTCAAAGGAACATGATCATCATAAATGCAATGAAAATATTTCTTTTATTATTGTAATATTCCTCATTGTAAAAAACACGTTGCTAGCTATGCGTCTCCCTGTTTTTTTTAGCCATATCTCATTTATGTATGTATTTAAAATAATGAGAAATAAGAGCAGCTGTTGGAAGTGGTTAACGCGTTTACCACATACAAATCGTGAGGTGTTGAGTTCGAGACTAGTTTCAGGCAGGCCATTAACATTTACTGGTTGCTGAGCAGTACAGGCAGTGTTTGACTGACATGTACTAATTCACATCACAGCAAATTAATTGCATGAGCGTGTTACATCTCTTTTGTAAAAGAAAAAAAAAACAACGAAACACCTAAATTTAATTCATGGATCTATTTCTTTGAACTAATGAAATAGTTTCAATCCATTTATAACATGGCTGGCCAAATGTAGTTCATAAATACAATGAAACATTCTTCATTAATCCAATGAACGCTTTATTAGCTGACTTTCAATGACAAATTTCATTAATAGAATGAATAAATTCATTGTCTGAATAAAGGGTTTCTTTTGTTTAGTGTTTGTTTCATTTCGAGTTAATTTAAAGCTTTAGCTCTTATTACAGTTTAAGAAGCCGATCTTGCCTGTCTACTAGAGTTTGGGAACACCAATCCAATAAAATTCAAAAAATATATAAAGGCCAAATAACAACTTTAACTAACTTTTTATCTTGGTCAAACCAACCTCGTAATTTCTCCCTCCTATCTCTCCCCCCTCTCTCTCTTGTTATCTCTTAAATAAATGCAATTTGTTTAAAAATCTTTAAGATAATTTATTTTTAATTTAAAATTTTATGCATTTCTTGTTTTGTCGGACAATCATTAAATATTAAAAGCCAAGCGAAATCTGTACGTAAAGTCAAGATATAAATTTACCATTTATTAAATAATGCCAACTATTTAGACAGGGGGAAACAGTGCACAAAGGATTGAGGAAAAACACAACAGGATTAACACGCAAAAAACAGTAAAACAAAGAATTTATTCTTATTACTCAAAAACGGACTGAAGGACAGACAGACAAACCTGCACAAATAATAAAACATTTCGGCGACACGTTATAGTGTACAGTACGATGAATTAAAGTCACTAAAGGTGACACACACTATACGTATGCATACATGTATGTATGTTATATATAAACCGAGTGAGAGAGAGAGAGTCAGACAAATATCACGGATATAAAATATAAAAAGTAAATGAATCCAGCTTGTTAATCAAAGGCCATTAACCATTAACAACAGCACTGGGCGAAATGCAAAAAAAAAGTATATTGCAAACTTAAGTAAGAAGGAAGTATTGAACTTTTACATCCACTTACATACATACACACATATACTTTACTATACATACACTTATGTACTATATGTGTATTGTAATAAATTCAATTCTTGTTAAGAATAACAATAATAATGCGAGTAATAAAAACAAAATTGAGTTTAAGTAAAAGGTGTGTCAATGCATTACTTGGCCACTGGCTGATTCTACCACACATTTTCATCATCATCATCACCCAACACACTATACAATTCATCTTTATGAACATTATAACTACCCCAGTCGGAAAATTTAGACATTAGGACACATGATAATCACTACATTTTTTACTAATTACACAACACAACACAAAATTATTATATATTTCTAACGATTGATTCTGGCAGATACATATACATATACGTAAATCAGAAGTTTGATAGTAAATCAGAAGTTTGAAAGTTTACATCTGGAATTAATTTTAGGAGGAGTTAAAGTTCCCCTTTTTCGGACAAAGTTATAATGACTCGGCATAGGAAATCGTATCAGCCTTACATTTATGGTATGAGACGTTTTTAGCCCTTCTACGTAAGAGAGCACGGGAAACATTTTTAACGTTTTAAGCTTCTAATTCGTCTCTGTATGGGTCTTTTTGTCTTCTTCTTAAAAATGGGGCAAAAAACTCCGCTTCAGCAGCGATATATCGGGCTAAAAACTTCCACGAAAATATTTGCGATTAAAAACTACTTAAATACACCTAAGCTTTAGGTTCAATTCAAACGCCAGAAATCGCTCAAAGCCTCAAATTTGTTAAAAAGGGTTAATTTCGTACTTATTTACAATTAGAGCTCGACATAAAAAATCTTGTAAGGCTTACGCTTAAAGTATAACATATGTTGAATTTTTTTTATGTAAACCACAACGACAAACATTTTTGTAAAACATTTCAACTCTCTTACTCTTCCTTGTATGGGCCTTTTTGTTTCTTTCTTAAATAAATTCAGTAAAGTGTAACTTTGGCTCGCATACGAGGGTTCCGTACGAATACACATATATCGCTTTTAATTTTTGCCCTTTTTTCAACTTGGCAATTTTTTCGTTTAATTTAGTTCGTTTATTTTTTAAGTTTTTTTTAGTTGATTTAGCAATTTTTTTTTGCCCTGGCGCTTTTTTTAATTTTAATGATATTTTCGTTTTTTACGATTTTTCGTTTTGGCGATTTTTGGTTTTTGCGTTTTTTCGCTTTTTGACAATATTCTTAGTTGTAGCGATCTATTTTAGTTTTGGCGCTTTTTTTTGTTTTTTTGGTATTTTTTCGGTTTTTGGTGATTTTTTAGTATAAGTGATTTTTTTTGTTTTGACTTTTTGGTTTTTAGATTTTTTCGGTTTTTGGAGGTTGTTTTAGCTTTAGCGTTTTTTTTTTGTTTTGGCGCTTTTTTCGTTTTGGAGATTTGTTCCATTTTTTGTCAATTTTTATTTTTATATATGACGATATTTTTAGTTTTAGCGATTTTTTAGGGTTTAGTGCTTTTTTTCGTTTTGACGACTTTTTTCGGGTTTTTGCGATATTTTTTTAGTTCCTTGACGATCTTTTTGGTTTTGGTAATTTTTTGAGTTTTAGCGATTTGTTTTTAATTTTGGTGCTTTTTTCCTTTAAGTGCTTTTTTCATTTTGGCGATTTTTTGTTTTGCCAATTTTTTAATTTTGGAATTTTTTAGTTTTAGCGTTTTTTTTAATTTTAAGAGTTTGCCTCTTACGGTTTCGAAGATACAGCAAATTATCTAAATTACATAGTCAAAATTACATTAACTGATAGAACACCCTTTAATTTTGATTGTTTTGAATAGCAGTGTTAATTGGTGTAGTCTCTTTTACAGACTCCACCAATTAACACTAACTTTGCAAATTTAAAATGTCTACACGATATATTACATTAGTATTTTAACATGTTTCGTGGCTCGCTTTAGAACACCCTTTAATTTTTAGCTCTCATATATTTGTTGTTGTAGCGTCCAAAGTTTTGCATATTCTGGGAAATTTTCAGGTCCGTTGCTCTTATGGTTCGCGAGAAAACTGCCTGTGACAGACAGGCGGAGAGACGGACAGACAGACATACAGACGGACAGCGTAGCGAAAACAATAGGGTTCCTATACACTTTTAGTGTACGGAACTCTAAAAAGGGGCAAAAGACTTTCCTTCAGCAGTAATACAGCGGGCTGAAATGTTCTACAAATATATTTGTTATAAAATTGTATTATAAGTCTTTAAAGACACCGAAACTCCAGACTCAACTTGAACGCCAGGAATTATTCGAACCCTAAAATCAGTCTAAGGGCTAATTTCTTACTTATTCACAATTATACTCGGTATAGGAAATCTGATAGGCCTTATGTTTAATACATAAGATGTGTTCAGCACGTTTATGCAAAACACCACGAGGACAATTTTAGTTTAACTTTTGATTCCGCTACATCACCGCTTTTTGCCCCCTAATTTAAGAAAGGAGCAAAAACACATATAGACTGAAGATCTAAAAAGTTAATATGTTCTACAAAAATGTTTCTGGTGGTGTTTTACATAAAAGTGCAGAGCTTGTTCTATACCTTAAACGTAAGGCTTCCAAGATTTCCTCTATCGAGTTAGTATATTTATGTGCAAAATGAGTGAATATTTAACTTCCGCTAAAATGAATCCCAGAAGTAAACTTTCAAAACGCTGATGCACGTCTATATTTATTTGGTGCCCTCTATCAGAATCAGTCGTTAGAACCTTATTATTTTGATTTATTGTGCAGTGTTATGAGCATATTTTTAGCGGGAAAAAGATTGCGGGAAAAGATCGCCACTGCGACAAACAGGATATTACCTGATTTATTTTTCATAAGGCATTTTATAGTTAGGAGAGGAAAAGATTAGCTAATCGCTAGACAACTAAGAAACGGTAGTACACCATTACTTCAGAATATTGTAAGTCCGAATTTCACCCAATATAAAGTTTGCACTGATTCTTTGTAAAGGGTGGCGCATAAGTAACGTTAAGATTTATTCAATGTATAACTCTTTTCTTTCTGCTTTTATCTTTGTGTCTGAATAATCGAATGCTGACTTTCAAAGTAAAATTGAACAACTTTGGTTCTTTGTTCTGTGCTAAGCCTTTCCATCATAAATTTCCCAAGTATTATTTAGTTAATTCTGTAAAGAGACGAAAAAAAAGACTTAAATTAAAAAATGTATTCACTGATCAAATCTTAACGTTACTTATGCGCCACCCTATATAAAAAAAAAATTCCTTCCGCATCTAATTTCCATCAGGCTTATAACGTAAATTTTGCAAATATATATTTGTAATAAAAACTGAAGGACTTATAAATAAAAATTAACCATAACCAGCAGTAACAACAAAGAAAAGAAAACACTACAAACAATCCAATATGGACGGACAAGGAAAGAAGGAGCAAACAAACGAAACGAAATGTAATCGTCATCATATTGTTATAAAAGGTGATTTTATGGTTACACAACAACAAATAAACTTTTTATTTTGTTCTTGCTGTTGTTGTAATTAATGGCAAACAATTACACAGAAAATCAACTGCACAATATCAGCAACAACAACACGAACAAAACAGAAAATATAAATATAAAAAATAACTTAAATTTCATATAAAGTGGAAAATATAAAACTTAAGTAAAGTTAAAATTGATAATAAAGTTGAAATTAAAAGACAATTGTTAATATACTTGAAGAAATCATGACAAAGAATAATTAAAAATGCAATTCTGCTTTTAGTAAAAAAACGATTGTGTATAAAAATTCAACTATTTATACTTTATTTTATACATATGAATATAATTGAACTAGCAATTTCGAAAGCCTTGCCATCGGTTAATTTTTCTTCATTCCCATTTTTCTGATTTTTGTTCTACTCAAAACAAACTTTTTTGGTTTGATTTTATACTTATGTAAGTATATATGAACATGTAAACATGTGAAAAGCTTAGGCCAGTTTCCATGTCATTTTTTCATGCGCAATTCTTTCTGAATATAACGTTACGAACGTTAGCCTAATAATCAATTTGGATTCACAAAGTAAATACATACGTTCGAAATAATCATATTAGTAAGTAAAGCTTGAGCTTTTCATGTCTTTTAAGTCGGTTAATAAGCGGAAGCGAAATATTACAGAAGTTCCAATGGTTAAGAGGTTAAATCTGTTAATATAGTAGTCTGAAGACACGGGCTGAATTGATGAAACTCTAACATTAAGAACGAGAAGGCACTTTCGACCCAGTTTAATGTTCTTCGTTAATAAGGAAGTCCCTGCTTTTTGCACATTTTAAATAACAAAAAAAGAATAAATATATTTACTAACTGCTATTTTAGTTCACTATTATATGAATATCTTTACTGTCAAAATTTTAAATTTTGTACTTTGTCATTTTTATTATTAGAAACGTACTAAGAACAAGCTATAATTTAAAATTGTAATAGTTTTATTGAAAATCAAGTTTTAGTACTTATAAAAAAACCTTAATTTATCATTTTTGACAAAATTGTCACTTATTATAAAAAGTTGTTTAGTATGTTTATGTTTATGCTTATTTATTTTCTAGCTAACTTAATACATTATTCGCTAAGAAACATATTTCACAATGAAATTTATTGTTTAGTTGTTAAAAAAATGTTTTAATCAATCTTTTAGCTTAAAGTGAGATTATCATAATCCAGACGTTCGATACGTGAAGAAAATTTATGCAGAAATCAGCAAAAACTCAATGCTTTTCGTACAAATTTTTTTTAGACGAAACGAACGTTTGGTTTGTAGAAACTGCATTTAAAACTAAAAGCTAAAAGATTGATTGAAATAATTTTAAGCAGCTAAATAATGAATCTCAATATCATTTTCAAGACAAATGCATTGTAACAAAGAATTAATTTTCAGTACGACCCGAAAACAAAAACAGCTTAAAATACATTTCATGGAATAAAAAAGTGTCCCCAATTACAATTTATTGATTACACTTCATACATACTAAAAACACTGATCGCCTAACCAAAGTGGTCTTATTTCTTTGCTTTAAGCGAAGTTGAAAGTAAGCGAAAACAAATTTTGTATTTTTTTTTGTATGAACCTGACTCTGGTAAAGAAGTTAAATTTACGCGAAAATTCCAGCTGACGCGTTTTAATTAATTACACTCATGTATGCGTAAAGAAAGAAATATTTCCAATCATTAAAGAAAATACACATTCGACCAGACACATGCACTACGCACTTGTACTTGTATATACATATACATATAACCCCAGTGAACAGTTTTTCGCACCAAGTCTGACGTCAGAATACGTTCGAAACTTTACCAGACAATCAGGCGAGTTGTCTAAGATTCCGGTAAACGTTCCTGCATATTGTCTGAAATATTATCCGATTAATATCATACTAGTCTGCACGTTACCCAAAGGCAAGTTAATTTCATTTAGGACATTCAAATAATAGTCTAGAAATTTACTGACATACGACTTTTATCTGTCACTTCTGCACATTGTCTGATTTTAGTTTTCGTAATATTTCTTACACCTTTTTTATCTGAAAAATTTATAATTTTAGCTCCAACTTTCCTCCCACATTACACTGAATCAACGAAGTACATAAATTCAAGGAAAAATTCATTGTTTCAAGGAATTGTTTATTAATTTTGTTCTAATGTACTGGCACATTAAATCAATGAACTAGTTCATTAATTTTGTTAAAAAATAACAAAAGTGAGTGCTTTGAATGACCCGATTACATTGAACTTCGATGAATATGTTCATTGAAACAACGTATGCATACATTGAATAAACCTGTTTTTGCAAATAATTAATTAATTTAAGTCAACGAATTTAATTTATTAAAATTATGTAAAATAATATTTTTCTGTGTAATATGAGAGGACAGACATAAGAAATATCAGAAAAATCGGAATATTGTCGGAAATTTTGTCAGACATTTTTCTGACATTGTTGCCACAGAATTCTGTCTCACATTCGCGCAAATTTTCAGAATTTCCTCGGACAAAAAGGTCCGTTTACTTTTCAAATTCTTATTCATATCCGAATTCGGCATTTCGAGCATTGTTTCTAACCGAATTCGCAAAAACAATGTTCGCTGGGAGTGCACGTAAATTTAGAGAAGATGAAAAAAGTGCACCACCAGAAATAAAGAAAAAAAAAGAACAAGAAACAACATCTACTCTTGATAAAAAGGAATGCGAGGCTGAAATAAATAAAAAAAAGAGTAAAAAAGGTATTAAGTCATGTTCATGTGTAATACACTAATACATACGTATGGCTGTATGTACCCAGGAAACATTTTTGGCCGACATGTCTAACGTCAGAAAAAGTCCGAGACTTTACCAAATAATCAGCAGAGTTGTGTAAAATTCCCGCAGATATTTGGCAGAGCATTAGGCAGTTTTCTGGTACGACGTTTTTGCACATTTTCTGATATATTATTCGATTAATATCGGCATAGTCTGCACATTATCCGAAAGCAATTTAATTTCCTTTAAGACATTTATTAAGACATTTAACATAGTAGTCTGCACATTTTCTCATCTACGTCTTACGACTTTTAGCAGTCACTTCTGCACATTGTCTGATTTAAGTTTTCGTTATAATTCTCATTTATCTTTTGAGAATATGTACACAAATATTTGAGTTTTTAAACTTATAAAATATGGGTAAATGTTTTCTGGTGAGCTGCCATAAGCAGCATCAATAATTTTAAACTCCGACTTTTCTCTGATATTAATATGACAGGACATAAAAGTATGAGATAAATCGGAAAATATTCTGATGTTTTATCAGACATTTTTCCGACATTTATAAGACATATCGAAAATTCCTCTAGAGTTTCCCTAGAAAATTCGTCGGAATTCGTACAGAGTTCTGTTAGACCTTTCGGTATCATTTTAAGAATTTCGTCATACGATTTTCGGTACATTTTTTGACCGACATTGGATACGAATTCGGCATCTTGTGCAGACTTTCTGACCGACTTCGGACCGAAATCGGCAAAAATTGTTTGCTGGGTAGGTACGCTGGGGTGTGTGTATGTTTTTGACTGGACTCCTTAAGATTTCTGAGCTGTTGTTGTTTTAATCTTGCTTTTGTTGCTGTTTAAGCACTTGGGAGGAATTAATACCTACTTAAAGATCATTGTGGTTGTCCAGAAAACTGTTTTTAACCAATTCTTCATTTAATTATTTTTGTTAATGTTGCTATTTTTAACTTGTTTTTGTTCTTGTATAAATAAGGTGCTGTGTTGCCAGGTAATTTTTTTCTTCTTGTCAAAAAAAAAAAAATTTTAAACTAAGAAATAAAAATAAAATCGCCATGATGTGGGTAATAGTTTATTAATAGTATTAGTCAGTAGAGAAAATGTTCTTTAAATAAAAATATGTGGAATTATTATTGTGATGGATATTTTAGTATTTTTTCTGATCCAAATCGGAGGAACCGTTCTTTGATAGATCGACCGCCCTATTTCGGGAGTCATATTAATCGTGCTCATTTAAAAAATCTTAATAAAAATGAAAGGACCGAAAAAAATTTTTTTATCTTACCAGTGTAATTATATTCCAAGTAAATTCCTAGTTTCGGTTACGTCCTAATATCATTACCTCAATAAAGCGAAAGTCGCAAATTTTAGAAAAAATGCCCACAAGAGTTAGTATGTATATGTGTATGTACATAAATATGTACGATAAACATCTTCCCATACATTTTTCCATCATAATTTTTGCACAATAAACGGGTCCCTAAATTAAATAAAAACCCATAAAACTATTAGAAAACACCTAAAGTGGTAACACCAATAAGGTGGCCCTTACGGTTAATTTCCTTTTTAGTTGTGTTTGTGTTGCTTGATGATGCTGAATATTTTCCTTATTCCATTTTTCTCCTTTCCTCGCAGTTTGCTCTCTTTGCCATAATATCTTTGTTTAATGAGTAAGTGTTCTTGTAATTGAATATGATTCACCAAAAATAAAAGAAATTACATATTGTAAAGTTGTTCTTGATGTTGTAAAACGGTGAAGTGTGTATGTATGTTTATGTGTTATTGCAAGAGTTAACGAAATCTTTTACATTTATTATTTGAGTACCTTTTTTCATGAAAAAAAATTTTTTTTTGAATTTCTTATATAATTAATGTTGCTAAGATTGTTGTTGATTTGCGTTATTGTTCTTGGAATAATTTGAATATGTGCTTAAAATTAAATTTAAAAATATTTAAATGTACAAATATAAAAACTAATGAGTCAATGTAAACTATCAAATCAATGCGATCTGTTAGGTGCTGTTCACATATTATATAACAGCATTTTATATTTCATTATAAATTACTTAATTCGTTACAAATCTTCGAACCCTTTAGCAGCGTTACGTAGTATGTGAACAGTCCCTTATATTCTGATCTCACATGTTAGACCCGACCTATTGTGCATATATGTATGTACATATACCTGCAATGAAAAATATAATACAGCGTTATACATGTGAACGTATGTATGTAAGTATGTATATAAAAATATTTTGGCAATTAGTACCAGACACATTTTTTTTATATAAACTAATTTGTTTGTCCTCCAGATAAATAAACCGCCGAAAAGTATATTCAAACACATTTCATTTTACTACAATTAAAAAACTATTGCACTTAGAATTCCCTAAAATACCCACCCACCTACTCAAGTTTACACTCGCACACGCAGTTATGTGTCCGGTTCCGGTTAACTTAACCTCTAAATTTTGTATTTGAATCTGAACCAAATCAAACACTACCCATAAAACAAAATCAAAACAAGCAAACACACTCTCACTAATACATTAGCAAAAAATTAATCAAACAATTCCTATACCCACCCAACCTGTATGAGAGTTAGAAACTAGAAACAACATGTTCGCGTAATACATGTTGCAAATGGCAAATGATAATAAAGTCAGCAAGTGGGCAGACGATTAAGAGGTAAAAATGAAAACTCAAAAACAAGAGACGGAAAAACAAAACTGATTAGACAGAAATGAAAATAAAAAACAAGAACAAATTAAATATATAAAAATCAAAGTAAAAAATGGCAAATATCGTATTTGTATTAGTTTGTGTTTTTAGTATGTGTAGGGAGGGGGTTCTAGACTTTATTAGGATTTTTTACCGTTGTTGTAATTTTCTGTGTGTTTTTGCTTTACGCGAGATTTGCTTTGACATGTGTGCAAAAAATCTATAGCAATTAATTTGAAATAATTGAATTAAATGAAAAACATACTAATCAATGAAAATTTAAAAAAGTTTATGTTAGAAAATTAACTGAGCAGATGAGGGATTTTTTTTAAAATACAGAAAATAAAAAGAATTAATTGCTTATGGTTGGAAAAACCCAATAAAAAAGGTTAGTTAAACAGTTTTTTTAATTCCATCGACTACAGTCACATTTAAATGGTTTTTGGGCTATCCGTATAATTCAAGCATAAAACAGAAGCAGGAAATTTTCGCATGTAATACGAAGTTTGTCGGTTATTTGCATTGCATAACATGAACATCAAACACAACAACAAAAACAACAAAATTAGCACAACATTGCGTTGTAGCTTTCAACAAAGCAAATATACGCCAACACACTTAAACAACAAATAATTATATCTTATTTATTTATGCCTTAATTCATAAAAAATTTTTCTGACTTATAACAGATTAATAAAACAAATTTTCATACAAAAATTCGTTCAATAAGTCTCTTATTAATCAAAATTTTTTTTGTGAAAAAGATTGTTAGTTTTCTTTTCGCTGGGATCTGGTATAAAACCATATTCGAAACCGGATTTTTTAAAGTTTAATTTTTCCAGTACATATAAAACCGGTTTTTTGAAATACATATGTCGGTTCTTTCAATAATCTAATGAAGATGGGATACAAAAAGTTCCTGAGTCGTGAGCGAGCAAACATTTCTGTTAAGGTATGTTTTATTACATATCGTTCCTTTAATATAGAAACTCTATGACTCATTATTATTTTTTCAAGTCGAGTTTTTTGCATACATATTTCAAAATACATATTAGAGGTTCATCTATCGAAAAAGGCAAAAAACTCGATTTGAAAAAAATTATGAGCTAGGGCGTTTCTATATTAAGGTAACGATATTCTCATTTTTTATTTTTCTGAATCTGCATAAAATAAATTTGACACTGTTGCATAGATTTCTCTCTCTCTCTCTCTCTCTTTCAGTCAAAAGCATGACTGTGTCGATCGGATTAAAATATATTCCCCTTTATCGTGTTTGGTGATTTTCTCCTTCGAATCCGAAGATTAAAAAGAGCACGATACATTTTTCTCTAATCTATTACAAAAATGTCGTAATCGAAGGCGAAAATCGCCAAACACGATAAGCCCCATTGAGTTACAGGAATTAAAATTTAAAAAAGTGAATTTTTACACGGTTTATGTTGCTCCATTAATATGGAAAGAGATATTTTATAGTTTGTATGCCTTTAGGTTAAGAATTAATTTGTGAGAAACACATGAAGTATAAAATCACTACACTCTGATGAGAAAATGCCGGTTTATTTTTTATTCTTAGAAAATTGCTTTATTTCAGTTTGTAGGAAAAGCAAAAACCTGTAAAAACCAAAAACCAAAAAAAAGTAAATTTTTATGGAATATAAAATCGGTTTTTTCACTTAATGGCTAATAAATTTCCTATTTTTTGTCGGATTTGCACGATTCGCAATTTCGCTTATTCTCCACGAAATTGTCTTTTACCTCTAGGCTTAAAAGAAACTACAGTGCACACTCATTCAGTTTGAATTGACTCATAGTTTTATAAAATGGTTTAAGGAGAAGTCAGAAATTTTAAATTATTTTTGTACTAGAAATTTGTTTCTGCGCTGCAGTTTCACGAAGACCTTGAAAAACAGAACTTCTCTTAGGACGAAAAAAAGAAAAAAGCAAACATCATACGACAAAATTTAAAAGTCGCGTTTAAAGAGTCACAAATTTTTGCAAAGTTGCATAAACTGAGTCTACAATATAAATATTTAATTTGTTGCAATAATCGAGAAGTTGTACTCATCGAGGGTTGCAGGTTGCATCGAGGGTTGCACTGTATTAATTTTCTTCGCTATCATATGGAAATCGATTAAGTGACTTTTCCCTCTAAGGTACGTACTGTATATGTAGATTGGTATTTTTCTACTGTAACTGAAGAAAGATTTTAGTGGAATTGAATGATCCTAATGTACTTACATAAGTATATATTAATGCAATAAAAAAGGGGGTACGCGCTTTAATCCTGTCTGCCGAGTATATACACGAGTTATTAGTTGCATTTTTCTCCTATTCCTAAAAGAACGTAATTATCAATGAAAAAAGTTAAAAAAAAAGAAATTGAGAAGATATTTAAACAGCAATAAAATCCTCAAATAAATGACTGACTCTGTCGTCTACTAGTGAAATCACTACTTCCAGCAATGACAACAACAACAAGAACAACAACTACATATTAGAAAATGTTTGTAATACGTAACCAGACTCTTTCATAATTTACTTACATACACAGTTTCAAATTTACTTTGTAGTTGTTGTGATTTCTACAAGCATTTTCATTCTTATTTACACATACAATACCTACGTATAGAAATATAAAAAGCAAATAATCCCAATAAGAAGGAAAACTTGCAAAGAAAACTTAGTAACAACAAACAAAAAAAAAGTGAAACAACACAAACAAAAACCGCGTTTGCTGTAACACGTGCTTTTTTCAGCTGTTTTGATAAAAAAAAAGATAATACACACACACATATACACATTATTCGCTAAAAAATGTATAAAACATAAATAAACATTAAAAAAGCTACGAAAAAACTGCAAAAAAATTAACTGAAAAAAAACTGAAATGAAAATTAAAATTACAGTGGAAAAAAAAAATTCAATTTGTTTGGAGAAGAAAAACACCAGAACAACAACAACAACTGCTTCGAAAGAGAGTGGAAAATTGTAATCAAAACAAAAAACGCAATTGTTTTTTTTTTGCTTTATTACAAATGCACAATGGTGAAAAAATTTAACCGTTATAAACATGGCAAAGAACAAAAAAAAACAGTACTGGAAAATTTGAGCATATTTCTAAGAAGAGAGAATGAGTAAGGCAGAGAGCTTAAGAGTGGATTTTTGGGTGGAAGTGCATAACAATGCAGTAGGTTGTTATGGTGAACAATTTCATACATCCATATACATACATATATGTATGTATGGACGTATACATACGTATGTAAGAGCATACGACAGACAAAAAGTCCTAAAAACAAAATGTAAAAATTGTACAAGGAGTTGGCCCCAAAGGTTTTCGGGTAAATAATAAGCAGTAAGACTAATGCAGCGATTTTTTAAAGATAAAAGAGAGGAACATTTACGCTTGCTTTTGTGAAATATTTTGAAAACAGCAAGAACGTATTTTCCTCAGAAAAGATATTGATATCCTATGGAGGTGGAGAAGAGATATAGCATTTTCGGCCAACAAAGTCTTGGTTTAATCAAATACGTAAAAAATGCAATCAGATTCAGAAAGGAAGTGTTCTGCAGTTGGCGGCTAAACACAAGTGCGGATATTGATTCGATAGCAACAGGGCGAGATCGTCATGTGCCAGTACTAAGGCGAGAAAAAGCTTTGTACGAGCAGCTGCTTGTGTTTTAAGTTTTTGCTGCCTTCCAGATAACTCTGAGGTAGCTAAGTTAGCCTGAGTGGAGCTGCTAGTGAAACTACAGTTTGCACGGTATCTTAAATGAGTTCCACGGAATCCAGTAACTGCCTAAGAATTATACTAAACTGACGGCTATACTTCGATGGTAGTTGTGGCTTATGCCCGAATTCAAAGTAAGGGAAAATTGGCTAAAGGGTTGACGTTTGACGTAGGGATAATCTTTAACCTGCAAAATATTTCTTTGGGTGATGTTGCCTTCTTAAAGGATACTTTCCTTGGTTGTCAGGTGGAAGGTTTGGTTCCTGTAGTGAGGTGGTTTAATACCACATTACTATGGTAAGTTTGGGTAGCCTTCGTTTAAAGCCTTAGATTTGTCGACGGTACTGACTGAAGACCTGCCTTGGTAGTAATGATGAGATGGTACGAGTTTTTCGGCAAAGCAGTTGTGCGTGCTTAGCTGGAGAAGTTGCGCAGACCGGTGTTGGACGCTTAAGTTCAACCGTTGCTAAGAGAACAGTGCAGTTAAGAAGTAGTAATAGTTATACGCAATAGATCTAGCTGCATCTTTTCCTTCGGGAGGTAATAGTTTTTTTTGTCATTTGTTCAATAAGTAAAGGATAACACTAGCTCGTCAATTTCGACTCTTTTAAAGGATGATCAAATATTCACTTGACCGTTTGATAAATCTAGTCCCTGCGTGATGTATTTTGGTGAAGTTGTCGCTTTTTGGAAGGCTGTCAGGTCTTAAAGAAATGTGCTTCGTCGTTAGACTATACCTAAACTTGTCAGCAGATTGTTATATGCTGGAGCAATATTGTTCAAATCTGTTGGAACTAATATAACGCCAATCATCCTAAAAGGAGAGGCTAATAACTCCGAAAATTCTATAGTAATGGAATGCATGTTAAGGGCAGCTCCTGCAGGGGACGTAGTAGACTTCCTCAAGGGAAAAATGTTCTCATTCCATGGTGGTACTAGATATTTGCAAAGCGTTCAATAGAGTGAGGCATGATGTATTTCAGTTAAAAGTTGTGGCATCTGATATCGGTGATAGCTTTTATCGATTCTTATCGAGTTCTTTCAACGATTGCACTGTATAAAATGTTATGGATAAGACATTTTCAAATGAGTTCAAGGACAATTCATTCTCCTACCTTATTTTTAATTTTTTATTTTTCTAAATTACTTGTTATATCTATCTCCCAAGGAAGACAGCCGGTTGAAGAGCAACATCATGAGGGGGAATGATTCGATTTATCTCGACATTGTAAAAAGCTATGAATGGGGTCGTGCGAATAGGTTAAATTTTAATGCTCGTAAGACTTATATTCGTAAGAATGTTGTATTGTCACATATATACATGCGACTGATAACGCTGCTTCATCTGCTGATATAGATTGAATTTAAGGAAATCAGAAGCTCTTAATATTGTTGGCATGAAAATCCAGTGTGATGTCTAATAGACTGAACTAATTTGTTTAAGAACCAAAAGACGAACAAGAAACAGCTGCTACATCTGTACTGTTTATTGATCGGGTAACGTAGAAGGCCAGTACAACTGCTGCCTGCTTTAGAGGTAGCTCTACACAGAAAGAAAAACGCCGTACTAATTTCAAGTATTTTCTACTTACTTTGAGTACGAGTCGTACTCAAAAGTTTAAGTACGAATAACACTAAAATGTGCTTGAATCAAGCCGAAACGGGATAATAAAGTAAAAATATTGAATCAATAACAAAATTCTTAAATTGAGTACAACAATTCTTATTTTAATTATTACGATTAGTATAAACTTTTTACACAGTCGTAGTATGTTGGTATTTGTTTGCTTGTTGATAGCTTCAATCGCATGTTGTGCTTATGTTGTTGTTTTGTTGCTGGTTATTCTGTTCGTGCAGTGCAGACTAATAGCCTACAAAAGTCGTATTACATGTTGCTGGTTTATTTATACTGGATTTTAGCTGTCGTTCTTTCTATACTGAGTTAGCGGAGTGGTTTAAGGCGTTGGTTTATAAACATGATGAGTTAAGTTCAATACCAGGAATGAGAAAATATAAATTTTAAATTAAAACAAGTAAGTAAAAATATTAAATTTACATAAGTAGTAAAAAAAATAAAATCACAATTCTCTTAAAGGATTTAATATGCAAAAGTTAGCCTGATTCGGGCTTGATTCAAGTACGCGGAGGGATTGATTAAAGTACGCAGAAGGATTGATTAAAGCACGCAGTAGAATTGATTCAAGTACGCCACGGGATTGATTCAAGTATATAGCGGGCTTGAATCAAGCATGTAATACGATGTTTGGCAGCTACTTCTCGGCTACGCCCGTGCAATGAAAATAATCAACAACAAAAGCACAACAGTGCTTTGTGGCTATCACCAAGCAATGAAACACCAACACACTACGAGTACGACTGTGTATAAAGTTTATAAATATATTCGTACACAACATAAGAATTTTTTTTACATGAATAATGCCCAATCAGTCTAAAATTAAGTATTTTGCACTTAAATATTCCAACAGGAATGAAACTTTCTGTACTTGATTTCAGGAAACCCGGGATTACCGTACTTTTGACACCGGTTGGGATTAATCTAAGTACGGATGGATTGATTTTTCTTTTCTGTGTAGCTCTTCCTTTGGTACCGCTTGGCTGGTCAGCGTAAGCTGCTAGTGTGGTATGAATTTATATGCCTCAAGCAATTCAGAACAAGAACATGCAGCCTATGACAAATCTTCGCAACTAATACAGCTGCCTTCAAGGTGTACATAGTTCACCCGGTATTAAAATAACCGT
Organism: Panzeria rudis; assembly: GCA_956483635.1. Lineage (NCBI taxonomy): Eukaryota > Metazoa > Arthropoda > Insecta > Diptera > Tachinidae > Panzeria > Panzeria rudis. The sequence goes on along the minus strand of OY101449.1, from coordinate 132,265,189 downwards.
CTGATGGGGCTGAAAGTTAGGTACTGACCTCAGTCTTAGACACTTCTTCCAAAATAGAAAAAAATATGTATTGTTGGATGTGTTTTGCTGTTTTAACGTTATAGCAATGGAATGATCTGCAAACCTACGCATTATGCGCAAAAAACATTCTTCAGTAGGAGCACATACTTTTGTGGTTGATTGAACAGTGAATCGTACTATTCATTACAGGGAAAATTTTGGAAGTACAGTTTGACGCAACCATTACTACTCCCATCCTGCTTCCCATAACATATTATCCTAGCTCCAGCGCAAAGCGTTGCTTGCTTTGCAACAGCTTGGGATCAATACAAGAAACTTAGTAGTGATTAACATTTTATTTAAACGCTTTACATACTCTTTATAAGTAGCTTACACTGTTGACACTAAAGAGTAGTGTAGTTTAATGTTACCCTTAAGCTAAAAACTTTTTCCGTTGTTGTTGTTTTTCCTTCTTTTTTTTGGCAAATTGCAATATTATACAAATGACTGCAATGCAATAATAATAATGATGATTACTGTAAATTTCTACATACAAAAATAAATCTCATTATCACAAATAGCATGATGAACACAATCATGATTACAATTAATAAACATCATGCAACGTAGACATCGTAATAAACATCATGATTATGATAATAAAGACAAATAGCAGAGAAGAGAAAAAGCCGCGCAAAATTGTTGTTATAATCTAGTTGACGGTTTCTAATATCCTCATACTTCCTTCCCGCTTTCCTAAAACTTACCATTATTAAACCACACACCCACAATTGCATTGTATACAACAAATGACCCCTACCTACGACCCCTAATAACAAAGTGTATTATTTCTTTTTGGTTTTGAAAATTTTTATTCGTTTGTAAATCATAACACCCCCCGCCTCCACCTCCTTCCCACCCTTTCCGCTCGTTAATGCATGTTGAAAACGCAATGAGAGGAAAATGATGATTATGAGCGAAAGCGAGAGAATGAGAGTGAGTTCATTTAGTGTTTGGGAGAGCTAAAACGCGAAGGGGGCTAAGTTAGATTGTTTGCAATTGTTTTAGCAGTGATAAATGTTATTACTTAAACAGCCCCCCAATAACAAAAATTAAACTTTTGCTCATATTCTTTAAATCTTATTAGGTTTTGTGCAAATATCATAGACTCCTATATATTTTTAGGGGTTAAAAATGTAGCCCTTTACCCTGCCACATTTTCACCACATGCAATAGTTATGGGGGAATAGAAAAGTATTTGTTGGTGTTTGGCAAAAATGCATTATTAAATATTTTATAGTTTTTGTTTTTGTTGTTGTTTTTATTATGTTATTTTAGTTCATGGGTGTTGGTGTTTATTTAAAAATTAATAGAATTTTGTACTCTTTCCAGCAAATGACTATTGCACACACACATACGCACACATCTTTATATGCACTGTCATTTATTGAATTGAACATTTGCAAATGTGTTTGTCCCTTCGTCTGCTTGTCTGTCAGTTTTTTGTGTAGCATTTCTCTACTGCTGATATTTTTGTTAATTTGAATTTTATTAGTTTTTAGGCAGCAGTTACTGTGTTTTTGTAAACTATGTATATTATTTGTTAGTTGTTGTTGTTGTTGCTTTCATTACATTTTATATAATAATTCTAGTCTATAGTATATTTGTTATAACTAATGTGCATCTAAAAACAACAATAACAAAAAATTATTAAACGAAATTATAAAATTCTAAACTAAAAGTGCGACTGCGTTAGAATTTTAGTTCTTTTTTCCGTAGTTTCTTCTTTTTTAATTTATTATAAAAACATTGGAAAAAAATATATAAAATTTTCTAATAATGTGTTTTGTGCATCATGTTGTATTTGTTGTAGTTGCTATTTGGCAATACAACCTATATGTATTAGAAATAAAAAATATATAAATTTTATGTAGGTTTAACTTGTTCAATATTAATGATGAATTGATAAAGGAATGTTTTTAGTACAAGTATAAGTACTAATAAAAACGGGGTAGAATAATTAAAAAAAAGTATTTACATATATTAAAAACGAATTCAAGCCATAATGTAATTGTTGGAAAACGTTATTGTTGAAAAAAGTGGCGCTACTCTGTTCTGCTGTGTACGTTGAAAAATTAAGTTGATGTTAATTTTTCCATTGTTCCTTGGAATATTAATCATACCCAATTCTTTCTGAATATAACGTTACGAACCTTAGCCTAATAATCAATTTAGATTCACAAAAAAATTAAATTAAAAAAGGTACTAAAAGCTTTAGTATGGACATTATAATTAAATATTAGTATATTATTCACAAGCACTAAAGCACTAAGTATAAGTAGTAAAGTATACTATACACTAATAACACTGTACAGCACAGCACAAAAAAAAATTTCATGGTACTAACGAGTGATTTTGACAGAGGGCACCAAAATATATATACGTGTACCGGCGCTTAAAAGTTTACATCTGGAACTCATTTTAAATTCCCCCTGACCCCTCTTTATAGTAATTCGGCATAAAAAATCTTGTAAGCCTTACGATTAACGTATGATATGTGTTCACTACTTTTATGTAAAACAACACGACACAACATTTGAGCCCTCCAACTCTTCATGGTATAAGTCCTTTTGATCCTTTCTTAAATAAAGTGCATAAAACTCCCCTTTAGCGGCAATAAAGTGGGCTAAAATGTTCTACATTCCAAGATATGCTATGCCGAGCACTAATTGTAAATAAGTGTGAAATTAACCCTTAAATACATTTACAGTTTTGAATGATTTAAATCGTTTAAATTGAGTCTAGATCTTGGGAGTCTTAAAAGACCTATTGTACGTACACTTTCTTGGCAAATATCTGTGTAGAATATTTTTGACCGCTATCTCACCACTACAGAGCACTGTTTTGCCCCTTTCTTAATAAAGGGCAAAAATACGAAGACCTAGCGGGTTAAGCCGTTTCAGAAAAACGTTTCTAGTGGCATTTTTCATAAAATTGCTGAACTTTAACTCTCTCTAAAATGAGTCGTAGATGTAAACTTTCAAAACACCGATTCACGTATATTTCTAAATAATTAATATGAAAATAGTTAATTTCCAACATACTTACGACAATATCTGATGGAGCGTACATCAATAAAATTATACTCAAAGAAAGAAAAATTTCGTATATACAAAAGATTATAAATAAAAGATAAGATTTTGTTGGTAATATTCTCTTTGATGAAGTGATGAAGACTATGTCGAATTTTTTTTAATCTACACGAAAAATGAAACTAAAGCTAAAAGTATCGAATTAAAAAAAAAATATTTCGATATTTGCAATTAAAAATATCGACGATATTATTCGATATATTTTTGAGAAAATATCGATATATCGGTATTGATGCAATAAAAATAAAAATCAATACAAAACACAATGGGAATGACTCAAAATGATGTATGAAAAAATTATATAGATGGACCTAAACTTCAAAAAATGAAATTCTTCATCACCATATTGAAACACAAGCTGAGGTAAATGATATATAAGCTGACGGCCCCATGTATTAACAAGTTTTTAAGTGTCGTAACTTGAACAAATTCGAGTCGGTTTTGATGAATCCTATCTAAAAACGGACCTAATCTAAAAACGGACCTTACAAACAAATTCGTAGATACAGACAAAATGTCTAAGCAATTTCGTTGAAAAAACCCGGCGTTGTTCAGTAAACAAATTGTCCATATCTTTAAAACAATTTGTCTAAAAATATTTCCAAACTCTAAACAAAATAATCAAACTAAAATATTTACCGGTTTTTGTGTAACATATCAAACAATACTTTTATCTGAATTTATAAAACAGTTTGTCTAAAAGTAATTATAAATTCTAAACAAAATAGTTTACTAAATCAAACAAAAATATTTACAGGATTTTTTGTAATATATCAAACACACTTTTTCTCTGAGTCAGTAACATTTTTTTTACTATTTTTTATGTTTTAAATAACAACATTATCCTCCATTAAGCAGTTATGAAATTTCACTTTGTAAAATGTGTTTAACTCTGTGTGTTTCAGTAAAGAAATTCAATGAATTAGTAAATATTTTGTCCAAAAACGGACCTTACAAAAAAATTTGTAAATACAGACAAAAATGTCGCAACAATTTCGTTGAAAAACACCGGGGTTTTTTAGTAAAAAAATTGTCCATATCTATTAAACAACATGTCGTAAAATATTTACAAATTCTAAACAAAATAATTTACTGAATCAAACAAAAATAATTACCTGTTTCTCTGTAACACATTAAGCAATATTTTTATCTGAATTTTTGTCTAAAAATAATTAAAAATTCTAAACAAAATAGTTTACTGAATCAATGAAAAATATTTATTGGTTTTTTTGTAATATATCAAACACACTTTTTCTCTTAAGCAGTAAAAACCTTTTTTAAATATTTTTAAGTTTTACATAACAACATCATCATCCATTAAGTATTTATGAAATTTTACTTTGTTAAATATGTTCAACTGAGTGTTTATCTAAAGACTTTAAAAAAATTTATGAAAATTAAGCATAAAGTTATCTTTCAAAGCTAAAAAAATATTTGGCTTTGAATTTTGAAATTCTAGTTTTTGACCTTGACTGTATATAGTATTTCGCAAATATCTTCGGCAAAAGCGCTTCATATATTCTAAAAAAAAAAATATTTTCGAATTTTCAATAAATGTTGAATTAAATGTTGAAATATTTTTTTAATTATCACTGAAGGTCCAGTGGTGAAAAGTAATCACAACACAGGCCAACGAAACCAAGTACTTTAAGCCAATTTGCCTTAATTTCATGTTTTTCTAGATTCAGAAACCGTATCAGTTTTTTTCCTATCACGTAGTACACTACACTCTAAAACACTTTTATTAAAATTATGTCGATAAAAGTCGGCAACACTTTGCTGATTATTATCGATCTAAAATTAGACAAGCATTTCTTTGTTGATTTTTAAACAAAATATGTTTAATACAAAAAAATAAAATAAGAACTTCTGACAAGCGATCGGCTGTGTGCAGCTTCGAACCGTGACCTCCTGACTGATAGCCTATCGTATCTACCATGCAGCCATAGGCGTATTATATTTTATGTAAAATTTTTTTCACTCGGACTACATATATTTTATTTGTAAAGTTTTTTCTATAAAAAAACAAACTCGATGAAATTTTAGACAACCAGAATTTTTCAACACAAATTTAGAAAATATATGATACTAAATTTCAAGTAATGTTTAAGAGTGTAGGTAAATGAGTATATTTCACTCTAACTCAATAATGGTATGCCCGATTTCGATTAAAAAAAAAACACCAAAATATGCATTAAAAATTACCTTCAAACTATGTTAACATAACTTTTTGATTTGCTCAACGCTTTTGGAGTCATTCAAAAATTAGGATGAAGTAAAAGTGGTTTTCATGCAAAATTAAAAAAATGTTTTTTTTCTAAGAATTCATAGAAATTTTGAAGCTGCAAAAAGTACACTTCTTAGCATATTAAACGATATAAAATATGGCTATACTAGGAGTTTATATTAATAAAGAAAATGGCCTCAAAACAGCTACAGTAATCCCTCGATTTATGTCGCGATTGCTTCCGGAAATTGATGACGTAATTCGAAACAACGTAGATCGAATTTAATATTGCACATAATAAAAATTGGATTTCCATGTATTTTTTCTTTTTATGATTGAGGCGACTTAAACTGAAATGACGACGCAAATCGAAATGGGAGTGAACAGATATTTCGACAACCGCATAAAAACATCGAAAAAACAAAGACTTTGACTAAACTCTGGGGTTCCCCGGTTTTAATAGCTAATAACTTGTAAGCAACTGAAGCAACGTAAATCGAATGGCGACCCAAATCGAATTTGGAAGACACCAAAAATTTAACGACGCAAATCGAATGGAGACGCAAATAAAATTTGATAGCTACAAAAAATTAGACGACGTTAACCGAAAGAACGTAAGTCTAGGTGACGTAAATCAAGGGATTACTGTATATGATAATTTTTTTGTTTACCAAATGTCAAGTTTCAAGTATGTATTCATACCTTGGCGTATACGTTATACAAAAACCATTTAATTATACAAAATTCAGTACAAAGTATGCATGTATGCAGATAAATACACTGAAATATGAGAAATTTGACTCAAGACATCTATTTTGTGACCATTTTTTGATTATTTACTCATTAGCTTTGCAAAAATTTTAAATTCATGCTAATCACTTTTAAGTCACAATACAACAATAAAAGTTATATAAATACATATAATTACTTTTATATACAATTCTTATAGCTCTTATACAACTTAAAGGCTCACGAAATTACGGTCATTGAACGATTATTATTTTAATCTTACAAAAAAATGATAATAACAAATAGCTTTAAGAAAAACTAAAATAATTAACTCTCCAAAATGTTCAAGATTGGACCATAATTTATAGACTAAGTTTGTATACTTTTTTTTTTTGTTAAAGTTAATAATATTTAACTAACGGCAAAAATATATTAAAACAAAAGAGGAAAGGAAGAAAGAACAGATACAAAAAAAAAATATCCCATTTAAACATTAAACACTCAAAATTTGTTTAAACTAATTACACACATCGGCTGTCTATACCTTTGCGGGTATAAGAAAAAAAAGAAGAAAAAAAAATACATTATTATTATAAAACTGAAGCTATAGTTCTTAATATAAAACGAAAAAAATAACGCTGTGTAAATTTTTAGTAGCAATATGAATTTTCAACGCCATTTCAAGTACAACATTAAAAATTCAGCTTCTTTGCATTTTATGATTTTTCCATGTTCTGTTATTTCCATTATTATTTTGTTCTTTTGAAAAAAATTTTTTTTTGCAGTCAATAAGGTGGTTTATGATTGTTATTTTTTCTTTCTTTTGGTCTGACTAATTATATTTTCAAATATTGTTTGCTGGAGTACGAGTGTAAGAATTTTGAGGAAGAAACAAAAAAAAACGAGTTGGTGTAATTAGCAGCAGTAGAAACATAAAATCGCCAACAAATGGCTCAAGTCTGTGCAAAAAAATCTGGCTAAATGTATTTTTTTTTTGTTATGTTAAGTTCTTGCTTTTCTAGGGAAGAGTATATCTATCTATCTTCTGTTTAAAAAAATTACATAAATATCAAGCTTTTAAAATATTGATTTTGTCATTTGTTTTAAAAAGATTTTATTTATAATTGAACGGTTAAGAAAAAAACATTGAACAAGATTATATACATATAAATAGGTGAATTAAAATAAATGTTTTTTTAAAGAGACCTTTTAACAATCTAAAAACGCTTTTTTCATAAAATTTTTATTATTTATTTCTGGAGCAAAGTAATTTTGACGGCAAGATACAATATGTCTTATGCACTTTCAAAAAATTTTATGGACATTTTGGTGCCTGTTTGTTTATCGATGTCGAAAGAATTCTTTCTTTCTTACAGTTACATTTGAAACAAGGACAAAGTCTTAAAATTTGTTTTTGTTTCAAATTAAATTGTAAGAATGAAAAATGTCCTTCGATAACGATAAACAGGCTATTAGTATTTAAACAGATGATGAAAAGCATAGCAACTTTAAAAGAGAACTTAAACAATTTCATCGTGTAAAGTTAGTCGTACAGTCAGTCAAACGAACTTTTGTAATATTAAAAAAATATTGAACATTTTGATATTAAAGAAAACCAGGATTATGATACAAATTTCATATATGAATCAAAATAAATTTGGCGGTCACCATTTTATAAATATGTATGTCAAAAAAGTCCACATGATTATGAAATAACGTGTACTTTTAATTTCCCGTTTTCCCGGGAAATTTTTGAGATTTTCCCGGGAATTCCCGATTTCCAAACCCTAATTACAACACACAGTGGGGGATTTTGGAAATACATTTAAATAAATCTGCAGTTTCTAAACGCGCAGTCCAATTCTTATAAAATTTTATAACGCATTTAAAGAAGTGCGGCTAAGCTTAACTTTGGAATTAGAAATTTATATCTTAAATGTGAGCGGATCCACAAAGTTCCAAAGTGGGTCAGCTGGGGCTTCTGAAAAATTTAAACCTAAGCCAAGGTGATATTTTTGATTTGACAAAAAAGAGTTTTTGCACGTATCGAAGAGGTAAAAAAGGTATACTACATTTATGGAATTCCGCTTACAGCTTAGGAGATATTCGACTAAAAAATCTAAATTTTAGCTTTTTTAGCCACCTTGGCCTACAGTTTTGCTAATGGGAAAGTCAAATATTTTCCGATTTGCAAAAACTTTTTTTCACATTGATATTTTAGAGTGAAGCTTTGCATTTATATAGGAATTTATGTACTAAATACTGTTTACAAACCAAATTTGACGTGGGATGACGGAAAATCGTTCCAAATACTATACACCACACAGAAAAAATTATCACCAACGAATTTTCAAACAAAAGTTTGTCTAAATATAAATTTCATTATCAGTAAATTTTCTTTACACAATCAATAAATTGTTTGTTTGGTTCTTATTTAGGACGCCAATACCAAAAACAACAAGAAAAAATATGTCGTAAGAAGAAGGGAATGCGATTGTACAAAGTTTGTTTACTGAAGATTTTTGAGTGAATTAATTCGTTAATGTCGTTGCATTAATTCTCATTCATTTTTTTAGAGTCTTTAGATAAACATTCAGACTGGAACACTTTTAGCAAAGTAAAATTTCATTAATGCTTAATGGATGATGATGATGATAAGCCAGACAAAAATTTTGTTTGATATATTACAAAAAATACAGTACATATTTTTGTTTGATTAAGTAAATTATTTTGTTTAGTATTTGTTAGTATTTTTAAACTTATTGTTTTATAGATTCAGATAAAAATATTGTTTGATATTTTTCAGAACATCCAGTAAATCTTTTTGTTTGATTTAGTAAATGCTTTTGTTTACAACTTGTAAATATTTTTAGACAAATTGTTTTATAGATTTAAACAATTTGTTCACTGAAAAAATCACGTTTTTTTCAATGAAATTGTTGAGATATTTTTTGTCTATATTTACAAATTTGTTTTTAGGTCCGTTTCAAAACAAAATATTTACTATTTCATTGAATTCCTTTACAGAAAATGAAATTTAGTGTTTTCTGTGCATCATCATCGGCATCTAAAAACATATATGCTTTACTGTGGATTCCTGTACTTATTACCGATTTTCGGCCGGAAATATTTCTAATAGACTACTTTCAGTTATCTTATTCCTTTTGTAACTGAACTTTTAAACTTTTATGAAGCTTTGTATTCTGTACAAGTAGCAAGTGTTTGTTGAGTCATTCAAGTTTTTTATTTCTTAAGTACTTTCAACATTCTTAAAAAAAACACACACACACACTCACAACTAGTCTATTACTAACTAATTTGCTTGCTTGCGCCATTTTTCCATGGCTACTAAATTATGAAAAACCCTTTTTTTCCTAGTCCATACATATTTTTCATCTCATCATCATCATCATCTGTTATGATTGTTATACCCCCCTTAATGTGCAGTGATTTTTTATTATTTGTTTCTGTGTAATTCATAAAAATTGTTAAAATAAAAAATGTATAAAGAAAAAAACTAACTTAAATGAAATGAAATAAAATAGACAAACGGCCGTCCAAATGTCGCCGTTCTAGATAAATAAGCATTCTTAATTATCCTTTTTTTCTCGCCCATTTTTCGCCTTTGTTTTGAATAATAATGTATATATAAATAATTTGCTTCTTTTTTTGCTTTGGTTTCTGTTAAACTCAGCATCTCTACTTTTTAGTAAATAATAGAAAAATTAAAAAAAAAATATTTGTGTATATAAAACAAAAATAAAAACAAACCACGTTTTTATTATTAAGTACTTAAATGTTTGGAAAAAATAAATAAAAAATAAGTGGCAAAACAATGATTAAAAAATGGTGCTATATTAGGAAAAAGGGGTCTTAAACAAGTGGCATTGAAAATAAATGACGTACAAATATATAAAGGACATTCACGAGTTTAAAGTGGCAACAACAATTTTGTGAAACATTAAAAATTATATTCAAACAAACATAAAAAATAAGTACCGACGGGATTTTTCTTTTCTTGCTTTTTTCGCAATGTGTTTTTTATAACAAATTTTTTTTTGTAAGCACTTATTTTCACAAACAATCCCTGGGTAATTTATTTAATTTATAGGTTTAGTTTTTATTGAAATATAGTTTAAACCATTTTAAGATAAAACTCATTTTACATCTACATATGTGTGTATGTGTGTGCATATACGTATTTGTTATATTACATAGACATATGTGATAATAAAATTTAAATTTCTTATCAACTTTTGTTAATAATAGAAAATATCAAATGTAACTACACAAATTTTTAGCTTGAACTTGAGTACAATTATTCATTTACGGTCCTCTTCACAATGTGCATTTGAAAGTTAACGTGGACTTTAATGGAAAGTTCAACATACAAAAGTCGCCCTTAAAGTAGATGTTAACTTTTAATCTTACCTTGTGAAACAGGCAGTTACAGAGTTTAATTCATTCTGTCTATAATCAAAAATTTAAAGTTATAAATTGTTCAGAGGTAAAGCCCAATATGTTTTATTGTCTGTACTTGATTTTTTTATGCAAAAAGTGAATCAACTTAAAGAATAGCAACAATGAAACATGACCAATATAATTGTTCGCATTCGCCGACGGCAAATGAAAAACAAATTTTTTCCAAGACCAACGATAACTTGTGACACTTAATTGTTGATTAATACACTACATATGCCTTAAATTTGTTCCTATAAATCTTCAAAATTGTACAATAAGATGCTTTTTTAAGAATTGGAAAAAAATTTATCTAAATCGATATTTCCATTAGCAATTGTATATCCTATAGAGTAATTCCATTTAGCCCGGTGTGACCACTTTACGCATATATTTTGTTATAAATAAAATATATTAAATTTTTTACCTAAAAAAAGTTGGCAACTCGCAAGGCCATTAAGCTTAAAGTCGTTGAATAACGGCAGACACTGAATGAACACGATTCCTGCTCAGAATGATCATCAGAAAGCTGCCATGGGTGTGACCTTATAAATCTTAGTTTTAAAGAATTATCTGTTTCAGCATAAATTCTGTAAACTTTTTACTATAACGTACACAATAATTTTGGTATAGCTGTCTGTTCAAAGTGTTCTTAGCTGTATTACGTATTCACTGTTTGACAAAGAAATCAGTTTTCTTAACAAAAAACTATTTTTAAAATGTGACGGGTGTGACCTAATACGAAATTTTAAAAAAATTCGAAGAAATAAAACTTTTAATTGATTTCATTAATATAAATAATATAAGAATAAATCATAAGAAAATAATAAGACATTAAATTATTTGCTATCCGTTCTATTATAGACAGCAGAATACTCTAGCTGAGTATTTTTTTAAATTCAATGAAAAGCGAAAAAAGTATATTCTTTTCAGAGATGAGGGTTTTTGTTAATAATGAGAAAGGGAAGAAAATAAAATTTGAAATAAATATTAAACATACAAAGAGGGAGAGCAAAATGTTTCGTGGATGATCATTTAAAAGTGCCTCAAATTGCTTAAAAAATATTAAATAATGTATTTTTTTATTTTTTCTATAATTGTCATGCTCTAAAAAACATTAATTGAGAGATTTTTATTAAAAATAAGAAAACTGTTTTTTCCTTTCGGAGATGTTAGTGCTGCCTTGATGTTAGTGCTGTCTTGAGCCTCTGAAAAGCCTGTTCACAATCTTCAGTCCATATGAAAGGTTCTTTCATTCTAGTTAGTCTGCTTAACTGCACAGAATAAAATGCAAAATTTGATACGAAACGTCTGTAACAGTTACAGCAAGCGGTAAATGGACCAATTTCATCGCCATTCGTTGGTCTGGGGTAGTTGCTAACCTAAAAAATATACTGACGAGGGAGTCTTACGGCTTCCAAAACAATGCATAAATTACTACAATATAAAATTATTATTTTTTTTTACTGATTTAAAAGTCTTTGAAATACAATGAGAGATGTAAGCTCTTAAGTCGTATATGGGCTTACAAAAGCACTTGCGTTCATTATTTATTTCAAAAATTCGCAATTTCTTTACTGGGCATCTAACCTACTAATTATTAAAAAAAGCTAATTTTAGGTTAGGTTAGGTTAGATAGGCATTCTAGCGGCTACACTCGGAGACCATTATACCTATTATGATGTCATGCACATTCCTACAAAGGACTTTTTGCGAAATCTAGCAGCACAGCTAGTGGTGGTGCATCTCTGAGACAGTCCTGGGCCCTGCAGGAAGTGTTTGCCTAGATGTTTCAGCCAGTGTTCCTGCAAAAAAGATATTGGACTAACTTTTCTTCTTCGTCGAAGCAGCTCCTGCATTGATCCGGAATACATACGTCCCACCGTACTGTGCCGCTAATGATTCCAACTAGGAGTTTAAGAGACCTTCTTTCAATTGTAAGGAGTTGCTTGGCCTAACTCTACTAACTGAGGTCTTGGGTAACTGATAGCTGAGGACCGCCTGATCGCCTTCATCCTTAGCATTATTAGCCATTTCGTTCTCCTGAACGCCTTCATGCCCTATAATCCAAACTATCTTGACATTATGTCATTCAAGCAACGTCAGAGATTGCATGCATGTCAGTACATACTTCGATTTGACCATCTTTGAATTGAGGGTCCTAATTGCCGAAAGACTATCTACAAATGTTTCTATATAGTAGTACCGCTCTCTGAGACATTATATTAGCATATTCGATTATGATATAAATATGCGCCTCTAACACTGTGGAGGTGTCGGGTAGCTCCAGCAAGACCGACAGTTCAAGATCTGTAGAGTATACCTCCGACTAACTACCAGTACTCATTTTTCTGCCTTCCGTATATCAAAGGAAATTTGGTTCATAAAACCAATGCAACAGTTTTATTAGACTGTTTTTATTAATACAATGTTAATTTCATACATCCAATGAAATTTCTATAATATTGTGTTAGAATTTCATTGGTTGAAACAGTTTTACTAGATTTGTTCATTAGTCCAATGATAATTTCACAAATCCATTGACAATTTCGTTAACAGTGTGAACGCATTTCGTTGAATGAATTTTAATGAAACTTTTCATATATATTAATGAAATTTTTATTGGGTTTGTGAAATTGTCATTCGATTAATCAAAATATTTAATAAAATTGTTTCAACCAATGAAATTCTCTCACAATATTAATGAACTTTTCATTGGATTTGTGAAATCGTCATTGGATTAATGAAATATAATCTAATGAAATTGTTTTATTGGTTTGGAACTTGAAATTGTTTCTTTAGGTATTTGGACCGCTGAACGCGAATCTAAACTGAAAATTTAAAATTTCATAAAAATGTTTAAGAAGTTCTCTCACTAAATTGTGAACAAATCAAAAATTGTCCATCAATTTCAACTCTAAAAGGCTCATTGCCTTGGGAATCTATTAAGCTACCTGTTATTAGGCAAACAATGGGACTGTTGGTAAATGTTTAATTTTTTTATGATTTTTTTAACAAAAAAAATTTCATTTTTACGATATCTTTCCATCTAATGGGCAGATTAAGAAACAATGTTCGCTCGGCTTGTAGAGCTTTAGTTTTTCCGTTTTACTGAGTATTAAGGTTAGGGATCTCCCGGACTTTTGAACTTCCCGCCAAAAGGGAATAGAAAAATCGCTTTTCTTAACTAGATAAATCTATTAACTGAATATTGGTTTTCTTAACTAGATAAATTTATTAACTGAAAATTGGCCTAATTTTCATTGTTTTATTACTATAAACATTATTTTTAAACAACAATTAATATAATAACAATCCTAAAACAACATTTTAGGAATTTTAAAATTAATTCAGGCAAAAGGAGTATTAAGTTATTACACAGTAAGAGATAGTATAAAGATTAATTGAGGACTATTGTCGTAATTATTTAGTTAAATATTTCATTTTAAGGCCTCCAAGTTATTTTATAAATCACTTTCCGTAATGTTTGTTATATTTCTTACCAAATTTATAGGAAAATTCTTATCGTTAATTACAAACAGGTTATGGAACTCTACTCAGCTACGCCGAATTTTTCATACCCTGAGCCCAGTCTGTCTAAATGGCATTCATTATTCATCTAATTTCTCTTAAAACTTCTCCATCATGGTTTCGATAATAGCGTCAACTTATAAAAAATTTAAGTCGTAACAACTTAAAGTTCTTACAGCTTCTATGAACTTAAAACTTCCATAAATGCAGAAAATTACTCAAAGTTCAATTAAGATCGAATACATACTTTACTATAGGAGCACTGCAATCATTGGCGCATATTCAGAAATCACCACTAAGTGTTAACTTTTCTAAGTACCTATTTAAGATATTCACAGTTGGGAACGAAGTTATTCAACGAAGTTATTTGTTATTTTAATAGTTATGGGCTTTTTCGATATTTTGCTGTTTATATTGTTAAATATGCGATTTAGATAAAAGTCCGACAGGTAAAAGCTGTTGGAAACTTCACAGACAACAACTTTTTAGGAGAACAATTTTCATAAAGTTATCGTACCCTTCGACTCGCGCTCATGTATGAGTGTAGTTGAATAAAATTTCAAGTGAGTTTTGGGACTTTGTGTAAAAGGTTTGAAAGTTTTCAAAAATATACTTGAAGTCTACTGATGATTTCGTAAGCCACTAACAAAATGCAAGCTTAACCCACAACAAATAATTTTTTTTTAAAATAAAATTGGAAGAATATCTTAAATAACAAATTTATTTAATGCATATATTTTTACTTACCTCTAATTTTTTGAATTTAAATTGCATTAACAATTTTGTTGTCTTTTTGAATATGCTTAAAGTCTGTGTGATTTTGTTGCTATTTATAGTTAAGTTTGCTATAGTTTCACTAGTAATTTTTACAGGATATCTTTTAAAATTCTCGTTTGGTTGTTTTTCACAAATTTCTTGTATCTTTTTTATTAACACTATCAATCGTTTGTTTTAATTTTAGTTTTTGAATTTTATTTTTTTGTTAGTTTATTTACTTTATTTTGCAAAGTACAAAATTTTCTTTAAATTTTATTTAAAATTTTAATTAATTTTTAAGTTTGAATGTAAATTTTCTGGTTCTTTTTTTTCAAATCATTTTCACTTCAACCTATAGGTATGAATAAAAAATGAAAGGTTTAAAATAATTATGTAAAATACTTATCATAAAAAGATGTTATATTTAGCACAAACATGGGGAAAAACGACAAGCCATAAAAAATATTTCATAATTTTTTATTTAATTGCTTTTGAATTTTGTTTGTCGTATGTGTGTGTGTGTGTGAGTCTCTGTCTTGAAATTTAAAAATATAACGGTCAATAGCTCGAAAATATTAATATTTTCAAACCTGTATTATGTTTTATTATTGTTATTTGTTGTTTATTTGCTTAAATTCTTTCTTTTTAATCAATACAAGGTTTTCAAATTCCATAATAATAAAATCTCACAGATGCACACTTTTTAATACACGAGAAACAGCGACAGCTAATATCAACACAAATCCAATATTAAGCAAAGAGAAAAAAATTTATAAAACGTCACTTATTTTTTTTTGCCGTTTTTTATAATTTAACTGCTGTTGTGCTGCTGATGATTGTTATTATTTTCATTATTATTATTATTGTTGTTGTTGTTGCTGGTTGTCACAGCTTGATTAATAAAATGCACAACTTCCGTTTATTAATAAATTTTTTATTCTTGGTGTTGTTGTTGTTGTTGTTGTTGCGATTTCGAGTTCAGTTCACTTGCAGTTTAAGTCTTTGATTTTGTTTTGATTTCTGTGTTCAAAATTTTTTTACTGTTACATTTGCACTCTCTCTCTCTTTTCCTATACTCTTTGAATTTCTATCTCTTATGAATTTTTCACCATATTACCGTTGTTTTTTATATTTTCCGTCTCCTGTCTGAGTGTTAGTAATAGTATTTTTGCTTGAAGCAAAAAAAAAATATATAAGGAAAAAAATGTGAATGAGTTTTTTTTTCTTAGCGAAATGTGACACGACAATTTAGTAGGGTTTGCATGTGTTTGAGTGTGTGTGTGTGTGTATGTTTACTGTTTGAGAGTTTTTCTTGCACTTGTTTGTAGAATTGTTGTTGCTGATTACGTTAACAATTTTGTATGAATCTTTTTTTTTATGTGTTACGTTTTAATATGAGTCAAGTGCCGGCATGTGCTTTTTTTGTTGGCTGGCTGACTGGCTGCACTTTTTTGCATCTATGAAAATTAATTTTTTTTGTATAAATAAAAACGAAATTTTCATAATGCAGTAGTTTTTGTTGTTGTTTTGAATTTACAGTCTGCTATTAAAGCGGAAAATTGATAATAATATTTAGATTGCAAGGGATAAAATAGACATTAATAAAACATTTTATGAAATCATACGACATTTGTTTCCTTTTTTAATATATTTTAATTTAGCAGAGAACAATTTAAGTTAATTTTGATGCTAGATATGATAGTTACTACATAGTTATTACATATAGCAGATTTGCTGCAAGTATGTCATAAATGATAAAAAGACTGGTTTTACAGAAAACGAGTTAAAAGTTTCGAATTTACTAACAACTTAATAGTAAAAGAACATTTTATTCTTCTCTCAATAGCTGAGCATACAAGGTATACATACATACATATGTATGAAATTTCTACACAATACAAAGAACGATGTGACGAAGAATTCTGCATTATTTATTCAAAAATCATGTTATTACATTTATGACGTTGTTGCAGTAAATCAGCCATATGTACATAGTACTCGGCTTTATCGTTAAAAAACTAAGCTTATAGAAATTATGAGTTTAATTGTGGTTTTTAGTGATATTTACAACATTGGCACTGCGTACAATATTTAACTCGTCCATTACCCATGTCGGACCATTACGACCCGTGCGACTGGAAATTTGCCAAACATTAATATTTTAGACCAAAAGAAGCGCCTTAAAAATCTGCATTTATCAATAATATATCTCAAAAATTGTCTTAACTCGCATTATGAATGATTTTTTATCGTTTACCTTGAATTCACTAATTTCGATACGAGTTTTATTGTTTGACTAATTTACATCGTGAGGAAGCCGTTTTTACACATATGTATGTGGTTTAAAAACTTCTTAAAATTATTAGAACGTAATAAAAAACATAAGCTTGAGCAATACGCCAACGAACAATCGTGATCGTATGTTTAAGCTTTTGGGAGGTGTCGTTTGTGAATTTTTTAAAGAATCCGAAGAAGATGGGCCCTTGTCCACTCTAAACTATAATTTTTCTAAAGAAGAAGTGAAGAGATACTGACAACCTTATAATATACACACCTAATGAGTTAGTGCAATGACGTCATATGCACTAACTTAAAAACAATCGTACAGCAGTACTATATTTCTCAAATTAGTTCTGTCGCATCTGAGAGGCTATTTTCTAATGCATGTCTCGTTCAAACAAATCTCTGTCCTACCAAAAATTTGATGATATTTTGTTGTTACGCTGTAATTTTTAAAATAATAAGAAAATATTCAACTTGTATTTTGTCTATCGGCAATTGAAAATAAGTTTTTGTTTTCTAATATTAAATTTCAATAACGGATAAATAAGTTTTAACAGATCGAAAACAACACTTACGTACTTATGTATATGCACACAGTTTTCAGGTTAAAACGCGTAACTATAAAAAACAAACATAATAATTGAGATCACAAGGAATAATTAATTGCCTAATTCGAAAAAAAAATTTTTGAGAAAAATAATTTTTTTTTATATTCCGACGGAGTATGCGGATTTGGTTTAGTCCAATATTTTGTGGTTTCGGCTTAGACCAAAATCTTAACCGAAGAAAAGCAAGTAGAAATTTGAAAAGACAATTTTTTTAAAAATATGTAGTGAGCTTAAGAAGGAGTTGTTACTTTACCTTAGAGAACGAGAAAACTCGTTTCCAATAACGAAATATAAATGTGTCGCGCCGTGATAAAAGGAACCTTATCTTGCCAGAGTAAACTATTCAGTACAGCACAAAGTTGGGGCTCAGTTCAAAATTTCATGTTTTAGGTTATAATAATTTTAAATTTTAGATAACAGATAAATATATTGTCCAAACCACCACAAATGCAAACCTCTGTCTATGTCAAACTTTAACAACAATCATCTCAAAAGCATAATTTTTGAACTATAAGATTCAAACCGCCAATTTGAGAATTTTTTAAAAATTTGTCTGCATACTCTTCAGAATTTTTCCAATTATATTAAAAACTTAAATTTTACCTATAAGGTCCCCTTTGACACGACGTATTACAAACTCTTTGGCTCTGTTTATAAATAACGGAAATAACTATTTCCGTAAATAATAGTGTAAGTCGAGTGACACTGATTTTGAGTTTGTTAATGCAAAATTACTTCATTTTAAGTAAGCGAACCCCGAAACTCCCAAAGAAATTCCAGAAAATCCCAAAACTGCCAGTTTTTGTAAATAAAATAAAAATTTTCGTTAGATGCTGAATATTGATTTGATCGGTTCGGGTTCGGTCCTATAAAACTGGTTTTGGTTGGTTTCTTATTTTTATATACGGAACAAAATTTTATATTATATCGACTTGGATTTTGTTGTAAAGTAATAATATCACTATGATACAAAAGTTGAGAAAAAAAATTATTCAAGGGTACTCATGCACCAATTCTGTTTTGTTGGAGCTCATAGGAAAAAAATGCCTTTAGTTTGTTTTGGTCACTTCGAAAAGTGTAAGTTTAAATTTTAAACAGTAATTGTTTCTTTGTTTTAAAACAGGTTTATACGAAAGCTATATTTCTTATCTTTCAAATAAGGCATGATTTTTAAAAATCGACTACTAAATGGCTAAGTTATGGTGGTTTAAGTGTAAAAAACTCATTTTCAAGAAAATTTTACTTTCCGCCGGCTCTAAGATGCTTAAGAGATAAAGAAAAGCGACATTAAAATACCTTTTGAAAATGCATAATTAGATTAAAATTGGTAAATAATATATGAGTTATGGTGTGTTTTGTATTTTGACTTTTTTGTTTCTTGTTTAAAAATAGGACGGTTACGCTAATATATTTCTCATAACTCGAGAACGGCTTAACCGATTTAGATAAATGAGACAGAAGAAGATGCGGAATAAAATTACAAAAAAATTTCCAATTGTTTCGAAGTTATTCAGAAATATGCGACAAAAACTGGTTTTTTCATGCATATTTGTTTTGTTTTCAAAAGCTCATATAAAAACCAAGGGGGCGAAAAATGTATATGTTTATCATTTAGCTGAAAGCTAGATATATTAGAAATAAAATAAACCATAAATCATTAAAATCACTAGACAAATGTCGATTTTATTCTAACTTAATTGAAAGAACTCAATTGATAAAAATCACAATTTCCATATAACAGAAAAATTGGAGTTTGTGTATGTGTATGTATGTTGTATGTATGTTTCAATTTCTGTCAATTAAGTTCCCTCACTCAATCACGAATAAAATCGACATTTGTCGAGCCATTTTAATGATTTAGGACTTATTTTAATCGTGATATACCTAGCTTTCTAATGAATTGTACAAGTTTTTTTAAGACTTTTTAAAACAAAAGATTTAATTTTGCATGAAAAAATAATAATTATTCGCCTCTTATTTCTGAATAACTCAGAAATAGTTGGAAATATAAAAAGTTGTATATGAATGACTTAAACTTAAATTTATCCCGCATCTTTTTGGGTTGATTTATGTTAATCAGTTGAACCGTTCTCGAGTTATAATGAAGTATATTAGCGTGATCGCCATATTTTTAAATAAAAAACAAAACAAAAAAGTCAAAAGTCAAAACACAAAGTATACCACAACTCATTTAGTTTTCAACCGATTTTAATGTTCTTACACGATTTAGAAAGCTATTGTAGTTTTTCGTTTTATAAAGTAAATATTTATAGTATTTGAGTAACCCATAAGCAATTTAGAGCCGGTGGAAAATGAAATTTTGTTGAAAAATTAGTTTTTTTTACACTTAATCCACAATATCTTAGCCATTTACTAGACGATTTTCAAAAATTACGATATATTCGAAAGATAGGAATCATATCGCACCTGTTCATCAAAAGTAACACAACTCAAAATTTACAAGTTTTCAGTAGAGGCAAAAAACTAATTGCGCCAATATAATGGAATTATTGTTATAAACAAATATACCGTTGTAAAGGAAACTCAATAATATTTCAATAAAATAATACAATACCAAAATTTTTACAGTGGTTAGATATGGTAATCATACACTGTTTCCTTCAAAAAAGTGGCAAATAGAATTTTTTGAGTTGTGTTACTTTTGATGAACAGGTGCGATATATTTCCATTATGAAATAGAAATCCGTATTGAAGCAAAGAACTAACGAGTGCTTAAAATTCAAACTTTTAAAAACCGTTTTCACTAAAATTACCGTTATAATATCACTTTTCAAAGTGACCTAGAAAAACTAAAGATGTTTTCTTTTTTTATGAACTCAAAGAAAACAGAATTTGTGAATGATAACCGCTAAATAATTTTAGTGTATCATAGTGTAGTTAATTTGTTGGCTGGAATATATTGAGTTAAAACATGTGTTTAAAACATTCAAAATTCGCAATAATCACTTGTCTTTACATCGGCTTTTAAGAAATTTTTCTTTTTATTTGTTCTGAAAAATTTTCTAAAATATCTGAGGCCATTAAAGTGCATTTCAAGAAAACAAAATTTTATAAAAAAAAAACTACATATATTATTAAGTACATTTTGGTGCTTATTGTTAATGCCATGGGAATTTTAAAACAACTTAAGTCAGTTTGTTTCTATTCAAATATATGGAAAATTAAAGTATGAAGTTTTGTAAGTAGAATAAGGTAGCAAACATGACTCAATGCTTTCTTAAGTCGTCTTAGGCGATTATCGGTTACATTTTTTCTTTTTTTTTGTTAAAGAACAAACACAACCAGCGAAGCGATCAGCTTGTCTGCGGAAAAAAACACCCAGGGTCTATGACGGGAATCGAACCCACGACCTCTGAACTGACAGGCTAGCGTCCCGACCACTCAGCCATGGGGGCACCCACAGATATACAAATAAAATAAATAGTTTTGTATAACGATTAATAACAAGAAATGTGGAAAAATTGGTGTTTCTACATTAAAAAATAAAATATTGAAAAGGAGTGCAAGAGAAAAAAATAAAAGAAGATGTTTGTAATTAAATAATAACTGAATGATTAAAAAATATTAAATTAATTAATTATTAAAGATAATAGATATTCTCTGAGCTTTCCAATTTTTTTATTTAAAACTCAAATCAGTACTAGGCATCTAAATTAATTATTGAAAAATAAATTTACATTCTTACTTGTTGTACTTAAAAAAATAAGATTTACCTTTTCAGTTTTGATAGTCAATTTGGTTAAAAACATTAAAATAATTTACCAACGGCTGGGTGCACACATGAAGATCTATCTATCATTGCTTTTATCATTTCAATTAAAATCGTTAATCTTAAATATATATTTTTTTATTTTGCTTCTAGTAGCTCACATTTTTAATTACATTGTTTAAAATAATTTTTAATACATACATACATAATTTATTTTTTGGTTTTTTTTAAATTTGAATATTTTCTTTAGTGTTTTTAATTAACTTTAAAAAAATAATTGAGAAAAATTTTACAAAGTGCTTCTTGAAATAAATTTGTGTTTTATTAAAATAATTTTTTTTAATTAAATTTTTGTTTAATATTTTTTAGTTGTATATTTTTAAAATTTTTTTAAAAATAATATGTAAAACTTGTTAATTATTATTAACAACAAAAAGATCTTCACATTTTCGCATTCCTAAATTTTTATGATTTAATTAAATTAATAAGAATAATTAATTATTGCAATTATTATCAATTATCCGCATTAACGTTGTTTCTTAGTGTAAGTGTGTGCTCTGTTCTATCTATGTATATTACGAACGGCTTTAATTAAGTTCAGTTTTATTAAATTAAGTCACTTTGATTTGAAATAATTGCTGTTGTTGTACATATTAATAATTTTAATTACTTTGGTTTCCCCTTTTATTTTTCACCGCAAAAGTTTGTAATTTCACCCGAAAAATATTATTTTCTTTAAATATTTTTGTTGTTGTTTTTTTACTATGTTCTTCTTTTGTTTGTGTGTGTCTTATTAAAGTTTCATTTTTATTAGAGAGAAAAAATTCGCGTTTATTCAATGGCAATCAAGTAAAAATTGTACTTGTTACCCGCCTGATTGCTAAAAGCGTACTGATTTTGATTATTTGTTATTACGGCGTAACAAGCGCAAGCAAGACCCGTAAATGTATGTAGTAGTAGTAAAACGAACAACAATAATAACAAGCAACCTACAAGATACAGAGAAGACAAAAAATAAAAAATACAACAGAAACAAACACAAAATATAATAAAAATTATTCAGTTGAAGTGTTGTTGTAAATTGTTGTACTCGCACTCGCAACTAAACCAACACACAAGTAAAAACACATACACACACACTTATACCCACACTTTATCCAAAAACAAAACAGAAAAAACAAAGTTACCAAACACACAACAAAACCAAAGAAAATAACAAAAAATTTTAATAAAACACAAACTAAATAAAAAGAAAATAAAATCATAATAACTACTCAAACGACCGACGTACATACAAAACAAGCTCATGAACAAGAAGAGCAGAGTAAAGAACATTTACGCTTAATGACAATCAATAACATAATAACTAACAAGACGATAATGATGATGAGAAGTACACACATGCTAATATATACACTCAACCACACACACGATGCACACACACACACTTGTATATTAAGCATTAAACGCTAAGTGAAGTGAGCACGGTAAAACAAAAACAACAGCAATTTGCTTGACGTTCCACGTAAGGGAGTAGCGATACGTCACGTAACAAACACTTGGCTTTGGACTTGTGTGTAAATGGTACTCGAACTTTCGGGGATGGATGATACACGTTAACTAAACTAAAAACTAATAAATGACTAAATAAATGGGGAGACAAAACTACTCAGTCGAGTTTACACACAAATACATTCATAGAAATAATTGAACGTATGCAAGTATGTATGTATGTACGTCTATGAGTATTTTCTGTGTTGTATGTGGTAACAACAGCAACAACGGAATTAGAAAAAAATATCCTTTTCATACATGCAACCATTTTTAGAAAGAGTTTAGAAAAAACATGTTTAGCCAAACAAGGCTGTATGTGCTAGACAGACAATAAAACATACAAGGATATAGATACATACATACATACATACATAAATAGTTGCATTTTCACGTTTATATGTGGGATGTTGAAAAATGTCTAATTGGTACCCATAACGATAATAAACTTTGATACTCTTTTGGGAGTATCAAAGAATATTTTGGGCTTCTAACGATAAAAATCTCGGGTCCTCGCTGTTCTTGCAATAAGATTTCAAAGGGTGGAAATATCAGACGAAGAGAACTAGTTCAGATTTTCCAGCGAAGTTAAATACCTTCGGGTCATACAAACCACTCACTTAAAATCAACATATTTCTTATACAGCCTACCAAGATATCAGAGCACTTCATTTGACAAAACGTGGGGACCTATCGTGGTGGGCAAAAAACTGGAAAAGTCCCTATTAGGGCTCTACTCGACAATAAATATCTCTTTCGATTAATGGGGCAATAAAAACCACTCCTACATATGCCCTGAGTGCCATTCTTTACATTCCCCTTTGCACGTTAGCTAAAAAAGAGGCTTTCAGTAGTGCAGTTCGGTTACCAAACGTCTCCAGTATAAGAACCGGAGATATGGTAGGTCACATGACAATACTAGGCCAGTTTGTGAAAGACCCATATATCAGGATGAGTGATCAAATAACACCGATATTAGCCTTGAAGAAAAACTTTGAAGTTCTAGTTACTGAAATGAGTCAATGGCTGAACCACACTCCATGGCACGAATATACTGCCCAGATTAGATTCACTGACGGGTTGAAGTAGGAAAATGGTGATACCGGGGCAGGTATTTACGGCCCTAACTTCCCAAGGACTATTGCTATGGGTAAACAGCCGACGAGGTTCTAGGCGAAAGCCCGCTCCATCCTCATTGGTAGCAGAAAATCCTTTAAGAGATAATGTAAGGGTATTCCAATCTACGTAATGCTAGATAGCCAGAAGCACTCAAGTCTTTAATCTCTTATGAGATAAGGTTAGGTGTTGTCATATATTGCGTTACATGTCTTAATTAACTTGACGCTCAAAATAAACCGATGTAACGCTGGGTTCCTAGCCATGGAGGCTATGCTGGAAACGAGCGGGCTGACTGCCGAGCTAACAGAGGACCCAAAATTAGGTTTATAGGACCGCAACCCTTCGTTGACATCTTATGTGTATAACTCAAAGAGCTCAGATTCAGGGTCTACGACAAAAAAAAATGGTTCATTACGTTATCAAAAATGCTAATGGACAAAAATAACCCTAGATGACTAGCTCTGAAACCATACTGTGTAGACTCTGCGAAATTCAAAAAGAGAAATTTTCTGTGATTGCGCTGCGGTAAAGGCGAGCAGACTGAAGTTTCTTGGAGGAATCCTAATATCTCCAGGTGAACTATACAATCTATCACCGTACAGTGAACATTTGGGCTTCATAAGAGATCCTATGGGGCTTATGGCCCATACATAATAATCGCAATTACCCAAACACGGTTTACACATGTATGAGATGAGCATAAGGCGTTCATCGTTCTGTCCTCTGCATAATACCCTGGGGTACGGCTCTGCATCTGGTGACTAACCACACCTTAGTAATGTACTTCCTGTAAAAAGGAGTTGTTGGTTTTTCCAGGTGTTACGTTTAGCCAAAACACCATAAAACTTATGTGTTGCTACGTAAAGTTTGAAAGAACAAAGCAACGGATGGATATAAGTACCCAATGGAGGTGGGTTGGCCTTTGCGGTCTAGTACAAGTTTGATATGCACCTAAGGTCTCCCCCAAGACCAGTGTCGATAGAAAGTTAGCCCTGGGGGTTTCTTTGGAAAACACTGGTACTATTGGTGTCACTAGCCTTCTAGAGTGTTAAAAAGATTAGGATCGCCATTGGGCTTACTCTGTGCCGTACTAATGGATATTCTGACCAACATCTGTTTTTATGGATATGCAGGCGAACTTCGTCTTTTCATCAACATAAAGGTTGATTCGGTGACCGGTTATTGGTCAGTGCTCATTCGGTAGTCCACGTGGTCTCTGTGCTTGGAAGAGGTGTTGGTTTAATGGCTTCTTGGACCTTGGACAGCCATAAAAGCCTCTTTTTGCTGCTGCTAAGCCAATAAAGAGTACATACAGACTGCGTAGAAGGGCTGGGGAAGGTCAGTATACTATATATAGCTCTAGCAGTTTATAGATCGTAGCTCTTTACGTGTATGAACTTTTGTCGATAGAAATGAATGAAACTTAACTCAGTGTACAAATTATATTATTAAAATATTATTTTTAAAATGTTGCCACGACCAAATCTAAGCCCATTTTGAAGAACATCTTGTCCAACTCTATCTCTAGTATCAATAAAAATATACAAATCTCTGTTGTCATTTCATTTAAATAAAAAGATTTAATTCTACTTGTTTGTGCCAATACATATGTACATATATAATATCATACACATGTAGATACATTAGACCGAGTCAACCTTTTATGGAGATAAAAAACGTCTTTAGCGATGACCATTTGTGAGTTGGATCGCATATAAAAACTAATAAAAGCATTTCCTTGTGTGAGTCGGTCTAATGTATATAAATACTAGTGTGTTTTTGTATTTTTAATATCAAAAACTCATGCAAAACCCCTGCGTACACGCAACCCAACAAGTAGCAGATACAAGCGGGTTGTATCATACAACCCGCTTGCTTAACACACTCACACACACGAAACACACAAATCATTCCTTGGTTTAAATTTCTCTATGAAAATTCTTGTTGTGTATGATGGTGGCAATGATAATAATGTTAATAATGTTTCTTTTTGTTGTCAATCAAGCACATTTATTGCTCATCGTTATCTTTTTAATTAACATTGATTTGCTCATTATGATGTTAGTGCTTCATGTTCTCAATGATTTTATATCAGTTCAACAATTTTGTTTAGCAACTTTGTTCCTTTAAGGTTTTTTTTTTTTATAAAGAGCATGTTAATTTTTTGAACATGTTTTACAAGCATGCTAGAATCAATGTGTTCCGGTCAGTTCGAAGCGAACTTGTTATTTTGTTGGGTTAAATAAATATAAAGGATATTTTGGCAGGCTTTCTTGAGGTTGTTGGTGAAAGGTATGTATGGTTATGTATCATACATATACATATAAGCAATCATTATAAGCAATCATTAAAGACATTCATCACGATTTTTGTGACAACCAGCCTGAATCTTTGGTAAAAAGAAATTTGAAAAAAACTTTTAGCTTTAGATTTTTAAGTTTAGTACCAAGGCCGGTTAATAAGTTCCATAACTTTTTTATATGCTTTATATGTATGTAAATGGTGTTTGACGATCAGAAAACGAATTAGATGTTTTTATTAAAGAAATGCAAAGAACTCATTAACATCAGCCTTGTTTAGTATCTAGAAATTTATATCGACACAGCAAACTAAAAAAAATTTGAAACTTAAAAAAATGAAACTATTGTCATATACATATAATGTTGTTTTAGTCAATTTTCGTTTGAAAATAATAAGATATTTTTTTGTTATTGTTTTAATCACACTTTTTTATTATTTCAAGTTCCCATAATTAATACAACCATTAAAACATGAATTTCGAATAAATTCTGTATTCAAGGTTACAGAGAAAAAAAAATCAAACTGTTTTGCTTTAATATTCACACCCGGTTGACATCATTATAATTTTGAGTTATATTTTTTTTTCATATGAAATTGAAATATAAAATTAAAAAACAAGACATTGGTTTTTCTATTTATTAAATTAATTTATATGCACACGTACATGAGGAAAAAAATGTGAAACAAAAATATATAAAATAACAATAATTTAATGATTATGAATTAAAAGTCGCCAAAGATGACAACAAAAATAATACAAGAAATTGTATTAAAATAAATTAAAATATTTAAAAATACACATAAAACGCCTACAAAGTATTTCGATTAAATTTAACAATATATATTAATTAAATGTTCTTTTAAGAAAACTGAAAAACAAACTTATTTATCTAATTAGGATCTTTTTTTTGTGGAGAGAAATATTAAATAATTATATTAGATAATGGGCAAAAAAATACAATATTTATATTGTTCATGAAAAAATTATATGAAAAAAATTCAACAGTAATAAATTTAAATGTTTTGTAATTTCAATATGTATGTATGTATATAGTTTGGAATGAGATGTTTAACAATATTTTGAAATCTTGAACATACATTAGTAGGGCTCAAAAAATATCATAACTGTTTTTACATAATTTAAAAAAAAAATTTCACATACGCAAAGAGAAATATCGGCGATACAAAATTACAGTGTAAGAGATTATTAATATTTAAAATTGATATTAACCTGATATAAGATATTGGAAGTAATTTTTTAGGAACTACATTTTTATTGCTTCCAAAGAAGCTATTTTAAAAATATGAAGATAATCAATATAAAAGCGAGTAAAATTTTATTTAAGTCATACAAAAATTTGTAATTACTTTATAACACTAGTTAACAAAATTTTCAACTTCTTGCGATCACCTCAAAAATGAAATGATTTCGAAGGTAACTTAGGGTCACTGAAAACGAATATGATATTCATTTATTTTTCTTAAGAACCGTTTTCGAGATATTTTGCAAAAAACATACTTATTCTGCAGTTTACTTGAATTGAGCAAATTTGGCATTGTTGCATAGATATGTTTTTCTCCTTTCAGCCCATATTCAAAACGTGTTTATCGGATCAAAATACAATGAGTTACAGGTCTTTAGATTTAAAAAAACTTTATTTTTTCCACGTTTTTTTTTTTAAATTTATAATATTAAGTCGCTCCAGTAAGGCAAAATAAATTTTTTTAAATTTATTTTAGACCCACATCTTGAAGGAATTTTTTTTCCAAATATAGCAAGCGTAAAATTAGTTACATTGGACAAAATATGAGAAAGTTACAACATATTTAGTGAACACATCAAAATTTTAATTTTCATTCGTTGGTCCTCATGTCAGTACCAGTTTTTGCTTCCATTCCATTACTTTTACTCGTCTGAAAAAGAAAGGTCGGCATATCGCATATCAAAGTTACCAAAATTGTGTGTAGTTTTCAACACTGTATTCAGATGTTTATAATTTAAAATTCTATGAAAAACTTACGGCAAAACAAGTGGAAAAATGGTGCTATGTGGTGTTTTGTGCATATTTAATTTTTCTTAATGCTATAAAATCATTCATTATTTATATTTTCCAATGAAATTTTGCAGTTATATGGGAATTTATGTGAAAACTATGATTTGTTTCTGACAATCATAAGAACTCCTAAGAAAGTTCCAATAAATCTAAAAAATAGGTCGATTTCAAAAAGGTGCATGCCCACCAAAAATTGTAAATTCGATTAAGTTGTTTTTCTAAAATCATGTCTGTCAAGATACCTTTTAGACATGAGAAAAAAGTTTTATAGGTAAAACAATTATGGCGCTTTTGTGGACAAAAATTGTCATAAATTGAAAATTTTTCAATTTTCAAAGTAAAGATTGTATATTTTCCAACTCTGAAAGAATACTTCCATCAACAATTTTTTTAACTATTCCAAATTCTGTCATGTAACTAACAAAGAAACAATTGTGACAATGGGTTGTTATTCGGATCCGATATCTTAAAAATACTGGAACAAAGATTTGAAAAATTGAGAAATTTTAATATTAAAATGAGTATACCTCACTAACTATACAAGATATTTGTTTAACCAAATACATTTTTAAGAACTTTACAAGGTATTTAAGGACACATAAAATTTTTGGAATCGAGTGAAAAACAGAGAAATGCCAAGCGTTGAAAAATTTTACATGACCGAAGTGCACTACTTTGCACTTCATACCTCTGAATCGAGAAATATGGGAAGCTCATCTTACTATATTAAATAAAGAGTTAGAAATGGTTAATATATTTCCAAAATATTTAACTCTGCCCCACTGGCATTTTTCTTATACTCATACTCCATACAAAAATTTTCTTTTTATTAAAATTCAAATTCGGATGTTTTCACTAAATCTATTGTAACTTTCTAAATTTTTGCCCGATGCTAACAATTTTACTTTTTGCACGTTACGAACAAAATTTTATTTAAGATATGGGTCAAAACAAATATTTAAAATTTTTGTTTTCTTTAATGGAGCATTTGAAAATGGTGAATTTTGAAAAAATGCAATATATAAAATTTTTTCATATATAAAGGCTTGTAATTCAGTGAATTTTTATCTGATCAACACAGTATAGATATGAGCTGAAAGAGGAAAAACATATCTATGCAATAATTCAAATAAACAGTACTCAACTTTTTTGGAAATATATTTACTAACTGCAAAAAACTAGTTTTTCACGAATAAATTAATGCCATATTCGTGCTCAGCAGCGTAAATTTAGCATAAAAAACATCACATTTTTGAGGTGCATTTTTTTTTGTGAACTAGTATAATTAAACAAAATAGTCGCCATGCTTTTTAAAAAATCGATTTTTAAAGGATATTTATCGACTAATATTCTTCTAAATAAATTGATAGCTTAATTGCTAAAATTCTTCTAAAAGTTTATATTAATGTATTCACTTAAATTTACATGAAAATACATTTTGCGTTTAACTTCGCGTAAAAAGAACAAGTTGCGAAAATGGGTAATTTTTCATCTTTTTTCCTTGAGGAAAATTCATTATAGAACGCCGAAAAAGAAAATTTGCTTAACATCGCTACCGATTGGGCGATTGGTTATCGACAAAGAGAACTTTTGCAATGCCAAGCATATGTAAAACTAATTAAAAATGATCCAAATTTTCACTACTTCCGGATCGCGAATTCAACATTTTCATGACTTATTTGGAGTGTATTTTTTTTGCTGGAAATAAGATTTAAAATACAACGAATTGATTTGAATTCATGGTAAAATGAACAAAAAATAAATTTTTTGTTAAAAAAAACTCCAAAAATCTGAAGTATTGCCAATATATCGGTATCGGAATTGGTTACGTCCCTAATTAAAATAAAAGATGTACATTAGTATCCTGAATATCTTTTTTGGAGTTTCTTAAGGCAAGACCCATTACAATCCAATTCAGACATATGTATGCACTCAAATAATAATTTCAATGAATGGTTTCATTATATTTGTCAAAATGCGTTGGTTCAATGTGCGCAAACGTTGTTCCAAAGAAAATATTCATTGTAGTTCAATGTAAAACCTTACATCAAAATTAATGAGCTATTGGTTGAAACAATGAACCTTTTCATTGAATTTTTGATTCAGTGTATGCAATTGCTTTTGAACAGATCAACAATATTTGAACCAAAGTTTCGCTTCTAATCGTAACTAGGGGACGAGTTGTCCAATTATTGAAATATTCGAAAAACTTAAAGAAAAACATTAAACCCGACTTTAAAATATATGTATACTAAGAAGAAAAAAAAATATATATATACTAAGAAGAAAAATAGCTCAAATATTATTACATGGGCGAATCCCAGACATGGTCCACCAGGGCAGAATTTTTGAGGTGCTAAAACTATTTATATATGTTGATGGAATAATGTGCTTTATATTTAACCTTAACAATATATAAAGGAAATTTTTTTTGGGTGATCTCTTAATGAATCGCAGGGATGTACCTAAATCTTAGTTACATAGGCTTAAGTTTAAATTTCCAAGGTCGAAGGTTTCGCGAATAATAGTCTTGAAAATAATGGACTGACTATTTTTTTTTAGATTATGTCGTAAGTTACAGTAATCGCCTCGATTTACGTTGTTTCGGTTAAAGTCATTTTTTGTACATATCAAATTTGATTTGCGTCTCCATTCGATTTACGTCGTTACATTTTTGGTGCCTTCCAAATTCGATTTGCGTCGCCATTCGATTTACATCGCCTCAGTTGCTTAAAAATGATTATCAAAACCCGGGGAATTCCAGAGTTAAGTTGAAATCTCTTTTTTCGGTATTATTGTGTGGTCTGCAAAATTTTTCTGCACTCCCATTTTGATTTGCATCGTCATTTCGATTTATGTAGCCTCAATTATAAAACGAAATCCAATTTTTATTATGTGCAATATCAAATTCGATTTACGTTGTTTCGAATTACATCGCCATTTTCCGGAACCAGTCGCGACGTGAATCGAGGGATTACTGTATTATGAGGAATATGAATTTTTTTGTTAAAAGCTTTCTTATAGATAACACAGCGGAGTAGACTTTTTGGTGCCCTAAATTTAACCTCCGTTTTGTACGTGTTGTTGAACCCTCATTACTCTGTTATACTATTTTTTTCAGACAGCTCGCGTTTGTGAAATATCGCGGTTTTCTAATTTTCATCTAAATTTGAGTGTTAAAACGAGAATTTTTTTCGGAAAAAAATTAGTTTACACAAACATATTGTGTATTACAAAAACTCCCACAAAAAAACTTACACATCTTGCACGAGGCGTTAGAGGGAACAAAGTTTTTAATTAAAATAAAAAAACAGTTCAAAATGTAGCGAATTATGTATTTAGAGAATAGCTCGAAATTTGAGTTTATTTTCCACATCCTAAAGGTACAAATGAGTAAATGTCTTTTTTAAAGTATCTATATTATTCTTCTTAGTTTTTACTATTCATTGGTATTCTGAGTCCAAACACACAAAAAAAGAAAAAAATTCCCTTATGTGCAATTTTCAAATATCTCGAATTTTATATCATCCCCATTACTAGTCAGTTTTAGCATTAGACTTTAGTGGTATTTTAAGAACATTTAGTGCTTAATTTTGTCTTGTTTTGTTTTTATTTCAGGACATTTTGGATATTTTCAAAAATGTGTTAATGTAGTATTATGTATGTGATTGGTAAAAATATGTTAAAATGTTAATCAAATGTAAGATTTATAAGGATAAAACTGAAAATAGTTAACATACAATATCCTTGCAGTTTCACCAAAAAATATCCTGGAAGTAAGTCATCAAAATTATATTGAAAAGAAAGAAAATTTTGTGTAGATTAATAATCTAAAAAGTCTTATTGAATTTTAAAGTTCCGTTCGGAAAAATTGGGCGAAGAAGCAAAAAAGAGATAAAATGACTAAAAATTAAAACCCGCGATATTTTAAAAACGAGAGCTGACCAAAAAAATATTCAATTTCAAGATATGGCCCATATATATTTTGTCAATTACAGTTTTCGCTGCACCAAACCAAAATGTCCATTTTGTATCCCTGTATAATAATATCATCTACAACTCCACTAAACACATTTTTGTTGTAAATTGTACAATTAAAAAGTTATACATATCACGAAAAGATGTAGCGTTCGTCGCGTAGCATGTGTCACAATGATTCATGGCTTTTGATAGAAAACGACGACATTGTTGGTTGCTAATAAGTTATTTTAGAATTCTCATATAATCCTCTTTCTTTTCCGAATTAGATTTTGTGTGCTTTATTATTCAAAATTCGCTAAAAAAAATACGAAAACACAGTTCAACTTTCAAAGTTATATCCACTTTTTGTAGCGTACGTAACCAAACTTTGTGATCAATTATTTCGCAACAAATAGCTGTTAAAAAATTATGTTTTATGTTATTTGAAAGTACAATTAAGGTATCTCTTTTGAAATACCAAAAATGTTTATATTTTAATCTGAAAACCCGTACGAATGTAGCGTTCGTCACGCATGAAATGCTTATATGCGTTAACTACTTAAATGGTTGGGAGTTGGTGCCAAGAAGGCAGAAAGTTCATTGGTTGGCAATTTATAAATTTATCGCTGCGTTTAGTCATCAACCTTCTTGGCACCGACTGCATGTTAAGTAGTTAACGCATATCATAATCTATACAGTAGTCCCTTGATTTACGTCGCGATTGGTTCCGCAAAATGGCGACGGAAGGAGGTGGCTTAAATAGAAATGACGACAAATTGAAATAGGAATGAACGAAAATTTCGCTGAAGTAAATAGGAACTTTATTATGTTTCAGTCCATTGCATTTTACAAACAAAATAAAAATGTATGCATTTACAGATGGAAATATGTAGCTACAAAAGCACAATAACACCGAAAAAGCAAATATTTTAACTGAACTCTCCCCGGATTCCCTGGGTTTTGCTACTAAGTTGTAAGCAACTAATGTGACGTAAATCGAATGGCGGCGGAAATAGAATTTAGAAGACACAAAACATTTAACGAGGCAAATCGAATGGAGACTCTAATCAAAGTTGAAAGGTACACACAATTTTGACGACGTAAACCTAAACAACCTAAATCGAGGCGACATAAATCGCACTCACAAGCTTTCAAATGCACTAAATTGTAGATTATTATTGTACACAGTATGGCGCTCCACCCTATTGTACAGTGCTACTGAGAAGTCTCCACATATTATGTATTTATAAGTAGACAAACACTTTTAAATTTAACATGTGTTTGTATATGAAAACAAGCCTTAGGCGCTTAATCTTATAAGTCAACAATAGTTGAGTGAGTAGAGCTCTTATCTTCAAATCTCAAAGAGCACAGGTTCGTATCCCAACTGGGTAAAAAAAAGTTTTAAAAATATCAATATATTAGAGTCTATTTTTTGTTATTTTTTTATTTTCTTTTCCTGATTTGACTACTTATTTTTTAGCTTCCAGTAAGTCAAATTATGACTAGTTGATTGATGTGATAATGTAAGTACATTTGTAAGGGGTAGCCCTTTCTATTTTGAACTTGGCACACAAAAATAAGTAGTAATCGAATCAAATTATAAGTAGGTACATTTTAAGTCCTCATATATTTTTTTTCCTACCAGTAATCAAAGTTTTTTGCTGGGATACTATTAAATCATCAAATGATGATCTTAGATTATGATCATCGCAGTCATGCTTTTTCTTTGCCCATACCTATTATTTTCAAATTATTACAAATTCCTCCATCTTAAATAGTTCAACGATAGAAATTGTTTTTAATATTAAAATAAAAATGTCTTCGCGTATATATTAATCTATAACACTTTCAGCCAAACACACTAATAAATATTTAAAGACACAGATACATGAAATAAAAAAAAAAAATAAAAAAGAATTTGAAAGGTATTTTTGTTTTATTTATTGTAATATTTCTTAATGTTTTGGTGTTATAAATTATAGAAAAATATAATTTTTATTTAAGTGTTCAAAAGTATTGTTGTGTCTGATATTTTATGTACCAATAGTTCGAATATTTATTTAAGTAGATTTTTTGTTAGAGTTTTTTTTTCGTTTCATGTTAATTAGTATAACACGAATGCAGTTGGAAAAATAATTTTATTGTCTTGTCAGTTGAGTCTGTTTTGGACTTGAACAATTAAATTATTAAAGAAAATAAACCAATACATTTAAATTTTAAATTAAGTTTAACTAAAATGTTAAGCATATCAAAGTTTTAATTACTTTATTTGTCAATAGAGCTTAGTAGAATTATGCATGTCGTTAATTTCATTTTCAACTATTGAATATGAAAATCGGTACTTTTCTTGTGAGCGAAAAACCTCCTCAATTCTTAACTCAAAATCAGCGCCAGTTTTTAAAATTTTTCTTATTGAGTTTTCAATTTTCTATGAGAAATTCAAGATGTAGCAACAGGGCACAACCAGGGTAACAAATCTAAAAAACGAACTTTTCACATTTTATGGTTGGAAATTGTGGGAACGATATCCATTCATGTTACATAACAAGACTGAACTGGAAAAATTTTCAATCGTCAATATTGAAATCTTGGTTCGAAGTACAAAAATTTAACTTAAAAGACGACGACTGACCATTTATCCTATTTACCTGCACTTTCCCAGCTATATAAATATAAACAAGTTTCAGAGACATCAAAATACATAAGGTGTGTTTGAGTACTTTTCCAGCAATGTTTATATAGTTACACAATGTCCCGAAAATATATCTCCCGATCTATTCACACAAAAAGTTTTTATTGGTGTTATTATTCTAATCAAATCAAAACAAACGTAACTTTTTCATTCAGATGCAGAAAAAATATTAAAGAACTGAATGAAGTCTTACTAAATATGACATACAAATTATAAAAAAAAATAAAAACTTGTATAAAAATCATTAAAGATTTATAACCCTTATGTAGGAAATAAATATAAAAAGCTAATGATAAAATATATGGTCCACATATTTTTCCAAAAAGATTCCTCTCCCTCATAGCAGATGATAGCCAACAACAGCAACAAATTTAACACATTTTCTATGAATTCATTTGTTTGGTAATTATTTTAAAAAATTCCTAAATTTTATTCTCGTACATGAAGCCAATGAAATACTCGTAATTTATGAAAAATATATTTGGAACAACTGTATATGAAATAAACAGACAAACGGCGACAAACGTGCACACGAGGTAGAAATTTTTAATAAAACACAACAAAAAGTGACAAAAATAAAAGCTAAAAATATCAATTTTATTACTTTGAATTAAAATTTTTCTTCAAAATACAAACAGCTAAAATCACACGAACACAATTAAAAGTGTCCCCCCTACAAAACTAAATAAGAATGAATATACGAGTTTCGGAGGAGGCCCTCT
Source organism: Panzeria rudis (assembly GCA_956483635.1). NCBI lineage: Eukaryota > Metazoa > Arthropoda > Insecta > Diptera > Tachinidae > Panzeria > Panzeria rudis. Next base: position 132,229,313 of record OY101449.1, on the reverse strand, counting down.
AAATACTCTTAGAAACAATGATTTTAACAAAAACAAAAAAAGTGAATAAAATCTCTGTCTGTTTGCTATTGAGTGTGTAAAAGCGTCTACTTAATTTATTGAAAATACTTAATAAATATATTATACATTTATTTATATAGAAAGAAAAATATACAAGAAATTATCTCTAAAGTTTTCTCAAAAAATAAGAAATAATCTACGAATAAGAATAATTTTAAAAATATCTTAAGGAAACTTTTGATTTCTTAAAAAAAATTTTTTTTTTTGAAAAAGAAAACATTAAGATGAAGCAATGAAAGAAGATACAACCGGAAAAAGTAACGACACAAAAACAAGATAATTATTAGGGGGACATTTGTCAAATGCACTCACTTAGTAATGTACACAGACAGACACACACATACAAGCACACGCGCTTCCTCATTGATACGCACAGCAAGACACCTACACATGTTCGTGGATTTGAAATTTGCTGTTGTTTAGAAGATACAGATAGAGATGCAGTTACATTAATGTGAACATATAAAAAACATTACAGCGACAACCCAGTCATTTAAAAAGAAAATGTTTTTATATTAATAAGTTTATATGTTCTTATAAAATTACCTCTCTCGATTGGTATTCTTTTTAAACTTTTTTGATTTAAAAACAAGAGGTAAAATTATTGTAATACATGCACAGTTGTTTTATAGCGGCACAGTGGAACATATTATGTATTTCTACTTTGAAATTACAATTATTTATAGTTACTAGGAACAAATTATACTTAAACTAACTATGTGCTTATGTATATTAGAGTAGTCGTAAACAATTAAAAGTGGGATTTCTTCAAGTCTCATATCCAAAATCAATGGGTATTTATGAAAACTTCCCTAAAAATTTCAGGTCAACCAGCTAAGATTAACGCGTATCACACGCACACCAAAATTAAGGTAAATGCTCCTTTTTGTTATCCGTCCGCACTCCTCATACACAGAAAAATTATCACCAACAAATTTTCAAACAAAAGTTTGTCTAAAGATAAATTAAATTTTCAGTAAATGTTCTTTACATAATCAATGAATTGCTTATTTGACTCTTATTTAGGATACAAACTGCAAAAACAACAAGAAAAACTAGCGGTATTCGATGAATGGTGCGTTTTGTATAGCAACTGTTTGCAATTGCAACGCTTTTGTCACTATTCGTTAGCGCTTCTTTTACTCACTTTGATAAACTATATACAAATTTACCTATACACTTAAATACCCACATACACATGCACTTCTGTGGCTACATCCAGATTCCAAGGAAATTTAATTGTCCCGTGATCCAATTTTTATGTTTTTTTTTTAATTTCGTTAATATTTTTTTAATAAATTCTTTAATTTTTGTAGATATTTTTTTTTAATTTTACTCCAGTTGTCAAATGTGAGTTGCGAGATTGCAATACAAAAATATATACCAATTTGGTATAGCGTAGTTGCAAAAGCGTTGTAAGTGCAAAGTAATGTATTTTGTTGTTAGATTGCAAACAAAAAGCTACCATATTTTGCACTTGCTCCTTTGCCAGACCACTCGCACCAAACACTGAATACCGCTACTGTGTCGTAAAAAAACAACCCCGATGACGACATACTCACATATAACAACAACAACAATAACAATAGCAAAAGGAATGCGATTGTACTCAGCTTGTTTACTTAAGATTTTTGAGTGAATCAATTCCTTAATGTCGTTGCATTAATTCTCATTAATTTTTTTAGACTCTCTAGATAAAGATTCAGACCTGACACATTTAACAAATTGAAATTTCATAAATGCTTAATGGATGATGTCGATGATGACCCAGAACAAAATTTAATTTGATATATTACAAAAAATCCAGTAAATATTTTGTTTAATATTTTTAGGTTATTTGTTTTAGAAATTCAGAAAAAAATATTGTTTGATATTTTTCGGAAAATCGAGTAAATTTTTTTGTTTGATTTAGTAAATTGTTTTGTTTACAATTTGTAAATATTTTTAGGCAAATTGTTTTATAGATTTAAGCAATTTGTTTGTTCACTGAGAAAAAAACAGGTTTTTTTCAATGAAATTATTGAGACATTTTTGTCTATATTTACAAATTTGTTTGTAGATCCGTTCCTAGAAAAAATATTCATTGAATTCCTTAACAGAAAATGAAAATTAGTTTTTTCTGTGTAGTGCTTTCTTTGTGCCCATATAGTGAGCATTCTAGAGCAGATGTTAATTTTGTTTCATTCGGTGCAAGGACGTGAATACCTCCCAATTATCCTTTTTCTCTAAAACGACTATGCACTAAAAACTAATATATATTTTTAAAATTATGCGTTTTAGATCTGTTGTTAATTTAATTTCATTCGGTGCAAGGACATTACTACTTGTGATTTATTCTTTTTCTCAAGAACTATATTTTAGGTGCATATATAGTTGGGACTAGCAACCGATTCGAGTTCCGGAGCTTTATATCAAAAGGAACCGGTAATTTTAAATGCTTTTGCCATTGGAGGGAGCAAATTGACTCAGTGATAGGTAGTAGACCCAAAATTAAGGTACTTCTCCTGTGTTGGTTTCTTTATTACTAATTAAATTACTCTACTTTAAACAAATAATTTTTAGTTGGAAAAAAACTGATTGCGCAGTGTGGGTGTTTTGTAAAATTTTTCTTCTAGCTTTGTACATTTGTACCATTTCCATTTTCACTAGTCACAGTATAAATATGTTTAAGACAATTGGTGCAACATTCTCGGACGAATTTTTGGTATTGTATAAGTAATTTATAATTGAATATTTATTTAAGAAGGTTCACAAATATTTTAATTTTATTTGCAATTAGTATTTTAGTTTTTCTATTAAACATTTTTTCTTATTTTTTTCCTATTTCGTAACACTATGGCTTAAAATTTTTGTTATCAAATGGACTATTCTATAAAATTGTAAAACTATGGACTTTTTATTATATGTGGTACAAAATAGCTCCCAATATTACAGCAATTGTAGAAAAAAATTAAAAAGTTCATAAAATTTTAAATTTGATCCACTACAACTCAGTCATTTTTTATCCGATCAAAGCAATAGGTCACTCACTCACTGTTCGACGCGTAATTTAGTTTCCTTTTAAATTGGATATTAATTCTTTTAATCGAATCAGCCTTTGGCGTTTTTTTACTTTTTTCGTGTTTAGAACATCTTAATTACCCTAAAAAAAAGCATTGGAAAATTTAAATGTTTCAAAAATCAAAATTTGGAAAGCAGTGTAATAATTTTTGTCTTTGTAATACTAACAAATTTAGATGTGTAAAAAAATACAGATATCCATTTTCCGGTAAAAATCTTTTTTCTTCACTAATGTTTAGAAATTCTAACGACGTACCTAAATTTTTTATATATTATTAATTTTGTCAAACTTTGCTAAATTTTAGCGTGTCCGAAAAAATTTTTATTGCTTCCAATTTGAATTAGCATTTTTTGAACTATTTAAAAAACAGTTACACACTACATAAAAATTAAGTTACTTTTTTGTACTTAAAAGCAAAGAAGTTGGAAAACTTAATTTTTCCTAATTTGGTAACTTTTTCGGTTACTTAGGAAATATGGCAGAAAAACCTAAAAATTCTTCGCAGAATCTATTAAAGCCCTCCAAAAGGCAATAAAATAGCGAATAGAAAATTAGGAACTCTTAAAAAACTTTGTCATACTCTACCAAATTTAAGCAATTTCGGGAATACCAATAAAAATATCTTAAATTTTTTCGATAGCACAAAAAAAGTTTTTTATGAAATATATTTAACGAAAATAATTTCTGTTTTTTATACGTTTTACGTCCCTTTTCACAATGTATGATTAAGAGTTAACGTCGACTTTAACGGTAAGTTTTGCATGGCGAAGTTTCCGCTAAAGTCCATGTTAACTCTTAATCATACATTGTGAAAAGGGGCGCTAGTATTAAACAAAACTGTTAAGTTTCAAAAGAGTACATTAAATAATGAATTTTTGCCAATTTTTTTAGTAAAACATTTAAAAGTCTATTTTCAGTTAACAGTTTTAACTCAAAAATTTTTTTGAATTTAGCGCACTCTAGTGTCAACAGAAAGTGGAGGTGATTAATTCTACTTACATATATATTTAAGGTACTATCTTAGCTTTACAAAAATATGTATTACATAAATATTCTAAGCACCTTATTTATTATTAGTTTTACCTATGGGACAATGCACTGTGCGCCTTAATCTCAACTAATTGATCTGAAATTTTTTAGAGTAGGTTTTTATAAATACCTATCGATTTGTAGTATAAGACTTGAAGAAATCCAAAATTTAAATTTTTTACGTCTACTCAAATGTATATGGTTCTGATCGTATCATGTTATTATAATATTATTGTATAGCTTAATAAGAGTATTTACATTATAGTAAAATGTTTTTTATAGTAAACAAAAGTTTTTGTTATACAATATCATACCATGTTTGTTACAACCATAATATAGTTGCCCCAACCATAATATAATTGTCTCAACCATGATGAAATCAGCCATTTTCTCTGTGCGTACATAGTACATATAGAACACTAATTATTTGAGCTATTCTCGGCTATTTTTCTTATATAATTGTTTTAAAACAAAAATTTTCCTTTCGCCATAGCATTAGTTAAAACACTGTACATACTGCATAGCATAAATTTATCACCCTCATACACAACAAAATGTCAACAATGACTTATTTCTAAAAGAAGGAAAAAAAATCAAAGATCAGTAGACACAAAAGTGTGTCAAAAAGATAAAGTTCCGGATATCGATAGTTTAGGAATTAAACTGTCTGTAGAAAACAAACCAATCAAAAGAATATTCTTTGAAAAATATTAGCTATAAATTAAGTAAAAATTTGTGTTTGTAATGATAACAACACGCACGTAGATTCAATAATAACAGCAATACCAAGCCACAACAATAATAACAATGTAATCAATTTTATTTAAAGTTAACAACACATAGATACATGATTTTTAATTTTATTTTTTCTACAACTAATAGAAACAAGTGGGTGGTGCTTACGACGACTCGGTGAAATTAGATTGGATGTTTGAATAACGTAAACAACAACTACAGCAGAACAATGTGGAATATACACATATATAATACTCGTATATCTAATGTAAAATAAATATCAGATATTTGTAACACAGACATTTACACAGATACTTTTCATACACTTGTGCACATACAATTAGTGTTTTGGTTTGTCTTTTTAATATTTTGTTGAAGATTTTTTTTGTAAGAGTGCAGAAAAAAAAATATCACAATTGTAGATAATGACGCACCCGTTTACGTTCTCATTGATCGAGACTGTATGCGTCTTGAAACACGTTGTGGCATGACGAATATTTTTAAAATTTTTCTATAGCGCGTGCTCGTAAGTACAAAGACAGTTTGTAAAAGAAATTATTGTTGGGGGAAAGCCTTTAAAGTAATTTTGACCTGATAGTACATAGAAGCGTTAGTTTTGAAGTCCATTGGTAAATTATTGGGTAGATGATAAAATAAAAATTTTGTGTTCAATCCATACACACAGTAAAATCGTCGAAACCCGGGTTAATTTAAAATTTTACGGCAGTGATTTCGCTTCATATATGTTTGATATTAATTCAAAACGATTTACAATAATCTGTAAAGAACATTTTTCCTTTTTAACTAACTATATTTCATGTTGATTTAATATTCCAGTACAGTTAAATCAAAACGAAGTTGATACTGAAATAATACGAAGAATCATGTTGCATCAAAGTTAGTTTTAGTTAAAACAACATGAATTTGATATTGGAACAACATGAAGAATCGTTTTGAATCAAAGTTATTTCAAGTTTAAGTAACGTCAATTTGATATTGAAACAACACGAAGAATCATGTTGAATTAAAGTAATATCAAGTTGAAACAACATGAATTTAATGTAGCTATTTTATTAAATATTTTACTTACATGATATTTGTGTTGTAGCTGGCTGCCCCAGCCAAGATTTGAGTTCGTTACACTTTCATGATAGTCCACACGCTAACCATTGCAGCCAGAACAGCTTCAAACTTTACTTTAGAAGCAAATAAATGCCATCGTATGTAAAACGCATTTCAATTTAATTCAACATGATTTAATTAATTACACATGTTTAGAGCGCACTTCCGAAAATTTTTTAGCCTTTACCGGCTACAAATGTGACCGTCCACAGGAAAAGGGACTAAACCTTCACCTATCTTAATTTTCAGTAGAGCCGATTTACTAAAAAAGGCCAAAAAAATCGATTTTTTTTATTTTAATTGAATCCGATTCTCTGGCTCTCCTTCTATCTAGACGAAATAGTCGATATATTAGAATCGATATATTATTTTTACTGTATTTTATGGGTTGGCTCAATTCTAACCCACATAATTAGTTAGATTTACCAATATTTTATTTTGAATGTACCTCACGATAAGTATCCTCCCGGAAATTTGACAAGAGAAATAAGAAACATTAAGTCAGGTTATTTATAAAATTTTCTGTAGGCTTTAAAATTAAAATTTTTACTAAAGAATTACGGCAATAGTAATCAAATAGTCTTTACACGATCTCTTACACAGAAAAACTAAACAAAATTTTCTGTAAAGGAATTCAATGAAATATTAAATATTTTATCTAAGAACGGACCTACAAACAAATTTGTAAATATAGACAAAAATATCTTAAAAGTTTCATTAAAAAAACGTGTTTTTTAATGAACAAATTCGTTTAATCTATAAAACAATTTGTCTAAAAATATTTACGAATTGTAAACAAAACAATTTACTTAATCAAACAAAAAGATTTGCTGGACTTTCTGAAAAATATCAAACAATATTTTTGTCTGAATTGATAAAACAATTAGTTTAAAAATACTAACAAAATATAAAACAAAATAGTTTACTTAATCAAACAAAAATATTTACTGGATTTTTTGTAATATATCAAACAAAATTTATGTTTGGGTCATCATCATCATCATCCATTACGCATTAATGAAATTTGATTTTGTTTAATCTGTTCAAGTCTGAATGTTTATCTAAAGACTCTAAGAAAATGAATGAGAGTTAACGCAAAGACATTAACGAATTTATTCTCTCAAAAATTTACAGTGAGCACACTTGGTACAATCGCACTGCTTTCATTGTTTTTGGTGTTATTTGTGTGTAATATGTGTCATCGGGGTTGTTATTTTACGACAAAGTTTTTATTGTTGGGTTTGGTGTTTGCGTCCCAAATAAGAGTCAAACAAACAATTCATTGATTATGTAAAGAACATTTAATGGAAATAAAATGTATTTTTAGACAAACTTTTGTTTGAAAATTTTATGCTCATAATTTTGTCTGTGAAATGTATAACAACAAAGAATTCTTAAAAATTTGTTTTAGAATTATTATTATATTAATTTTTATTAAAAAAGAATATTTACATTAACAAAAGAATGAAAACTTCTTAATTTAGAAAATCAACTTTTCCCGGGAGTCCCAGGAATTCCAGAGAAAGATATTTGTTTATTTCCGTTTACCGGGAAGTGCAAAAGTCTGGGAAATCCGAAACCCTTGTAAGCTTATAAAATTTTAATTTCAATAAGAAAATTTATTTTTTACAACATGCCGCTTACGATGAAAACGCAAATATGACTCGATATGTTATTCTGTCTTGGATCATAAGTAGACAATCAAAATATAGTAATTTTTCTGTGATATTACACACGTCATCTGTTATTAAAATCGTACATACCTTAATGTTATTGCTGTTGCAAAATGCATATAAAGTAAGCACAAGAGCCATTGAATTATAAATCCAAGCTTTTTGATCCATACTTATTAAGAGCTTTTATAAGATGCAGATAACTCCCTTGATATATTTCTGTTAGCAATAAAACTAGAAATCAAAATAAAATACCAAATTTTATCGGTTAGGTTTATAGCTGACAATTGCCCCTATAAAATACTTTTAAGTAAACAGAAGATGCACAGACACTTTCAAACTACTCAGAAATTGCTCAAATATAACAAGATCAATGCTTTTATATTAAGGCGTTGCTTCCGCAATAAACTTAGTTTAATAAATACTGAAGTCATAATATTTTTCATATGGAGTCGAACAAGTCTGAAATATGCACAAACAATTTGTGTTTTAAAATACTTTTGAAAAATAAGCTATTTTATTTGTTATGATGGATTTTAAATCAAGTTTTTAATGTATCATTAAATTGTTAAACATTAGACTTCAGTTGAAATACACAAACGCATTTTAATTTAATGCTGTCATTAAATAATACCCACTTCTTCTTTAACTAACCTCGTATTAAAATTTGAATTAAAACTTTTAATTGTCATTTGGTTATTTTCTGTATACACAAATTTGTTAATGTTTAAACTGTTTTCATTTTAAAATGTACAACTAACAAAATGATCACAAGTTCAACCGGTTATTATTAAAATAACAAAAAACTAACTATTGTGTTTCCAAAAGAAAAAAATATTATAAAAAAATAAATATTAAAAAAAGAAAGAAGAAAAAAAATATCATAAAATCTTAAAACACGCGTATTGATCTTAATGGAATATTACTGCTCTACAGCACACACATGTTCAATATCCAATCAAAACTAAATAAATAATTAAAATATACCATAAACTTATTTTATAATTAACTGAACGTTATAAACAATTAAAAACTAAAGTCAAAAAACCGCACTAAAACTTTCGGAATAGCCAGCAAAAGAAAATAAAATGGTAATACATTCGTATTAAGAAAAAACCTGTATCTGGAAGATACAAGATATGAATATTAATTTTTTTTTTTAATTTGTACAAATGCGAATATTGGTACACGCAATGTGTGTTGGTGATCTCAAAAAGAAAAAAAGACACACGTAAGAAGACAAAAACAAATGATCTTTAAATATTATTGAACAATAATTAAATATCAACAAATGTGTATTATAGTTATAATGATCATTAGCACTTTAATCCTATCTAAATAATGTAGCAACTACAATAAAAAAAATCATGATCAAGCAAATTTTAATTGGTTGTAAATACCAAATAAATTTATCAAAAGAGATACAATTTTGTTGTATTGTCTTTTTTCATTATACAGCTATTTATTTGTGAGTTTGTTTTATGCCGAGGCAACAAAGATCGACCCACCAGAGAGTGTTGTAAAATTAAGCAAATAAAGCAACATATACTATATATAAATATGTTTCCTATTTGCTAAAGACTTTTTTAAGAAAAGTAAGAACCTTAAAGGTATTAAATGATAAACGATCTTTAAATATTGTTAACTGTAGCACAAGGGAAAATTGATATTCTTGCACGGAATTAATATATGACTATGATAAATATTTTATGAAAGTTCATACCCTATAAATTACTTTGTTTGAACGATTTAACATTTTGTCGGATACATCCTTTAAGTCCAATCAACACTTAGGCTGAACCCACACCGAATACGACAAAACTGTTATTTGTGACGTATACGACAACAGAACATGAGTTCTTATGAGACCACACACACCAAATGTTTTTTGATGTGCGTTATAATCATACGAGTGTGTTTGACGTATAAGACAAAAACGTTTGGTCGTATTTGGTGTGTTTTCAGGCTTACTAAGGTACATAAAAAAAAATTCAAAAATTCAATAAAGTGCAGCATTGACTCACACACGAAGGGTTCCGTACAAATACGAGTACCATGTACCCTTTATCGTTTTAGCCATTTCTTTTTTTTGCTTTTTGGGACTTCCTTTTTTGGCGATTTTTTTCGTTTTATCGCTTTTTTCATTTTGGCGATTTTTCGTTTTTGTTATTTTTTAATTTTGGTGTGTTTTAGTTGCGCTTTTTTTGTCTTGGCGATTTTATTCGTTTTTGCGATTTTTTATTTTTCGGCGATTTTTTAGTTTTGGCGATTTTTTTCGCTTTTTCGTTTTTTATGTTTTAGCATTTTTTTATTTTGGTGACTTTTTCGTTTTGGCTATTTTTTAAATTTGGTTTTTGAAGCTTTTTCATATAAGTTTTTTTTTCCATTTTGGCGAATTCTTTTCGTTTTAGCAATGTTTTAAATTTTGGGTTTTTTAGTTTTGAAATTTTTTTATTTTGGGTGTTTTTTTTAGTTTTGCCTTTTTAATTTTGGGAAGGTTTTGTTTGACGTTCTTTTTATTTTGGCGAATTTTTTCATTTTTGTGATTTACTTTTCGGATTGTTCCTTGCAGGGATACGGTTTAATTATTAATTTCGTTTGTTTAAAATTTCAAATTTTTACGGTTCACAAGACACAGCTTAATTTCGAAATTACATTTCCTGAAAGAATACCCTTTAGTTTTTAGTTTGTTTATTATTTAGTATTCCTTAATGTTGCTTTTAAAAAGAGGCACTAGATGTGAAAATTTTAAATGTTTGCCTCTTACGGGTTCCAATATACATTTAATTGTGAAGATTACATAGTCAAAATTACATTAACTGATAGAACACCCTCTCGGTAGATACTGGCATCGGCCTGATTTTTATGTTATAGTATATTGATGTTATGTATATAGATTATATATATAGAATACTGAAAGGTAATTTGACTCCGCACCTTTTGGAGCTTTATTTTTTCAAATCGGACAAACCTTTCTAGAGTTAGAATGAAACATACTGATATGCCTACTGGGAATATTAGTCAAGTCTATTAAAAAAACATCTGTACGCGATAGAAAAAAACTGACTACAGATTTGAATTAAGCGCATTAAACTTTGTTACTTATTTATTAGTATATTTGCTAAGTAAATAAATATATGAATCGGCTCAAATGAGTTATTTTTCGTTTTGAATTACAGCATTTTCGTTCGTTCGATATCGTGGGATAGGCTGTAACTGAATTTCCTAATTTTTCATTAAAAATAAAATATGTACAGAAAATGAGTCATCAGTTTTGCTCATATAAAAATTAGTTACTCCAGTTTGAGAAAATTACCTGATAAGCAAAGCTCCCCTACATTTAAGTACATATCTAAACTATAAATTAACATCGTTCAAATTATAAAGGCAATGCCCAATAACTAGGTGCTTTCCAACTGTGGTGAAGGGTATAAAAAATACCCATATATTATAAGTAGGTTTGAAAACCTAAAACCTGAGGAAAAAAGCTAATATGCAAAATGATTAATTATTGTATTTATGATGAGGTGCAAAAACACATTATTGCTTTGGCATTTCCAACAAAAAAATATACATATTTTTTCGAAAATAACAACGAAAACAGTTAAAATGAAGTACAATAATTACTACATTTATTACCAACATATTACCTTTATCACATCATACGTACTATCGAATAATGAAAAAAGAAAAATTAAATAGCGAAAGATATTGATTTAAACAGAGATTCCGAAAGTTTTTAACAAAAACAATTGTTTTGTTGCAAGTAAATACATTTTTTTTAATATTGTAAATATTGGGAATATTGCGAAAATAAATCTGAAAATTGTAGAAAATGTTATTAGTCGAAAAACATGGGAAATTTTTCCCAGAAACATTGTTATTTTACGGCAGAGAAAGCTTAGATTATTCTGCTTCCATGACAATACTTTCTCATTTTCAAGATTGTGAACAAGTCATTGTTGACAACAGTTTGCGGACCCCTACTAAAGTTCGTTCAACTACAATTTTGTTAATAATCTTTTTGTTACTTTAAATTTATAATAGTGGTCAGCAAAATACTTTTTGTTTTAAACAATTCCTTCATCCATACCCAGCAGTAAATTGCAGGAGTAAAGAGCCCTTCTAGAAGGCCTATTTAGCAGACACAAGGCCTGCCAATCCGCATTCCATACTCATATCATTTTTACGGCACAGGCCTTCCAAGCCTCTTCCCAATGTAGGGATTCTTACAGGCCTCTTCTGTCATGCCATTTTGAGGGCTATCTATTTACAAATTACATGGGAAAAAAGAATACGATAATGATTGTTATATCCAAAGCACATTTTTACTTTTTAATTTAAAAATACATTACTTCTTCCATCTTCCCAGCTTAAAGACGGGAATGAGAAATGGCTATCGAACGAAAAATCAAAGAAATAAAGTACTACTTCCACCTTCCCTTCTTCAAGAGGGCAGTTTGCATATGTATCGGTCTTGCAGGCCTTCAAGAAGGCCTGAAATTTGCAGGCCTGTTGCCTTTTACCGCTAAGTATGTTTTTATTTTTTTGTTTAGCATGCAATTTGCCAAAATTAAACTCTGTAATTTTAACGCTTAAATGTTCAAGTATTTAATGCTCTTTAAAAATTGGTACTGCAGACTTCATGGATTATGAATTTTGATGAAATGAAGCTTGTATTTTTAAAATAATTAATAGTTATACATACATACGTAAACAACATCATCATTTTTGTATGTGCGTACTGTTGTTGCTTTTTGTTCTTTTTTCCAATATTTTATTTAGATTTAATTTTTGTAAAATTTAGATAAATTATCGAAAAGGTGGTCTGTGTGGGGTTTTTCTTTTATTTATAAATGTGTTTTGTTGTTGTTTTTGTTGTTATTGGTGCTCTTTATTTATTAATTATTTTGTATGGTTCTTTGGCCAATAAATAATATTATGAATTATTGCTGATAAATGTGGTTTGTGTTGATGCTTTTCCACTGTATTTAATGAAAATAATCGCAGTTCTCCATGGTGATCTTGTATTACATACATTAAAAATGATGATGCATTAAAATTGAAATTTTGTAATTATTTATTGTGATTATTTTAGACGTTTTTTTTTTGCGAAATAATTTGTTATGTTATTCATGGATAAGGTTTTTTTTTTTAAATTTTGTTTTCGTATAACGAATTTATGGCAATTAATGTTGAACTGAAATGTGAGATGAACTAGTGCAGGGAAATGACATCTGTGCCTGCTGTTAGGAATAATTGAGAGGAATAAATAAAAAGTTAAATTTTAATGAAATTTAGTCATAGAAAGCAATAAAAAACTATGAAAAAAGATTAATACAAATTTTGATATATTTTAATGAGAATTTAGTATAAATGGTCTTATTAATTCAACAATTTTAAAAAATTTTTTGAATGATATTGGTTCGTCTAAGCTTCTGGAAGCATCAAAACAATTTTCATGCCTTACGCATGCGATGTTTTGAAGCGCTTCCGAGAATGTTAAAAAAATCAGATATCCCTCTGTGCTCATATTGTTTAAATTACGAACTTAGTCGGCTTTTTACATTTATTCAACACGAACATAAAAATAAACAAAATCTTATTCAGTAGCACTGCAGCTGTCAACAAAGAAGTAACCTGCAAACAAAATGACCGGTATATGTTTAGAAATGTATTAGTTGCTTTTTAACTCAGACTAAATGCCTATCTGTCTTTTTTTCATATCCTGAACTATCAATTTTAGCATTTGGTTGTCATAGGAGCACAACTAGTTCATTTGTATACAGTTATACCCCAGTTGGAATACCAGTTGTTGTAAAGTAGTACTCTTACTAGTGTTTTTATTTACGGTTTTGTATTTCTTAAAAAAACTTTGGGTCAACCGGGATACGAACACACATTTCTCATATTTCAAGGTAAGTACTCTGCCCACTGCTAAAAATATGTCTTATGTATAATAGACTTGGGTCCAACTCGTTCGAACTCGTTCAGCAGCTCGTTTTAGACAAAAACCTATTTGAAAACCCATGTAATTTAAATGGGTTTCATCAGAGGTTTGTGGCTAAAACGAGCTGCTGAACGAGTTCGAACGAGTTGGACCCAAGTCTAATGTATAAGTCGTATACCTGAAAATTGTGTCCTTATTTGACTAGTATCGTTACTAGTCTCAATACAACTAGTAATATAACTGTTTTTTTACAAGTATCGTTTCTAGTCTTGTTACAACTAGTAATATGACTATCGTTTTTTGACTAGTATCATTACAACTAGTATATGACTGTCCGAAAGCGTATCTAGTTGCAAATATGTAAAATATAAAATATAAAAATAGCTGCTGGGTAGTTTCTTACAAACATTATCTAATACATTTAAAAATTCTATATACATTTAAGTCAACGACAAATGTCAGACAGCCGCAACAAATCATCGAAAATCAACATGTTTCAATGTGAGACACTGTCCCTTATGTTGTCGTTCACATTAGACTAATGTTCACATTAGACTAATGTGAATACGTAGGAGACATTGTCGCCTATTTTGTCAGCAAAGATTATATAAGTGACAATATCGTTTGTCTTCTCGTCATTGTTTACATAGGCGACAATGTCCACTATCTTGTAGTCAATAATTCAATAAGCAACAATGTCGCCTAATTTGTCGTCAACGATTAAATAAGAAAATTGTCGCCTATTATTTAATTATGTAGGCTACGATGGCGTTTATCTTGTCGTCAACAATTACTTTTTATATATTATTACATGAGCTGCTATATCGCTGCGATTGTGATGCCAGCCAGCTGAAAATAGGCATCTGCAGGGAAGGTTCCAAACCAAAACTACAGCAGAGTTGTTCGTGACTCTGCTAGATACAAGATACTACATAAGAACGGACACAATAGGGAGAACGAACTAGGTGTAGTTTCTCTACTTGCCCTTCCTATCTGGCACACTAATGCTCCTATTAAGTTTAAATTATGATCCCCCAATACCCACACACACTCACCTCAAAACATTGGTCTCACATACCTCACCCGAACATAAAAAAATCTAGCACACAAACATCTTTGTTTTAATACACCGTAAATATTACACATTTATAAAATAAAACTTAAAACCAGAAAATTAAAATTTCCTACAAACTATCTAAATAAATAAAATAAATAAATGACGTTTATCTTGTCGTCAACGATTACATAGCTAAAAATGTCGCCAATTTAATAATAGAATGGACTATATTTAATATTTTTCACACACAAATTTAACTGTTTGCTTACTTATTTGCTTCCGTTTCATTTAAATTATTGAATTATTTGGTTGGGATTTGAACTGAGGTTACATGGTTATAAGTTTTCGCGCTTAGCTCCTTGCTACAGCACCACCTAAAATTTGTCGTTCATTTCGTCCTCAATAAAGTTGATTGAGAACAAAACTTAAGATATTGTCACGCATCTTGTCCTCCACAATGCCACTGAAGATACAACGTAAGAGACTGTCGCTCATATTGTCCTCAACAAAGTTGTATTGGGGCAAAATTTAAGACATTGAGGGTCATATTGTTCTCCATAAAGTTTTTTTTTTTTTAGCAAACACAACCCGCGAAGCGATTAGCTTGTCTGCGGAAAACACCCAGGGTCTATGGCGGGAGTCGAACCCACGACCTCTGGACTAACAGGCTAGCATCGCTACCACAAAGGCACAAAAATTAAGATATTGTCGCTCCTCTTGTTCTCCACAATCTTATTGAAGACAAAATGTCAGACATTGACGGTTATATTGTCCTATAGAAGGTTGGATCTGGGACAAAATTGTCGCTCATCTTGTCCTCCACAATGTTACTGAAGACAAAATGTCAGACATTGTCGCTAATATTGTTCTCAGCAAAATTAGATTGAGGACAAAACGTACGACATTGTCGCTTATATTTTGAGTGTAATATTTCACAAATTGATCGATTTGATCTCGTTTTCAAACTCGTGATGCTGCGACAGAGAACAAAAAGTTGGTCCCAATAGTTTTTCTCATTATTTGTCCCATGTATCTAAAAATAAAACTCAAAAATTTTTTTAGTGCTATTCGAAATTGAACACATTGAGTTGCCGTCACAATACAGCAATGTGTTGACAATAGTGGGCAGTACCACGCCTCTAAAAAGTAGATACTAATTATAAATAATTAAAGAGCTACTCCAGCGCTTGTTATGAAAATTTGAGCAGGCATTGAATATTATTATTAGAAAAGTGTGAGGTATGTAATTGTGTGAGTACCCAGCAAAAACTACTGCTTCGCGATAAGCAGGTTTGTAAAGGAGAGTTTTGTTGGTGTAGCTTACAAACATGCTTACGTATTGCATGATATTTGTTCGCGATATCCCACTTAGGAGCATTTCATGTTAAACGCTTATTTCAGCGCATTGAGTATATAATAAAAACATACTATTGTTTTGTCGTTTTAAGATCGTAACTAATCGTCATTCTTCGTAAAATGTATATTTTTATAATCTCTGCCTTATAGTAGCGCTTCTTTGATTGCACCACTGTAAGTGAATGTGCAAAACTTTGTTTTTTAAGTCGACGAAAAAGAAAAATCTAAGAAGCTTAAGCATTTCTTGTCATACATTAGTGCACATATTCAGGCAATACATTTGTCACTACTATGAAGCGCATTTGTGTAACACGAAAAGTCTGTACTGCTTCCAAAATCTCGACTATTTTTTGCTGGGTAAGTATATGAAAACCACTTACCTGAAAATTCGACTTGATCGATTTCAAGAATTTGTTTCCTAATAAATTTTAAACTGGCGCTTGTAGTTCTTCAACAAAGGAATTTTATTTTATGAGATGTTTAAAAGTCAACGGGCTTACGACTCTAAAATTTACCCACATAAAATAACTCTAAAAGAGTAAATGGTTTTAGTAGAAATATTTGCTGGCATACAACAAAATGTTTATTAACTATCTGGATAATGTTAATAATAACTTCCTGAGAAGTGGAAATCCACACTTATTGATTAGTTGGAAGCAGTTAAAAAGTATTTGCTTTTAAATAACTTGCAACATTGTTTAGTGGGATATTTAATTGACATATTCATAAAATGTTACTTTGATTCAAAAATGATTATTTAAGACTTTTTGATATATTTGTAAACTGTTCTAGATTTTCATTTAACTTAACCCAGTTTTTATTAAACTTTGCCCATATTTTAATTTATACACAAGTAAATACACACATACATACATACATACATTAATGTATATAATTCTTTATATACATTAATGAATTAAGAGCTTACAATTGCTTTATCAGCGGATTTATTAGCTATAATTTATTTTCCAAAAAATCGTAATTTAGTTTGGATTTGTAGCGATTGCACTTAATACTTGTTTCGAAAAATGAGATCGTTTGTCATATTAGTTATTATTACCCGACTACTTTTGTTATTGAATTTGAGTATAGTCCTTGCTGTTTATACCCATGACAAATTTCTGGAAAATCTTTATGCCCAAGTTCATGGTTCTGGCTATCCTAATCATCCACTCCATGGTTCACCGTATCATTCAGAATGTTTATTTGAATGCTGTCCGCATAAAAATCAAGGAGCTTGTTATATAGCGCCAAATGGTGGCTATGGGAATGTTGCTGCTCATAGTCATAATTATGCTGCTTATGTGTATCAATAATTATGAAGTTCTTTGTATTTAATGAAATAAAAACCACTTTTTTGGTTTAAAAGTTGTTTGATTTTTGTTATTAAAATAAAAGCCCTACACATAATACGGATGTCGTATGTAGCAAAACTTAACTTTTCAGGAGACGGTTTTTATTGTTTAACATCAAATATCTTCAAAATGGCCCTACAAATTTTCATTCGTTTTGGAATGAATATAAACTGAATCTTTTGTTTACATCAGCCTGAGTCAAATTTACTGTAATTATAATTACAAAGCCGTTAGTAGGCTTTTTTACTTTAGAGGATATTTGTCGTATGTTAGATTTTTTCACAACAAGTTGTTTTTCTTAGTTGTTTTCTTTTAACATACGACAGAAAGCATACTCGAAACATTTAATTTGATTTAATTGGATAACGGAAATTGTGAAATTTCGGAATTAAATCTTAAAAAATCTTTTTATGGCAACTAATGGACAGCAGGTTTATTAATTATTTAAAATAAAAATGCATACTGCAATTCTGCGAAAATACACAGAAAAAACTAAATATCATTTTATGTAAAGGAATTCAATGAAATAGTAAATATTTTATCTAGGAACGGAACTACAAACAAATTTGTAAATAAAGACAAAAATATATCAAAAATTTCATTGAAAAAAAACGTGTTCTTTTTTCAGTGAACAAATTGTTTAAGTCTATAACACAATTTGTCTAACAATATTTACAAATTGTAAACAAGAGAATTTACTAAATCAAACAGAAATATTTACTGGATTTTCTGCAAAATATCAAGCAATATTTTGGTTTGAATTTATAAAACAATTAGTGTAAAAATAATAACAAGTATTAAACAAAATAATTTACTTAATCAAACAAAAATATTTACTGGATTTTTTGTAATATATCAAACAAAATGTTTGTTTGGGTCATTATCATCATCGTCCATTAAGCATTTATGAAATTTCACTTTGTTAAATGTTTTCAAGTTTAAATGTTTATCTAAAGACTCTAAAGAAATGAGTGAGAATTAACGCAACGACATTAACGAATTGATTCACTCAAAAACCTTCAGTAAACAAACTTGGTACAAGCGCATTCCTTTTGCTATCGCTGTTGTTGTTGTAGTTATTTGTGGGTATGTCGTCATCGGGGTTGTTTTTTTACAACATAGTTTGTCTTGATGTTTTTGGTGTTTGCGTCCTAAATAAGAGTCAAACAAACAATTCATTGATTATGTAAAGAACATTTACTGAAAATAAAATTTATTTTTAGACAAACTTTCGTTTGAAAATTTTATGGTGATAATTTTTTCTGTGTACAAGGTTCAGGATGGAACGTTAAAGTAACATTTTGCTGTCACTCAGTTTACTTTTTCAGCACAAACGACGCAAAATTGTGGCAACTTCCAGACAATTTGTATATTCTTGAATAAAACTTATTCAATTTGCATTATTTTCTGTTGCTATAAATTATTTTCCTTCACAATTAAATAAAACATTCCACAAAGAAACACCCCGCGCAACCTTTGCCACAACCTACAGGAAATATAAAAAATATTTTGATTTTCAGGCAACGGTTGAGGCAATATAAATTTATAGATCAACAAAGCTATGTACGAAGGAACAGTACCAGCAACATGCCTTAGTTGCTTCAACGGTTGTCTCGTCTCTATCTGGCATAAGGTCGAGTCTCTATGGCTGTGTGAAAAAGGGGTGAATTGTAACTCCCCTTGAAATGACCCCCAGATGTATGTGTCTATTCGGGAATACGTGTCGAATAAGTGAAAAATACATGGCAAACAAAAACAAAGCTGCATAAATTTCAAAAATTTGTTTTTGTTTATCATACAAAATTTACCGGTTTTAAAAGAGAGAGAGAGAGAGATAAGCGTTAAAATTCTCACGTTTAATTGATTTTATAAATATATAGAAAACAAAAACAACTTGTGAAATGTTGTTTTTGTTGTCATGTAATTTTTCACTACTTCGACGCGTGTTCCCGAATAGACACCGTATACTTTCAAAACGCCGATACACGTAATTATATAATTTTTTGGTGCCCTCTAAAAGAATCAGTCATTAGAACCATGTTATATTTTTATTCGTGTTGCACAGTGTTATTGTAAGTAGTACTAAAGTGGTATTTAAATAGCCACAACTTTTGTACCATTGAAAATATTGAAACTCATATAATCAGATATGTTCTGAAAATCACATGGTTTTAAATCACATGTGAATTTAAAATCAGTAATGGTCAAGCAGATATATTTTCACTTTTTTTTTGATTTTTCTATTCTATAGAGCATCAAATATCGTTTCTGCACGAAAATTATCGTATATGATTTTAAAAACGTCGGCAGGACCATTTTGGATGATTTTGAAATCACATGTGATTTAAAGTCATGTGATTTTCAGAACATGCCTGAATGTTAAAAATTTTGAAAACATATTTTTCTTCATAGTATATTCTAAAACCACCAAACTTTGATTATGTATAGTTCAGGGTCAGGATAGACATATATGCACCTTTTATTCTTGCACCTTTGTTTAAGCGCTAAAACTATTTTCTATACTGAAGTCCTTTTACCAGTAACTAGAAACACTGTAAACTTTTTAAACGTTTAAAAAGCTTTAATTTGTAAACTCCTTCATGACACTTTTGATTCCAATGAATTTAAACGATTTGCAGTATTAAGTTTTCTACATCACAACACATTTATTTCTTTATTTTACATATAAATAATTTAGTTAAATCCTTTAAAATTTCTTAAGCAAAATACTATTGTATCTAAATTACATTTAGTATGTCTGATAGCCATTAACATATTGAGGAACTTGTAGTGCGTAGACTGGATAATTTTCTGAATAGGCACCAACACTACCATAACTAGGAGCGGCATGAGAGCAAGGAGCTGGTTGAAGATTAGGTTGACAGCTGAATAAATAGTTATTGGGACAAGGTAGAGCCGGTACGCTAGCAACACCTCCGTAACCAGCAGCAGCTCCGTGGCCAGCAACACCTCCGTAACCACCGCCATAAGCATAACCGCCAGGTGCACTATGTACAGCATGTACACCATGTGAAGCATGTGCACCATCTCCATAAACCGATCGAGGTTTAGTATCCTCCGCACATAAAGTAGCAGCAGCAAATCCCACGAATACAACAATAGCAGCAAAGAATTTCATATTGAATATTATTTGAGACTTAAATTGAACTGCGAGTGAATGAAAACAAAACTGAATGATGTTGACTGACGAAGGCAGCGATTATATATTAAAGAAAATGTGTTGATTTATGCATAAATAATATTTTAAAATGTGTTGATTTTTTTTTGCACAAATATCAATGGCGCTATGATTGCATTACTTTTTTATTATTTACTTCTGCTTAAAATGGCAGAACTTTTGAAAAACTGTTAACAAAACAAAATTTTATTTTAATTGTAATTTTAGTAATATGTAGCAAACATTTTTGTTTTTGTTATAATTTTAAGTAGGTTTTTTGAATATTTATTTATTTTTTATTTATTATGAGTACTGCATATGTGAAATATTGCAATAAGTAGTGTACACTCAGAGAAAAAGTTTACATATTTATCAAGAATTTCAACATCTATACTTTGAAAACAAAAAATCTTTGTTATTTAAGAAATTTAATAGAAATATTTGGGGCATTATTTTCGAGGCGGACAAAAAAAATGGAAAAAAATAAAACAAAAGAATTAAAATAAGTGTTCTTATAGAAAATCCTCTGATCTTTGAAAAAATATTTTATTAAAAAATTAATAGCACTTCACCACACTTTTATCACTACATGTTTACACCTTGAGAGCTTCCATACACACCCAGACAAAAAGAACACCATCAGGTATGTGATGCACAACGATTTAGACACAAAAACGATTTGAGAGCGATAAAAGGTGTGATGTGTTTGCTATAATCGTTTTGTCAATAACTTTCAAATTTGTTTTTAGTTGTTTTTCAACAATTTTTGATAAATTTCTCTTCACACTTCCATTGCATTGCTTATATTTTATCTTTTAGTGAGCTTTTTAAAAGTCAATAGTTTGAGATTGGTTCAAAACTAACTGAAAAGATTGGTCGGAATTCATCACACCTTTTCAAAACAATCGTATTGAAATCATTTTGAAAACTATCGTTTCCCATCACATACCTGCATATATTCAGGTATGTGATGGAAAACGATCGTTTTCAAAACGATTTCAATAAGATTGTTTTGAAAAGGTGTGATGAATTCCGACCGATCTCTTCAGTTAGTTTTAAGCTAATCTCAAGCTACTCACTTTTAAAAAGCTCACTAGAAGATAAAATCTAAATAATGTAAAAGAACCGTGAAGAGAAATTTATCAAAAAAGGTTGAAAAAAAAATTAAAAACAGATTTGAAAATTATTGACAAAACGACTATAGCAAACACATCACACCATTTATCGCTTTCAAATCATTTTTGTGTCTAAATCGTTTTTCATCATAAACCTGATTATTATAAGAACTCTACATTCAGGTATGTGATGGAAATCGATTCCGAAAACGAAGCAATTTTGAATGGTGGTTTTTAATAATATTTCTTTATTAAAGACAATTTTATCACATATATTATAAAAATATTTCTTTATTACAAAAGAGTTGTATCACAAAAATTATAAAAATTTTATGAAAACTGCTTTAAAATGGACTTACAAAAGTGATTCGTTTTCAAAATCGATTTCCATCACATACCTGATTGTCTGCATTCATGTATAGCAGTGCTTACTATTCACTTCTCATAATTTCACAGACCCTGTAAAATATTTTCTTGATTCTTTTCGTTGTTATTCGTGGATCATTCGTGTTGTTGTAAATATTTTACTTTTTACGCTTAAGTAAACTTTGCAGACGTCAAATTGCACTATTCAAAGTGACTAGAATTACGAGCGATCAGAGAAAAGTATTAAAGCAGTGTTGCCGTTCCGATTATTTTTAAACAAAAAATTTTTTTTCGATATTTTACTTTTTTTGTAAGTCTAACAATCCATTAGGAATATTTTCGTCCACCGAAAAGTATTTAAGCAAACGCAGTATTGCCGCTTTGATTATTTTGAAACAATAAAGTTAAATAAAGCTTTTTTGAAAGATTTTGTTAATTTCTTGTCTGTCCTAGGGCCATTATTACAACTCAGCAGTAAAGTGGCAGATAGTTACTGGGATGATAAGCAGAAGTGATCGGTAAACGGACCTGCAACAATTTTTCATTATTACAAGTTGCCTGTAAAATAAAAAATATCTTTTTCAAAGTATGGCTATACCAGATCACAAGTGGCAACGTCATACATATGTATTTACAATGGCACAGATAACCGGAACATAAATTTGTTGTAGAAGCTACACTGTATTGTCAATATATGTTGAAAGGTGGGTGGAATTATCAGCGCAGGTAGCTCTATCATGAAATGTCCAATACCGTAAAGAAGGGAAACTCCATATACTGACGAAATTGTTATAATTTCATCACTCCACTAAGTTTTCCGAATAAGGTCATGTGTTCTAGTGAGTTCACCTGTTAGAAACGTCTTGGTGTTTACTTGATATAGAAGCAAGTATGGCAGCCTATGAAAATGTGTGGCGATAAAAGTTAGAGTTAGAATGAACTTGTCAGTAAGTCATCCCACACTTTTAGGTTAAATTAAAGTTGTAATAATAAAAAACTGTTTACCCGTCCGATAAAATGCTAATTATAACAAAAGCCGAGTTATAATAATGACGCTTAAAATTATTTATTATTTAAAAAATTTTTGTTTACAGAAAAGTATTTAAGCCAACGCAGTATTGCCGTTTTTGGTTATATTGAAACAAAATCCAATTAAAATTTTTTTTTTCAATTTTGTCGGTCTTACCATTTATTTATTAATTAAGAATATTTTCATTCGTAGAAAATTATTTAAGCCATTACAGAGTTGCCATTTTAATTATTTTGAAAATAAGTAAACAAAAGGAGAGCTTCGCTTATATTTAATAATGTGGAGCCATTCTGTTTGTTAGTTTCCTACAATGGCTCATAAGCAGCTATTTATAGCTTACAGAAATTTTATGTAAAAAATATTTTGGCCCTCTATATCGCCGCTGAGGGGTACTTTCCCTTTTTATATAAAAAGACAAACAGGGACACACAACGAAAAGTTAGAGAGTTGAAATGTTTTAAAAAATATGTTTAGTTCAGTTTTACATAAAAATGCTGAGCACATCTTATAAGTTAAACGTAAGGCTTACAAGATTTCCTATACCGAGCACATATAACTGTGTGAGATATGGGGAAAGTTCAACTTCACCTAAAATGAATCCAAGATGTAAACACCCAAAACGCTGATATACGTATGCGTTGTTTTTCTTGCGCTCTATCATAATCAGTTTTTAGAACTATATAGCTTTTTTATATTGTGCTGTGTTATTTATAAGTCCTCCTTCAGTTCATATTTCAGAAAATCATCTCCTCATTCTGCTAGAATCTTTATCCATCAATTCGTTTTTGATAAAGTTGTAAAGTAAAGAAAAAATATCTGCTAGTAATTATATAAAAAAGAACAGAAAAATCATTAATATTATAATGTTTGCTAGATATTAAAAAACTAGGCATAATTACCTCTCTATTGATATATAATATGCCATATCGCGCATTTATGAATGTCTAACAATTTACATTTTAACCTTTATGTCCTTCAGAGCACTCAAATATGTTCAAACTAGGCATGGGCAAGTGGTAAAAATATATCGATATATATCGATATCGATATATTTTTAAATATAGACCGAAATCGATATACATATATCGAATAAATAATTAAGCTGGAAAGAGTAAATTTCCAAGATCCTTACTGTGAATACGTTAATATAACAAAATTAATGAAAAAGTTCATTGAATTAATGCACTAGTAGGTTATGTAAAAATTAATGAAAAATCGTTTAAACAATGAATTTTTTCTTTGAATTTTTGTATCAGTGTACATACATATTTCGTTAACAATTCAATAAATAAAATTTTTATTGTGAACTTCGGTTCATAATTTATTAACTTTTAACACAAAATTCTTTCAGTGTTTAACTAAATACATTTTTTTCTCAACTAAATTTTCGTAATCTTTTGCTGAATCGTCAATATATTTTACAGTTGTATTATTTTTTATTGCGCAAGGAACTGACTTTGTTCGCTATGTGTCGCTAATCAATAACATTTTGGATACAAAGAGTTCTTTTTTATACAAAATTTCTTTATCATTTCTTTTCTGCACTCAATACCCAAATTGTCGCATTTTTAGTTTTTAATGCAGAATTGTTTGGCTTTTGTCTTTGTTACAACCGCATTAAAAATTGTATCTCTAACTAAATATCTATTCATAATCATTTTGTACAAGTTACAGTAAAAACAACAACTAGAATTAGCAGTTTGCAGCTAAAAATTTGTCAAAATAAAAATCCTTTTGTTAGAAGAAAGTGTTTCAAATGTCGATACCCTGCGGTATTTGCATAAATTCATTTGTATTTACTCGTATGTGTGCGAGTGTGCTTCTTTTTTGCGTTTTGTGATTTAGTAGAGGTTCTTTCATTTCTATTGTTTTAAGGTTTAAGAGGTTTATTGTTGTCGTTTTTTTTTTGGAAGCAATCTGTACAGAGTCAATAGTTCTTTTCTTTAGTACTTGTGAATGAATGAGTATTTAAGTACGATAAGATTATGAGTTTTAGATAGTGTTTAATGTCTAATCTTTTATAATATTGTGTGAAATGTTAATGGAGTGTGTTTGCTCTTTTGTTAGAACTGCAAAGTTTTGAAAAGATTTTGTGCATTCCTGGGCAAATTTTTATTTTAATGGAAATAATAGAAATATTTTTAAAAATGGATCATTAGAAATAAATAAATAATTTCAAAATATATATATTTTTGCAATTTGTTATAAGACGATTTCGAACAGTTTAGCATAACTTCTAGAAAAAACTTTTTTCTAAAAGTACTCGATGTAAGGTCTTATGTTTTTAACAAAAATAAAGTTAAATCCTCATATTGCGGTATTTACTGTTTTTATTTATTTAAAAACTTTTATTTCAATTAAAATTTTATGTTTCCAATACTGAGACAAACGAGACGGTATTTTCAAAGTCAGATATATTCTTAAGGCTAGAATTTATACTGCAAAAATATTTTCAATCTGGATTCGATTTTACTGCCCTGGATTCGTGCCTGATATTAACCGACTGCAAATTAACTGGGAAAAAATACTTTTTTTATATTAATTTTTTATTTATTTTTTTAAGCTATTGCTATCAACTTGTTGGTTACGATATTCTAGTTATGAAGGCTCCATATATCTGTTGTTTTCATGAATAACATCCCAGTAAAAAATAAAATCGGAAGTTGTTCATTGTATGCCAAGCTGTATGTGCAATATGTATGTGGAAAGTATAGTAAAATATTTCTAAAATCAACGAATAAATCTGAAAATGAAAACTGCTTTAGTATGATTAACTGTTTTATAAATAAATGTACATAAGTTGTTTTTGTGTAAGACTGTCCATTATTGGTTAAAAACGATAAACGACAATACTGTCTATACTCTCTTCATACAAAATAGCGTGTCCGTAATGCAGCTGTTGGTTTTTCACATTAAGAAAGTAAGAACTTTTCCAAAAACGAGATTAAATTTATAATGGTTTTATAATATTTGTATTTGCTTCTCTTATTTCACACATAAAATTTTTTAAAAATAATAGAAATTGGGCCTATTCGGAAATTCATCACTGCGCTGCATCAGAAAAGCAAACTTCTTTTTAATGCCGACAAAAATCTCATTATGATTTTTTTTATTGTGTAACTGTTGTTTATTGAGTATTTGAGAAATTTTTGGTCCAGATCTACTTAGCTGATGTACACAAAAACATTTAATAGCACTGATGCTGCGCAGTGATGCATTTTCGAATAGGCCCATTATAATTGTTTTTAAAATAATTTTGTCCGCAGTCTTGTGTAATGTGCGTTTTAGTACACACAAAAAAATCATGGTTGAGGCAACCATAATCGAAGGACAACATACTATGATTGATGATATGGTTGAATATATGGTTAAAAAAATGTTTTACATATTATATGGTTAAAAAGAACCATATATATATGGTCCAAAACAACCATATATATGGTTCAAAACTACAATATATGGTTTGAAACAACCATATATATATGGCTCAAAATTATAATATATGGTTTATAATAACCATATATGTATGGTTCAAGACAACCATATTTAAGGTTCAAAATTATATCATATGGTTTGAAATAACTATATGGTTCAAAACAACCATATATATGGCTCAAAATTACAATATATGATTTGAAATAACCATATATATAGTTGAAGAAAGCCATATAGTGGTTGAAAATACAATATAAAACAACCATATATATGGTTAAATTTTTTTTGCTGGTCAGTGTGTGGAATCTGAAATAAAAAGTATTATCTATTCTCGCATAGATATATACATACGAGATACACTAAACTCTCCGATTTATTTGGAAGCAGAGAGCCATGTCACTTTTTTAACCAAAACTTGATTGCGAGTAAACTGTTTTAAAATTGTATGGACAAGAACCATATTTTATTTTTATAGACCAATACTGTTGTTGAATTTTTAAATATACCATGAGTGAAGCTTTAATTTTTTTTAATAATAATATTTTTAAATTCAATCATGTTGCTATTAATATGAGTGCTAATAATATCATGATTAAATATAAGCATGAGTTTTTTGTCGTAAACTAATTAAGGTTCACAATTGTTTAAAACAATAATAACTTATTTGCTACAACCATAAGCTATATCGGGAAACATGACATTGTTGAGGCAACCATGCCGCAAACATATCTTTTCTTTGCGTGTACGCTTCATAGCTCAGTTTAATTATTAAAATTGCATTAACAACAAATACTGAAATAGCAACACTTCTAAATATTTAAAAGTTTTGTAAACTTTGTTAAATAGTTTTATATTACAAAACGTTTCATCAATCAATCTTGTTATGTATCCAAAATATGTATTCAGTGTTATCTATATATTGTTAATATAATTGAACTTATTTTTTGTATGAATAAGGAATTTATGTTAAAGCTCATCTAAGATTATAGATCGTTTTAAATTCAAAATATAGTGTGTGTTCCGAAAAAAATACTGATTTCGTCCGAATATGTATTGAGCGTTACGTAAACAAAATGTTTAAATATAATTTATCTACAAATTTTAGGAATACAAAAAAAGTTAACAGCGGCTGAAGGGTAAAAACGATATAGAGAATATTATTTGTGTACAAATTTATGATTTGCTTTGAAAAGATTTTGCTTCTACCACAATGTAGATTGTTGTATTTTCGAAGAATGTATTGAGTTATTCCATCTTAAATCATGCGGAATTTTTTTAGTATATTAAAGTAATGGATATCAAATTTTGAATTTCTAACTCCTTCGGTTATGGAGATATAACGTCATCAAAACTAAAAAATATATCTATATATTTATTTATAAATTTGATCTGTATTCAAGAGAATACAGCTAGAAAAGATGAGATGAATTCTAAACGGCTAGACCAATTTTCTTCAAACATAGCTAATAACACTGTCGATCAATTCACCTATCAAAGAAAAAATCAAAATCAATCCAGCCGTTTGGGCTATACGATGGCGTGTACAGATACATAGACACACAGTGCAAACTTATAACACCCCTCTTTTTGACGATAGTTAAAAAATAAGTTTAAAAACCTTAAACCCGATTAGTCAAAATTATTATTGTTATACATGATAACTTAAATATAATAGTTCTATCAATATTGTAAGATTTTTGATATATTGGCTATAAGCTTTTGATTTTTCCATAAATTTTAACTTGACCCACGTATGTGGGCAAAACGAAATAAATATTGACTTAATATCAATATAAGATGTTACGAAAATATGACCTGTAAACCTATTTAACGCTTTTAAAGTGAAACATTAAACACAACGCAACAAGAATGAAAAACTACTCCATTAAAAATTTATATAAACAAAATACTCAGAAAAAATATTGGACTTAATAATTGTTTGTATGTCAGCAGATTCTAGTAATGTTGAAATTGCATAAAAAGATTGGAAAGTGTACAAAAAATGAAAGTAGCAAGAGAAAAAGGAGAGCAGAAAAAATTAAAGACTTTGACATAATTTAAAATGCTACGAAAAAAAAGAAGAAATTCAACACCAGAAGTAAAAACGCAACGACAACGTAAAGTTCTACTTTGTTCAAGTTTGGGCAAAAGTAGAAAATTAAATGCGAAACCAATGAGTCAGGAAATATTGAATGTTGGATGAGAACTGATGTTTTTTACTGCTACTTTTCTTTCTCATTTGCTTACATCATAATATTGAAAAATAAAAAGGAAAATTACCAACAACAATTATATAAAATATTGTTGTTTTTCTTTTGCACAACAACACTACAATGACCAGCAAAAGTGTGTGCAATAATGTGTGGTATTAAATAGAGAGTGAGTGGTAACAAGCCACTCGTTAGACACTGGATTTTTATTAGTTATTTTTCTCCATATTGGATGAAAATGTGGCAGGAGATTTTAGATTTTTTTTCTTCACATTTTCTGATCAATGACGTGCACTGATTTCGTGCTGTTTTTATTTTCTTACATGAAAAAGTAACACGATAATGTATCCTCGTGCTATTGTGACAGCAAACAAATACCAACTTAATACGAAGTTAGGTAGAATATTTTCTTGAAAATAATTTTATATAAAGACTTTGTTACTATACAGAAAAAATTTCAATTAAGTTATGAGTTTAGTAGAACCGTATGGGTTTATATCCAATGATATTATAATAATTTGGCTTGATTTCAGTTTTAACTTAATTTTTCAATTAAGTTATATGTTTATTTAAAGATAAATGTGAAGCATGTAGACAAAGAAAATTTTGGCTGCGCGGATGGTTGAACTGACGTTTCGATAGCTCCCGCTAATCTCATCAGAGTTCTTTACCTCTTAGACGACTCGACCAAAGTCGGGTGTTTGCAGTCAAGAGCTGAATATCATCTACTTTTAATCAATTCACACCGTCACTCTTAGAGCTGTATTTCATTTCAGAGTTATTGATTTTCAGTTTTCTCTTTGTCTTGTATTAAGCTTCTTTTTATTATTTCTCTATTCTAGTATGAATTATCATTGATAATTACAAGTACTAGTGTGTGTGTGAATGTTTGTTTGTTCAGTTTTATTTGAACATATACATCCTTTTGTTAGGTGCCTCTGATGAGATTAGCGGGAGCTATCGAAACGTCAGCTCAACCCTCCGCACAGCCAAAAAATTTTCTTTGTCTACATGCTTCACATTTATCTTTTAATAAAACTATAATTTAATTGAAAAATTAAGTTAAAACTGAAATCAAAAAATATAAATTAATTGAAAAATTATATTAAAACTGTACTCAAGCCAAAATAATTAAAATTTCATACAGAAAAAATTATTCCAAGAAAATTCTGTTAAGACACTTAATCAAAAATTAAAATTTGTTCCAATTTATTTCGTAATTGAATCAATTATTCATGTGATCGGAAATAAAATTTTCTAGCAAATATTACAAACTTTAAGTAATTGAAAACTTAAATTTCGGTGATTGGATATACAATTTTCGTCATAGGTTGAACTTCAACAAAACCATGAATTGAATCTGAAGCTTTCGTAATTGAAATCGTATTTTAGGTTTTTCTGTGTATTTAGAAAAATGAAGCACTATAAAAGCTTGTTTTTTTTATAATAGGGGCCTAATTTGGCTTTAAATATAAATACCTCTTGCCATATAAATACCTGGATCCATGCCTGGAAAAGGCACTGTTCAAAAATCATGTCATTCACTTATACAAATTCCCTATTTAACTGTAAGCCAAGAAAACTAAAAATATACCTTATTAACGGCCCTTTTCAAAATGTACGATTAAAAGTTAACGTGGACTTTAACGACAAGTTCGGCATACAAAAGTTGTCGTTAAAGTCCACGTTAACTCATAACCATCCATTGTGAAAAGGGCCATAAGTATACTTTTAAATTTAGGTTTAAGACTTGAAATCATTTAGAATTACACTGCTTAATATATCCAAACTTCCTCTAAGGATATTCAATGCCATTAAAAATTTATGCATTGCATACAAGCTTCAAGCTAAAATTAACTTCGCTGCATATAACTCTGAATACACTTCTCGTCACGCTTTCGTTAAATAAACAAAACGAGATACACAAGTAAGACCGCTTAGCCACAGACATGTAGTTAAAATCTTCTACTTAAATGCATGTGAGCACGTTTCCAATTTTATTCACTGCACCTTTGTACACAAACACACGTAAATACTATATATCATGCAATGTGTGTGTGTGTTTGTACAAATGGTAGCTGTATTTGATTTTCTCTCTCGTTGTCCTGAACGCATCAAGTAACGTTGTGTGTTAAAACAGAAATCAAAAATTTACACTCACACACCTTTACTAGCTGCTCACATTTAGCATATATTTATTCTTACGTAGAAAACCCAACAATCGTTGAATGCAAGCAATTGAATAAACTCACACACTTCTACACATTACGACGTCAACATGCCGCTATTTAGTATCAATTTTTCTTATCGTCTTCTCTGGGTGTTATTTCTTTTTAATAGGCTTCAGCTGTACGTGGGGTGGGTTATGGTTGTTGTCGTTGTTTGTGTAATGCGCAGAATCACCTTTAGTTTTGGAATTTTATTTTAGTCGAATTTAACCGCATCAAATAGAGCTTTTGCATCATATATTGGGATAGGTCGTTGAGTTGAGTTGATTTGTATAAAGGATGATAGTAGTCGTTGGAAAAAAGCTTTATGTTCGAAAGCGAAATGATTTAAAAATTAAAACCGTTAATTTGATTGTCATATAGAACCTTTATTGTAGGTGTAATGAGTTCACAAAACTTTACTGGCTTAACAAAAATAAACGTTTCTAGTTTAATACAAAAAATCATAAATTTGGCAGCATTTTGTAAAATTTTTTACTTTAAGGTACAAGTATTTGGTTACTAACAATATATCATGATTTTTCTAACAATGTGTATATGATTGTGGCAAACAAACTATGGCTGTTTTAAAATTGTTTTACTGTAGATTAGGTCAAGCAAACTCCTGCCTAAAGATTATTGGAAGACAGTCTGATCTGCTGCATCCTAAAGTTATAGTGGACGACCACAGCTTTCCACAAATCAAAATCTTGGCTGGCAGCGGTCCTTATAACAGGTGCGATTAGGTCGGCTACAACGAAAGTACTTTTCACAATGCTGAAGTGGCTCCTGGTGGAGGTTCTGGTCAAACAGCTAGCTTTATTCTCTGCGATTAGATTGGACACTACATATCCATGGTCACGAGCTGATTATGAGCACTCCAGGATTCTACGACAGGATCAAGGAATCCACAACCATATCGACTATTGCACACCGAAAGCTTACTTTGGTGGGCTATTTCCCTAGGTTGTTCCCAGCAGGAAACAGTATTTGTCATCCCTTAGCCCTGACGCAGCGATCAAAATTTTCACAGATGGCTTCAAAAGAGGTGCTAGCACTGGTGGGAGTCTCTATGTGGGAAATTTCAATGAAAGAATGCCATTTAGACTTCAGGATAGCTGCAGCGTCTTGAAAGCAGAAAATTCCGCTATCACCATGCAGAGTTTTCGATTAGTAGGCCAAAATTAATTACATAAAAACTAAAAAAATGTAAAAAGCTGATTTTTGGCGTAATAATTTCTTGCACTTTAAAGAAGAGTTGTGCAAAAAATTAGACAAATCTGCCCACAGGCACACCCAATTGTCATTAGTTATACTGATTCGGCACATGAAATCTTCTAAGGCTTACGTTTAAGGTATAAGATATGTTCAAAACCTTTATGTAAAACATTTTTGTGGTAGGGGTTTTTTTGTGCATTGAGCGGTGACATAGCGGGCTGAAATGTTCTATATAAATGTTTTACATGGTGTTTTACATAAAAGTGCTGAATACACCCTATAAGGCTTACAAGATTTTCTGTGGCGAGTAATAATTGTGAATAAGTACGAAGTTAACCCTTAAACACATTTTAGGTTCTGAATTATTTCTGGCGTTCAAGTTGAGTCTGGAGCTTCGGTGTGCTTAAAGCCTTCTTATATAATTTTATGGCGAGTATTTTTGTAGAAGTTTTTAGTCTGCTATATTGCCGCTGAAGGGAGCTATATTGCCCCCTTTTTATAAAAGATACAAAAATACCCATAAAACGAAAAGTGAGAGGTTTAAAATGTTTCAATAAAATGTTTCCGAACATATCTTATACCTTAAACATAAGGCTTACATGATTTCCTATGCCGAGTACTAATTGTGAATAAGTACGATATTAACATTAAAACGCATTATAAGTTTTGAACGATTTCTGGCGTACCAGTTGAGTCTGGAGCATGGGTGTATTTATAAATTTACAGCAGAATTTAATGGCGACTATTTTTGTATATAATTTGAGCCCGCTTTATCGACGCTAAAGCTTCTTTTAAACAAGCAGACAAAAGGCCCATACAATGAAGAGCTAGAGGGTTTAAATTAGAAATGTAACGATACGCCTGTTTGCCATTATGATACTGATACCGATACTACAAAAGAAGTGTCGGCGATACGGATACGCATATTGAAATTGAACTCAAGTTGAATTCAAGTTATGTATACAAAATTACACTGTAAGAGGTTATTAATATTTAAAATTGATATTAACTGAGCAAAAAAAAATTTGAAGTAATTTTTAAGGAACGACATTTTCATTGCTTCCAAAGAATATATATTAAAAATATGTAGATAATTACACAAATTTGTAATTCCATTATAATTTTAAAAAATACTCGTCATGCTTTTTCAAAACTCGATTTTTAAAAAACAGTTATGAACTAATATTCTTCTAAATAACTTAATACCTTAATTGTTAAAATTCATCTAAAAGTTCGGTTTTAATTTAATTTTTCAATTAAACTATATTTTTATTTTGAGATATATGTGAAGCATATAAACAAAGAAAGGTTGAACTTACGTTTGATAGCTCCCGCTAATCTCTTCAGTACTCTTTTCCGCTTAGACCAATAGTTCAATATCATCTTCTTTTAATCAATTCATACTCTTAGAGTTTTTTTAATATTTTTTTATTTTTTTATTTTTTTTTAGACAAACACAACCCGCGAAGGGATTCGCCTCTGGACTGACAGGATAGGATCGCTACCAATCAGCCACAGGGCTTTTTTTTAATTATTTCTATATTCTAGTATGAATTCTCATTGATCATTACAAGTAATAGTGTGTGTGTGTGTGTGTGTGTGTGTGTGTTAATGTTTGCTTGTTCAGTTTATTTGAACATGTACATTCTTTTGCTAGGTGTCTAGAGTTTAAGAATTAAGTTATGAGCTTAGTGGAACTGTACAGGTTTACATCCAAAGAAATTTAATTATTTTGGCTTTAGTTCGGTTGTAATTAAATTTTTCAATTAAATTATAATTTTATTTAGAGATAGATGTGAAGCATATAGACAAAGAAAATTTTTGACTGCAAGGAGGGTTGAACTGACGTTTCGATAGCTCCCGCTAATCTCTTCAGCGGACCAGAACTCTGAAGAGATTAGCAAGAACTATCATCGACACGTCAGTTCAACTCTCGTTGCAGTCAAATATTTTCTTTGTCTATATGCTTCACATTTATCTCTAAATAAAAATATAATTTAATTGAAAAATTAAATTAAAACCGAACTCAAGCAAAAATAAGTAAATTTCTTTGGATATAAACTTGTACTGTTCGACAAATTTTGGGAAAACTTTTGTTTGAAAATATTTTGCTGATAGTTTTTTCTACTTTGATTCAAGAACGAACTGGTCAGACAAAATTCTTAATTTTAGCAAAAAAAAAAAAAAAAATGAACTTAGAAAGACTGGGTTGATATAAGACAGGAAATGGATTGATTTAGGATAGATGCTTCACAGATACTTTCCAATAGAAATCCGTCCAAATATCTACTTTAAGCATGTCTTTTTTAAATCTTTTTGGTCTTGAACTTCGTTCTTTCAACTCAACGCATATGTATAAGCCAACACCTTTACTACCTCTGTCACTTCAATATATAAAATATGGGCGGCACATACTAAACATAGACATGAAATGACTTCGAAATGTTCGTACTCGACTTAGGAAATTTAGCATGTTTTTCAAAGTGATCCGACTTTTTTTTTTGCTTTTAGAACTTTTGTTTGTATTCAAATAATTAATCACGAAGTAAGTAGTAAGAAGTAAGAAGAAATAACTTAATCTTAGAACGAAATTTTTATTTCTATGAGCCGACTTTAAAAGAAGGATAGCAAAAAAACTCCAACTTTGTATGTAATGGCATATTTCCAAATAGATTTCGTCCATAAAAATCTTGAAATTTAGTAAGTTTTTTTTCGAAGAACTCCTTATGATTATGAAGCCACGAAGTTTCTATGTAATTATTCATCTTTTCTAGCTTTAAAGCTCTTTCAGAAGGTTGTTGTAGTTGCTACGATTCGTGTTTCAAAATTTTAGCATCCCTCAAGCTTTAAAGCTTTAAGGTGAATTTCTACGACAACCTTGCAGCCAAATATGTGCAATACTTGAAACTATTCGGCTGGAAATCAATGAACAGATGTGTTTTTGGGGGGCTCACCCCAAAGCTGATTTTTTTCTCTCCTTGATTTGCTTTCCACTTGATTGTGTTTAAAGTAAAAAGAGAAAAATAGGAAACGCCAAAAGGCAAAGCAGAGAAAATGAAACCCAAACTAGAATTGACAATGACGAATGTAGAACCCATAAGTCAGTTGTTAGTTTAACGCGTCTATAAACGCAACACGGAAGAAAAATATAAACGAAAAACGGTAAACGTTATTATTTTTAAGTGAATAAACTTAAGAAAAAAGAAAAAATAAAACAAATAGATATTAAAACAAAAGAACAAAAGTGTCACAATTTATAAACGTCAAAAATTAGCACACATACATACATACATACAATTGCTTATGAAAAAGCAAGGTAATTAAGTAAAAAAAAAATATTGTTTTTCTTACTGCACAAGGAGTGAAAAAATCATAAATTACACAAGTAATAAAAAATGTTATAAAGGAAGACAAAGTTTCGATTGTAAAGAAATAAATAATAAAAAAAATATTTCACAATACCTTTTTCTTTTTCTAGTACAAATGCACCAATAACACATAAAAAAAGTTCTTATAAAAAGAGAAGGTTTTATGGAAAAAACACACGCACACACACACATACCTAAAAACTTGTAAGTTTTTATGTGTTAACAAAAGAAAAGGTAACAGAGAAAGAAGAACAAGTGTTGTTTTTCTAATTGTTTTGTTATTTGCTTGTGTGCATGTGTGTACGTTTTATAGAATATTGATGTTTATGCGTTTGTCTGCATTTATGAATGTGTGAAATAAAAGTTTTATTCAGCTGTTATTTACGGGTAAAAAGAAAATATGAAGAAAAATGCAAATAAAAGTTTATAAAATTTAAAAGAGCGATTTTAAAGGCCTGATAGAATACGATTGACAACAAAAGAAAGAAGAAAAAAAAACTTGAAGAAGAAAAAACAACTGCAACACTTATAAACAAATTGAAAGGAAAAGAAATTGTTATTAACCTGGTTAAATTGTGCCATTTCCGTTATAGTATATTCACGTAAATGTATTTGGGTGTGTGTGTATTTTGAAGTGAGTACGAGTAACTGGGAGCGAAAGTGTGTGAGAGAAAAAGAGAGCCAGAAAGAAAAAAGTGTGAGAGTTTAAAGGAAAAAATTACCATATAAATAAAAAACAATAAATATCACTAAAGTGTAAAAGTAAGTAAATATTCATTAATGTTGTAATTTATGATCTGAAATAAAAAAATGAATATTTTAAACAGGAAACAAAAAAGAAAACATGAAATCCCATTGTCAAAGGCTTTAAGCAAAACAGCTTTATTAAGGAAAATAGCAGACAATAGAAACAAAACTCCTGTTTTAAAATAGAAGAGTTTAATAAGCCCTGGGATAAATTTTTTAAATAATGAGTTCGCTCAAGCTGTATTGTTTCTATTTTATTGGAAAACAAACTTTCTTTCTTATATCAATTATTTTACTATAAAAGTTAGGAAAATGTAAGGCAAACCTACTTATGTAAAGTAAAGAATATTTTTTAGAAATCAATATTAGCCCGAGGCTCACGTTTAACATTTTTCAAATCATTAAAATATATTTACATTTTCCTTCCAGGATAAAACATATACATTTTTTGTATCACAATTATAGGCTTTATGCTCTGCTTTCATTTAGGCAGACATACTTAAAAGTTATTTTCGAAATTTTAGACGGAAAGAGTTTAGGTATTCGATATTTGTATGTATATGTACAAGCAGCAGAGTGATGATTGCTAGAACAAGAACTAGGTTTGTTTGGTTGGTTTACCTGGCTCACTACTGCGTGCAAGCATTCCAGTAGAATCAAAGTAATTGATTTTTGATAAACAACTCCACTTGTCGGTGTCAACATGTGTATGTCCGGATCCAAGTTCTCGGATGCGGCAGTCGGTACTACAACCATCCTATCATACTGAGATATCTAATCAGGTCGTCTAAGTCAATCTCTAGATCAAAGTCCGATAGATCGTCTAGAATATGATTGCGCAGGAAATTGCGTCTTGAGAGATGCAAAGCCAGGCACTCGCATATATAATGAGAAACATTCCTAGCCAAGGCCCAGCCTACTAGCAAGTCTGCTGAAGAGGCATGAGATGTCCTTACGGCGTACAGTGGACCATTTCAAGAGAAGGCGGTCAAATATCCATAACTTTTGATTGGAATTTTGATAAGCGGCTTTTTGTGTTTGTTAGGTTGGTCTAGACCTTTAAGTTTTTCTTTAAAGCATAAAATTCGACTCACAAGGAAAAGAGTTATAGAGGTTTCAAAACACATATCCATTTTTAGTTGAATTTTAGTTAAAAAAGCTTTTGTCAAATTTTTTTGGTTATCGCTATAACTAATACTATATATTTTCTAATTTAAATCTGGTCAGAAAATGCAATACTTTGGCTCGCTTAAGCTGTTTGCTCCCCATATTCTTAAGTGCGAAAAGTTGGCTTTTTTGAAACAGCGCGAGTTAAAATATAATTTTTAAGAAGAGAACGTAAAATTTTTCTGATATTGGGTAAAATTCAGCTAAGATTCAGATTTAATGAAAAAGTCGCATGTTTCTATTTGAGTTAACGCTTTTATTATTATTTTTTTCTTCTAATATTTCTATATCAATTTTTATTGTAAATTTATAATATATGTACACATTGATTAAATAACATAAATGTTTAAATAAAGAACAAATTGTATTGTATATAAAAACAAGTACTGAAAAACTACAATACCATTCGCACAAAAACATAAATCTGAAGAATACAAGGACAAGTTGATATCCAAAAATTTCGGATGGGAGAGAGTTTTGTAGGAAATGTGTTGCCTAGAAATAAGATGATAATGTACCTATCAAGATCTTGGTCCACATTTTGATCGCAGTACTTTTAACTTTAATAGAAATCTTGGGATAATAACTTGCTGTATCTGGCTTCTTTTTTCGAAGCTTTTATTTGGGAAAATTCTTTTCACTATAATTTCGCTATATCGCCGCTGAAAGGGAGTTTGTGCCCCCTTTTTTAAGAAATAAACCAAAAGACGCATAAAACGAAAATGTTCCAACAAAATGTTTATCGTAGTGTTTTATACAAAATTGCTGAATACTGAGGACTTACAAGATTTCCTATGCCGAGTACTAATTGGGAATAAGTATAAAGTTAACCCTTAAACATAGATTAAATTTTCAATGATTCCTGGAGTAAAAGTTGAGTCTGCAGCTTAGTTGTCTTTAAAAACCTATCGTTTTTGGCCTCGACTTTATTCCCTATTTCGTAAATATCTCCCGTAATAGCAGTGCCATAATTTCCAAAAATACATTATGATTTTTAATACAATTTATATAGTTGTGAAAAAACTTAATTTCAAGAGTTTTAAAAGAGAGTAAAAATTGTCCAATATTGACACAATTAAATATTAAGAGATGAAAAACGTTGAGCAAGTTTTTTCTCGAAAAGTTTTCAAAACGAAAATTTGTTCAAAAGAATGGACTTCAAAAACAGCTGCTGATGAAATTTTTAATTCATTAAAGCATGCCCGCTATATCCAGAATTGAATGAAAATAGTGAATTTTTCTACGAAATTTTGAATGAATCCCTTAAAAAAATAGCACCGAGTTTTTTAATTTATTTACAAATTATATTAGATGCATTTGATATAATTAGCCGCCCGCTTAATAAAGTGGCCAGGGGAGCAGATTTTCTAAAAATAGTTTAGTTTTAGAAGCACTTTATTTAACTGCTCGAAAATTTTTCATTTTTATTTCTTTGCTATTTATCACAAAAAACAGTAATCTTCTTAAGTTTAAAACGTTTTAACGATATATTAACCGAGCATATATTTTAAATTTTTAATTAAAAAAAATAGGTGAAGAAAATACGAACATCCAAGTTTTTTGGTCAAAAGTGTATCTGACAGCTTAACAAAAATTTCAAATTCATTAAAATCGGGGTTTTTTTAAACCACAGTAGTCAACTTTGACACCCTGCTTTCGCGTGTCTTTAAACAGGGTGGTCAGAAAATATAAGTTCCTAAAGCTTAGGTACTCCTCTATGATTTTTGCATACATCTTTTTGTAAGCGGATCGCAAGTTTCAAAGATACAGATTTATTAACCCTTTTTTTCCAAATAGAACCACTGTGCGTTACGAACCTTAAATTAGTCGGTGTCTATTTTTCTTTTAAGTTTTATAAGAACTTTTGTCCTTGGTTTATAGCTATTACTTCTGGTGTTGCCTTTAAGACTTAAATACGTCTATATATCGTTACTATCAAGTCCAACTATCGAATATGCAATTGGGTAGTTTTTAGAAGGGTGCAAAACCCCGTCAATTGTGGACACAATATCAGCGTATTACTAAAAGTGCAATTTTTAAAACATTTCTTATTGATTTTTCGATCATTCAAGGTTTTGGAAAGAGGTGTGTCGTACTCTCTGGATGACAAAGACAACGTGAAAATTCGACTATTTTGCGACCTAAATTGGTTTTTAATATAAAGTGTTTGCTGTTAGGCTAAAGTTCTTAACATTTTTAGCCAGAAAGAATTGGAAATAAGACAATATTCTAAAGATCAGGGGAAAAGATCAATCTTATGCGGGTGCTAGACGGATCAATATTTTAGCTTGAATATATGTGCTTGTGTGCGTTTGTTATGAAAATCAAAAGCATCTTGATATTCTTCAATATTTCCCCTCACATAAACACATATAAACACATATATTGAAGCTGAATATTGACCTGTGTGGCATTCGCTTTAGTTATTTGCTCAATCTGCACAGCATAATATAACAACAATTTTTTTTAGACATTGGTGTGTTAAGCTGAGTTTTCCTTAAAAAAAATTCCTAGAATACTTAACTATTATAGATTGTAAACTTAAAGCAAGTCTCTCGAAAAATCTTGTTATAAATAAAGCTCCATTTCTCACAAAAATCTACTGTTCAAGGTTCTTAAGATTTCTTATGTCTTTCGTTTTGCAAATCCAGCAAACTACATGATAGCATAATGTGTTCAGTTTCTAACTATTTACTTAATTCAATTAAAATATTTATTTTCACATATATTTAAGGAATTCAATTAAAATATTTCACTTGTAATTTAAAACAATCTATTTTAATTTTTGGCAAAAGTACATACACTCTCACACAAAATCCTACTTAAGCCTCTTTAATACCACTTGTAATTAGGTTAAAATATTGCCGCAATTTTATATTAATGGTGGATTATTTTAGTTTTGTTTTCCAGTCTATTTTCTGCAACTTAAATTAACTGTTAATTTAATTATATAAACAAAACGAAAAATAGCACAATTTTTTTTGCAAACACTTTGTGGGTTATTAAGAAAAAGGAAGTCGATTCTTGTTGCCAAGTAAGAAGCAATTTTTTTTTTTTCTTATTTAAATTTTTATAAAACCAGACAAAGTATAGACAGACAATGAAAAAATTGTTAGTGAAATTTCTTTTAAGTTTTGTCTATTCTTTTTAGAATAGCAATATGGGATAGTAGTAGCAGGTTTAAGTGATATAATATTGTTAGCAAACTTAAAGCTTATAAGTGGATATGTTGCGTGTTTTGCGTTTATTACATTTTGCAAAGAATATTTTCTGTAAAGAGTCAGCCTAGGCATACGGTCCACATCAGCCGAAAAAAAATTATGCTTGAAAGTGTGTACACCCGAGACAAAGATAACACCAATACCATCAACGATGTTCCTTAAAGATCAACTACAGCACATATTTTTGGCCTGCATAGAGCGATGTGGACTGCATTACTTGCCATTCATCAAACAACACAATGTATGTTAGAATAATCGTTTAAGAAAGCCTTCCTTTTGCTCAAGAAATAATATAAGTTAATTTTTTTTCTTAAACAAAAAAAAAAAAAACAACACGTGTCGCAAGCCGATCAAGTTTTTTTTTATAAAATCGTAGTTTTTTCAAAATATCCCTTTAAGTAGATGAATTTGAAAAAAGTCTTGAGCAAAATTTTGTAGGAAATAAAAGTTGCTGCATGATTTTTTCATAAAATGCATGTATATGCAGATAGTCTCAATAATAAATTTATCAACTCTATGTAATGAACAATTTTGTTTTTGTTTAAAAAACAAACAAATTACTTAATAGTATTTTTTTTTATCAAGAGGAATATTTTTTTGGGGCGTCCAAAAAATTTAATTTTTAAAGATAACTCTATTGCATTAATCGGCAAAACAGGACACATGTGCTTTTTCACTCTTTTACTCTCACCTGTATGTACACTAGAGTGACCTTTATTTTGAAAAAAAATTCGTTTTCTCCCAGTCTCACCCCCTACTTTGGTGGCAATTGGTAAAAAACTAGTCCTGCCAAATTTTCGTGTCAATCGGCTTGGGGTAATGCGAGGCGCCAGCTCGATAAAATTAGGGAAAACCCATCAAATTTCGTTTTCTTGTCTCATAATTTCCGAAATATTAATTTCATAAAAAAGTTTTATACAAAGAAAATGTTGCTTGTGAAGTTTGCAACATTTAATTATCTGCCAACTTTTCTGTAGATCTAATAGTTGATAAAATAAATATAAAATTTTCAAGCAACATTAGCTTATTTGAATGCTTCATTCATCCTCTCAGCTCATGGCAAAAAACAAAACACAAATTTACAAGGTTTCGGAATGGAGCAACTGAAAATGGTTTCTTATGTAATTTCAGACGCTGAATTTGAATCTGCATTCAGTTTATTTTTTTGTTCTACTTTTCGAGATATAAGCTGTTTTCAAAAATGAAGTAGTTGCACTGCAAAAGTTAACATAACTGGATAACGGGTTGCCCTCCCTATTCATTTGAAACAAAAACCCTAATTCGACTGGGAGAAATCGAAATTTTTCAAAATTAGGGTCACTCTAATGTACACACACGGTTTAACTAAAAGTAAAGAAAATTAACCAGTGTTACATGCGCACTCAAACAAGCGGGCAGTATTGTGGCTTGTTCCTTGAAATTTCTGGATATACACTAACAAAAACTTTATAAGAGCAAAAGTTGCAAGAAAACCCCATGCAAGCGCAAAATGTAATATTATGCTTGTTGCGGTGATTGCTTTAATGTACAATCTGCATGACAATACTATATTTTGGATCAAGACTAGGAAAGTGAAACATGTTTGCAATGATTTAAAAATTTTTAGCAGCTTTAATTCTGTGGCAATAAGGAATAAGGGCTTAAGTCGACTAAAGGAAATTTTGCTTTAACACTGTCATATTCCTTAAATATGATAGAATTCAGTTGAAGGTTACAGTAGTTACAATCATATCGAAACCAGGAAATTTCATACAAGATATAAACTCTATAACATTATGAACATCTTAGCAGTAGCGTAACAACTGAAAAAATACTTTTCTTAAGTCGACTTAAGCACCTGTGCCATTTTGCTACAGAAATTTGTACATACATTGTATGAGCGTATGAGTAATAATATATTTAATAATACATATACGTAGAATTTAATGTTTTGTTGGACAGTAAAG
The DNA here is from genome assembly GCA_956483635.1 of Panzeria rudis. NCBI lineage: Eukaryota > Metazoa > Arthropoda > Insecta > Diptera > Tachinidae > Panzeria > Panzeria rudis. The sequence continues at coordinate 132,186,707 of OY101449.1, read as the reverse complement.
TGGTTCGGTCCCCTTACAAAAGACAGAAGTTGAGCCAGTCACCAGATTAGTTAAAGCCGATTCCAGAAATGTTTTTAATTCTTTTTTGCCAATCCCCTGGATACCACTCTTATAGTTTTTATTGCTCACTGCGTCGCCATTGGCAGTCCGATCATATCAAAATGAACATCGCTGTTAATGGCTTAACTATGCCTATATTTTTGCTTTGGTAAATTTTTAAACCGACATCAAATTCTAGCCGACATTTTGGATCCTTACCGCTAACGTCCAAGAAAGCCCTTCTGAAACCTATTTTGAATACTTTTAAATATTCTCACTTTTATGCCACGCCCTAAAGATAAGCCCATTTTTCAAATACATATTAAATTAAACCAAGTCAAATAAAAAACTTATTTTCATCCCAGAATGAAAGGTATGTCAATGACGTCTGTAAAACTGTAAAAAGTTTTGTTTTTGCCACGCCCTAAAATATAGAATTTTTTGTTTTTTAGAGTTTGATCTTGTTATATCGCATATCGTTGTTTATATATGGCTTGGTTGCCATTTGGTTTTTGTCTCCGGTGACATTTTAATCCGACATCGAATTCTGGGCACCGTCTATGATATCACGGATCCTTCTCCCTTATGTCAAATTTTTTGTACGTAGGAAGAAATCTCTTTTAAAACTTTTTATGTCTAGCTTTCAATATACTCACTTTCATAGCACGTCCCAGAACTATGCCAAGTTTTCCTTTACTCATGCATATTACAGTTTGTCGTTTATTAAAAAATTAACAAGTGCTGTATTTTTAGTTGTGGAAAACCAGAAATTCTAACATTTCTAGACACGTAATTGACATTCCTTTGATTCGAGAGCGTGACTGGTGTTTTGTATTTTAGTCGTCCCTGTTTTCCAATATGTATGTGACAAAAATGGAAGTACTTTTGGGGCGTGGCATAAAAGTGAGAATACTAAAAGCTAGACATACTTAGTTTTAAAAGGACGTTCTTGCCACATAAAAAAATTGAGCAATAAGGGAATGGATCCAAGATGTCATTAATCGTGTCAAGAATTTGATGTCGGATTTAAAAGTCTCCGAATCAAAAATGTAGCCACAGTCCAGCTATGTTATGATCGGACTACAAATGGCGACACAGTATACAAGAAACTAAAAGAGTTGAATACAGCGTCGCAAAAAAATTAAAAATATTTCTGTAATCGCATTCAACTAATTTTTAATCCTAGCCGTTAACAGGCTCAACTTTTTTTCGAACCACCCTATTGTGCATCTTATTTGGCTCCAAACATTTGCATACATGACGTATACGTGATAAATTTATGTTTGCTATTAAGCATACGCCATAGTGTATATTTCTTAGGAATATTTAACTGTATTTTATTATTGTAAATCAATTATGGACACTATTTTATTGAATTCCATTAAAATTTATTAATGTATAATAAACTTTTTTCTGAAAACTTGAACAATATTATAACATCTCGTTAGTTATAATAATAAAATGTATGTTATATAATGATCTAGAAATTTATTGAGTTATATATTAAGCATTTATTTTATTAATATACATATTTTTAAATGTTTTTCATAGCAGATTCTTATAATTCTTTCTGGCCCACTTGGCATACATCAATATTAATTTCATATATTTTCACCACTTTCATACTCATTCGTTTCAGCTGTTGTCTCTACTCAATTGGAAATAATAAACTTCTTAAATGTTTAATTTAAACAAATGGTATTGTAATGTGTATAAGTGGAAGTTGAGTAGTTTATGTGTTATTTGTTTGTATATATGTATGTATATATATTTCTAAATAATATGTACTTATTTATGGAATACAGTTCAGTACTATAAAATATATTGCATTAATATACATTTACATACTTCTATGTAAGACCTAGTGTGTTGAAACATGTGTTTAAATATGCATGAATATGTTTGTTTAGCTACAGTTAAAAATTGCTTATGCGTACATTCAATGACAGTTATAATGAGGATGTATGACTAAAAAAATAACATGTAATGACAAGAATCACACTCTGCAACAAAATGAAAAATAATCGAAATTTAAAGTCTTATGGATACGTTTCTTATTAATTTTTTATTTTTTTAAATTAGGAATTTTTCAATAGGCTGAAAAAGGAGTTGTCCAAAACCATTAATAATTTTAAATAAAAATTACCTTTAATCCAATTTAGTAATATTATTTTTATATACTTAACGATTTAAGAATTATTGCGACTGCAATGTGAAAAATATAAGAAAATGGATGATTTTAAGAACATTATAAAAAGTCGAACATTGAAAAAATATTTACATTTTAATTAGTAATGATAAAGCTGGATGTAGCGCAATTGAAATAAGGCTTATTTGATGAATATATAAGGGTATTTATTTAATCGGACTCCTGCTTTAATCGGCTAATCGCTTTATTAATTAATTGTGGTTTGGGATTGTTCGGTTAGTAATCGGTTAATTACGCTATTAACCGGTTAACCGATTAATAAATTACTTTTCATAAGTCAAGTAATTTCAACAAATAAAAATCCACAAACTATTTATTATTTTGAGTTTATTAGTAAAATAAGCAATGGCATAATAAATAATAACAATTATTTAACTAAATAAATCAAGCAAAAAAAATAATTTATATGTATTCATTAAAAAATTTACAAGTTTGTGGGATAATTATATCAGTTATTTTAATAGTTTTGGGAGATCTTCTAAAACAATCTTTCAGAAAAATAATTTGGCTTAAATATTTTCGATTTAAGAGATTCTTTTTTTTAGTCTTGGTAAAACTTGACTTGGAAAAATCCTTTCACTTATTGTAGATGTTGAAGAAATCGAAAACAATCCATTATATAGAGTATCTAGTTCCTCAGTAATTTTTCTGGATTTCTCTAAACATATTCTCTATGCCATTAGAGTCTTGTTTTAATTTTTTTTTAAATTCTATGCAATTCTAATTATTTAGGTTAATTCTGTTAAAATATTTCTTGTACTACTATCGATATTTTCTTCAGGTCATCATCTGACTCATACTGGCAGAGCTTAGCGACGATCATTCTGCAAAATATATTTCCGAATACCTTAATTTCAAAACATTGTTGCTAAAAGGATATATTCCTGAGTGAAGGTATAAAATAATTGAATTCGTCTCTCATGAAATCTAATCCTTAGACTTTTAATTAAATCGCTGGCAATAGTATTATTGGCTTCTATTAAGTTATTAAACAAAAACTTAATAATTCCCTCAAGTTCAATTAGAGTAGCAGAGTCTTTACTAAACTCTTTTATAGCTACTTCCAAAGTTTTTGAAGTTTTACTTAAGCTAAGACTACTAAAGACATCTCTTTGAAAAATAATTTCTAAGTATATACCTTTTGTATATGACACGAAAAAAATATTAAATATACAAAAAATACATTATAATACTACAAAATATGAAAAAATTTGTTAGGTCGGTTAATCGACTTTAAATAACCGGTTTAACCGTTGATGGAAAATAGCCAATTTTAAAGTAACAGATACTTAACCGGTTAACCGATTAACGGTTATGCATAAAGATTTATTTTTTTTCGCAATAAAGAGAAATTACCTGATTTTTGCAAAAAATTGCGATTAAAAAAGGCTTCATCATAGATCTTGTTCTAAGTTGCGAAAAACTAGTCTAGTTTATTTAAAAAATGGATTTTTAACATATTTTATTTTAACATAATTTTCTTGTATTCATAAAGATTTTAGAGTTATTGAGAACGAGTTATTATTTTTAATATTAAAGTTAATATTAAAGCGAAGTTACCTGATTTTTGCAAAAACTGCGAATATTTGCACTTTGCCAGTAAGTTTGATAATCAGTGGAGCAGCCTTTTCAAAACTCAATTTTTTTGATTGCAAAAATAAGGTAATTTCACTTTATTGTGAATAAAATCCATATTTGTAAATCCATAAATTTTCATAAAATAAAACTTTTTTATTTGTAGTATATGTGGCCTTTTGATCAGTTATTAAATATGGTACGTTATGCCATTAAGATGTTTTATAAATTTAAAAAAAAAATATAAACTTTCTAGTTTTGCTTAAAAAAAATATTTTTCAGCATTGCGTTCTGAATTATTCAAAAACCGGTGAGTATAATAAAAAAATATTAAAACGTTCTGAAGGTAATTTTACTTCAAGATTTTAGTGGTTTTTCTAATAAAATTGTACAAGTTATGATCCAATCTTGAAAACGCCCATATTTTAGAAACTAATTTAAATAAAAATCCTATTAATAAAAACCCACCTTCCCACTTTTCTAGCCATAATTTTGTAACAATAACTAAATGTGTATATAAAGTTTCATACGAATCGGATTGGTGAAGTTGTTGAAAAACAATATTTTCTTTGCATGGGCATGGCACTGCCCACTTTTTTAATCATGATGTGGTATACAAACAAAAGGTTGATGTGTGTTCAAGGTTTCATAGGAATCGGTTGAGTAGTAGTAGATGACAACGCATGTGTATATGCTTCGAATGGGCGTGACTCCGCTCACTGTTTAACGGGACCTGGAAATACATTATTTTAAATCAAGAAAAAAAATCCGAAATCGGTTTATAAATGGCAGAGTTTTGTGGGAACATCCTTATAAAAAATTCATGACGAATTCATAACCTTTCTCCTTGTTTTGAAGTTGGTTAAAAAGCATAGATATCCTCTTATGTTCAAAAAATTTTAAAGATATATTAAACAGTAATCCTTTATGAATTTTTATTTGAAATACATTTGTGTGTAGAATACGCGAATAGCCAACATTTTTTAGGGCAAAAGGTTACGTATGAGTGATATGATGGTACCATCATATTACTCATACGTACACATATATTTTTTTAATCAAAAATACATAAAAAAATTACCGTTTAATATATCGTTAAAATTTTTTTAAACATAAGAGGATTGCTATGTGTTTTGATAAATAGTAAAGAAAAAAAAATTAAAAGAAAAAGTTTAGTACAGTGTTCATGAAGGTAAATAAAATGCTTCTGAAAACTTTGCTATTTTTAAAAAATCTGCTCTCCTGGCCATATTTTTGGCCAATGAAATATTATTTAGCTGTTTATAGGCTTTAAATTTATCAATATTGGATAAAAGTTATGATGCCGACAATATTTTTCATGCACGAGATAGTCAAAGTGTGTTTCATTGAGCTGGCCCAAGTTTTGACATTCTTAAAGCACAGGCCCTCTTCTATGACTTTTACTTACGTTGTTTTGTAATCGGATTGCAAGTTTCAAAGTTACAGATATATTATCCTTTTTTCAATTGGAATCACTGTGCAGAGACGTAAATGATAAATTTTACGGGTATTTGTTTATGGATGAGTATCTTCCTTATATTGTTAAAATCGATTGGTAGCTTGAACTAATTAGGCTGGGGCCACATGGGCGTGTTTAAAACGCTGCATTTCTGCTTTTTATATTAAATTTGAAAGTTCTCAATTTTTAAAACTTCAAATTTAATATAAAAAGCAGAAACGCCGCGTTTTAAAAACGCCCGTGTGGCCTCACACGGGCCTTAGGCTTTAAGGCTGTCATAAGTTCCTGATTAATAAAAAAAGAAGGATATCTCTAAGTATAATGCCTGAGACTGTGTATATATTTTCACCAACGTGCATTATCACACACAATAATAGAAATGTACATAAGCCATTTGTGGACAAAATGGGAGCACACGTGTTTAAACTTTTGGCGTCGTAACTATTATATCATATTACAATGGTCACCAGCTAGCTATTCTGCCTCAAACCTGGCCAACCAACCAAGCCACCAACTAGTTAAACCATAATACATATGAGTGTACTAAAATCAACTATTTACATTGTCAGTGGGCCAATATTTTATTGGAATTAAAAAAACACACACACACGCAATAAAAACTAACCTATAAAGTTTGAATGTAGTAAAACAAAATACATAAAAATGAAATCTATAAGCACTTAAGTATGTATCGATAAATGTACAATGTCGACTGCAAGCGTGTGTCTGAGGGTTTGAGTAAAACAAACAAAATAAACTTGTATTATGTTACACACACACAGTCACGTACAAACATATTCGTACACAGCCATGAATGCAAGTAAATTCAATGTTGTCATTTAAAATATTCGTGGTCAGTTTAATTTTCGATTTTCACAAATAAATTGATTTTTGTGATTCTTTTTTTTTTGTTCTCTCCTTACTGTTTGTCTATTTGCTTTCATTTCTTTATTTTCAATTTCCTTTTTTTTTGTGTGCGAAAGACAAAACCAAAGGTTTTTATTGTTTTTCTCAATGAGTTTTTTTTCTCAGATATTATTTCTTCTTGATTGGCTTTTTTATATATATTTTTTATTTCTTATTTGTGGTTGAACGTCATCGATTGACGTTTTGATTGTTGTTGCTGAGAGAAGCGGTTAAGGCGTTTTTTTGTTATTGTTTCCTCTTTTATTTTGTTGTTTACATTGATTACGGTTTAGGCTGGCGTATAAGTAATTTTTAATTTTATTTTGTGGGCAGAAAGAGGAGTATACTAATAAAAGCATTGAAGATAAATGAAATTTTGTTTGAAAATGTTTATTCACTTGGTAAGGATTAATTGCATTTCGAAATGTATATCCATGTCCGGAAAAATTCTTGAAAATTTGTTATTTCAAATAGCCGGTTTCTTTTAAAATCTTAAGCTCAAAGCTGTAATATAAATTATTTTGTTTAATTACAAAACAGATTTTCTATGTAAGTTTCTTCTGTAATTAAGCTTTTCATAATTCAGCAATTTCTACCGTGATGGTGAATTCCCATCGTGTTGGAAGGTTGTCAATGTAACGCCAATCCCCAAGAAGCGAGAGTAAGCCTGAAATTTACCGTCAAATCGCAATATGCTCTACACTTTCCAAGTGATGCAAAGTATGGTGCATTACCATCCTGTGAGGTATTTGGAGTGCAACAGTTTACTTAGCGACCACCAGTATGGCATTTTTAGGGGACGCTCTACAGCTGACTTACTGGCATTCCTTTCGGAAGTGACAAAAATATATTGATATATTATTAAATATCAATCAGCATCGATATACATATATCGAATAAAAATTTCGATATTTCGATATATATCGATATATTTAAAAAATTTTTTAAAAATAAAACACGAAATGTACTTTTCTTAAAAGTAATTAATCTGGAAAGAGTTAATTTCCAACATCTTTTCTGTTTCAATAATATTTTATGGCACGTAAGTCACAAAAATTATACTCAAAGGAAGATAATTTTCTATTGATAAAGATTAATATTCTATTTGATAAAGATTGTGTCGAATTTTTTTTTAAAACTGCATGAAAAACAAAACTAACGCTAAAAAATATCTAATTTGATACTGTCAATATTAAAAAAAATATCGATATATCGATATATTGCTATTAAAAATAAATACGATATATATCGATATATTTTTAAGAAAATATCGATATATCGATATTTTTGCCCTTCCCTACTCTATACACCGTTTCGGCGATTGTAAGGTAGTGGCTCTTGATATTTCTAAGGCGTTTGATGGAGTGTGGCATGGTGCACTTTTGTCAAAACTTATTCCTTTTGTTATCGGTGATGACTTCTCTCGATTTATAGCGAGCTTTCTCAGGGATCGCACTATACGAGTTGTTGTAGATGTGATCTCATCAAACGAGTTCAAGATTAATTCAGGAGCACCACAAGGCTGCATTCATTCTTCTACCCTGTTTCTTATTTTTCTTAACGACCTTCTCCGGCGAACTACAATCTTGTCTACTCTTTTGCATTTGCCATTGATATTCATTCAGTGCTAGGCCAAACCTGTCGGAGATTGGGGCCATAAGGCAAAATATGGATGCTACTTTTAATAACGATCTTATACAAATCTTTGAATGGGATCGTCCAAATAGGGTCTATTTTAATGTTCGTAAGACCCAGTTCTGTATGCTCACACACAGTCGCATGACCGGACTTGCTGCTTCATCCGTAATTATGAATGTTGTAAGCATTCAGGAGACAGATACTCTTGATGTTCTTGTCATGATATTTAGTGTGACGATGTGAAAGATACTTCAACCCATCTGATCTCCTTAATATTTATACCATCTACATCTGACCGAAAATGGAATACAACTCTCATTTATGGGCCAGTGCTTGGAAGTTGATTTTGAGCTAACTGGACCGCGTACAGGAGAGAGCGAAGAGCGTCTTCGGCGACAACGCTATTTACTCGCTGGAACATCGACGCAATGTGGGATGTATTTCATTGTTTTATCTTTACTACAGTGAAATTTATTCTGATGAAATCAGGAAATTTGTTCCTGAAACCCATTTTTTTCTGCGAGCAACGCATTTTTCATTAAGAGCACACTCCTTTGTGGTCAATAAGCAAATGAATCGCACTACTCATTACAGAGAGAACTCGTTCTTTTGCCGAACAGTTCGTATGTGGAATTATCTTCCTGCAGATGTCTTTCTTGTCATTTTCAATGTCAGAAGACTCAAATCGAATGTCCATAAACACTACACCCTCTATCCTCCTTTCCCTAACCAAATTTCCTAATTGGGGCACAAAAAATTGCATGAGTAGTGCCCATCCTCTGAGTGCTGGTCTTATAAAAAAATTAAATTTTTTATTACAACGAAGACTGTTTCTCTTTAATCAACTTACAATATTTTGCAATTCCCATTTCTATTCATTGTGGAAGCTTACACATTCCTATTGCCCTATTAACACAAAGCCCACAATATTGTGGCCACATTTGAAGGACTTTTACACACATTTGCGATGCGAGATGATGTAATTTTTGGCTACAGTTTTTACACTCATGCACTTCGTTCACTATCCTCTGCCCATATCCTGTCTCAAAAAGTGTAGGAGGAGTATGTTTACAATGAATATATTATATAATTAGGTTATTGAAAGTTAAACGGCGTATTTTAGAATTGAATTATTAATTATTATCTTTTTCCTGATTGATCGGTTATATTTACCACTTTTGTATTCAAAATTTATACTTACCTTTTACGGCAGTCAACATTAAAGCATACTCCTTTTCATGATTGATTCGTTAAATGTAACTTACCTTTTTCTTTCATCCCTGATACTATTGTGAATTAGATTAATAAGTTAACGAACTGAACGAGCCTTGTGGTCAAGTTAAGTTAGCTAAGATATTTTTTGTAAGATCACTTCCTTTTTGGCATTATCGAAGATCGCACAGACTCCTCTGTCTTTACTCATCAGGCTCACCATTTTGTAAAAACCTCTACATCTATTTTTTTAAATAAATAAATTAATGTAAGTTGAATTTATTCCAAATTCGTTTTCATTTATCCATTAAGATCCAGGTAACCACTCCTAAGATAAGTATATTAATTTATACATTGCATTCCCGCAAACTCCCATCCCCGTCACTAAGTCTAGCCACTTCGTGGCCTTTATCCACAGAATAATTTCTTCTCGCAACGTTACGTTGCAAGAATGAACATGGTCCTATCGAGTCAACGAAAAAACGACTAAGAAAAAAAGAAACCAGTGGCATCATTATTATGAAATATTAGATCTCACTGAACGAGCTACATTAGAACACAAAATCGAAGGCAGACATTTTTTATATTACAAAGCAAAAAGCAGTAAGTAAAACCAAAATCAGTGGAAAAAAAAATTAAAAAACGAAGGCAAAAATTGGAATTGAAATTATAAAAGTGAAAAAAACCGAAATATAAAAGAAATCAGAAAACAGAAATATAAAAAAGGAAAAGAAATTTATTGTATTGTACAAAAGTACAACACATTATACCATAAAACAAAATATACACATAAAAGCATTTCTTAAACAACATACATATGTACACATAAGTACAAGTCCAGTACCAACGTGGAAAGTGCCGTGAAAATAGTGGAACGAGTACTTGGAAATCTACCATCCCAAAAAGCCCCGGAAGCAGTAAGTACGGAAAAAATAGTCAAATATTCATAATTATAAACGTATTGTACAAATTTCATACATACATACATATGTATGTATAGTAAAGTAACCTTCCTAAACATACATACATACAAACATATATATAAAAAACACATAGCCACACAAATGGATGTATTTACGTACTTTATATACATACATATTTAAATTCATTTCAATACCCGAATTTAATTGTGCTTAAAAGTAAAATTTGGCTTCAAAAACCAGCAACAAAACACACGGGAAAATTGTACCGCAATATCAAAGGTATTTTGTTTGTGTTAAAATCAAATATCACCGTTTTTTGGTACATATTAAGAGAATGTGGTAACAACTTCTCTTCTGTTGTGCAAGGTCAACAATCTTTCTCTCTTAAAAGATATTATGAAAAAGGGGATGAAAAAGAGCTTATATTTGTTGGATGGAAATAGCGCTGCCAGATTAAATCAAGTAAAACCAAATACAAAAAAGGGAAAGAAAATTTCTGGTATTTAATATCTCGTTTAAAAGCACAAAATTCAATATCGAAGTGAATAATATCAGTGAAGTTTAAATAAACTACAAAAATAATTTTACTCAATTACTCAGTTAAATTCTCTTGTGTTTAATAAATTCACTACATCCCAGTGAATAAGTTTATTCTATAAATAATTTCAATTCTATTATGCTTACAAATTCACTATATCCCAGTGAATAATTTTTACTCAATTACTCAGTTAAATTCTCTTGTGTTTAAAAAATTCACTATATCCCAGTGAATAATTTTATTCGATAAATAACTTATATTCTCTTGTATTTAAAGAAAATTCACTATATCCCAGTGAATAATTTTATTTATAAATAATAAAATTCTCTTGTGTTTAATAAATTCACTATATCCCAGTGAATAGTTTTACCATTTAGAATTTGAAAACTCTTTTGGTCAGAAAAAATTCACTATCCCAGTGAATAAAATTTTTTTTTCAACAAATAATCTAAAATCTCTTGTGGTTTAAAAAATTCACTATATCCCAGTGAATAATTTAATTCTATACATAATTTAAATACTCTTTTGTTGAAAAAATTCACTACATCCCAGTGAATAATTTTATTCTATAAATAATTTAAATTCTATTATGCTTACAAATTCACTATATCCCAGTGAATAATTTTTACTCAATTACTCAGTTAAATTCTCTTGTGTTTAAAAAATTCACTATATCCCAGTGAATAATTTTATTCGATAAATAACTTATATTCTCTTGTATTTAAAGAAAATTCACTATATCCCAGTGAATAATTTTATTTATAAATAATAAAATTCTCTTGTGTTTAATAAATTCACTATATCCCAGTGAATAGTTTTACCATTTAGAATTTGAAAACTCTTTTGGTCAGAAAAAATTCACTATCCCAGTGAATAAAATTTTTTTTTTCAACAAATAATCTAAAATCTCTTGTGGTTTAAAAAATTCACTATATCCCAGTGAATAATTTAATTCTATACATAATTTAAATACTCTTTTGTTGAAAAAATTCACTACATCCCAGTGAATAATTTTATTCTATAAATAATTTAAATTCTATTATGCTTACAAATTCACTATATCCCAGTGAATAATTTTTACTCAATTAATCAGTTAAATTCTCTTGTGTTTAAAAAATTCACTATATCCCAGTGAATAATTTTATTCGATAAATAACTTATATTCTCTTGGATTTAAAGAAAATTCACTATATCCCAGTGAATAATTTTATTTATAAATAATAAAATTCTCTTGTGTTTAATAAATTCACTATATCCCAGTGAATAGTTTTACCATTTAGAATTTGAAAACTCTTTTGGTAAGAAAAAATTCACTATCCCAGTGAATAAAATTTTTTTTCTACAAATAATCTAAAATCTCTTGTGGTTTAAAAAATTCACTATATCCCAGTGAATAATTTAATTCTATACATAATTTAAATACTCTTTTGTTGGAAAAATTCACTACATCCCAGTGAATAATTTTATTCTATAAATAATTTAAATTCTATTATGCTTACAAATTCACTATATCCCAGTGAATAATTTTTTACTCAATTAATCAGTTAAATTCTCTTGTGTTTAAAAAATTCACTATATCCCAGTGAATAATTTTATTCGATAAATAACTTATATTCTCTTGTATTTAAAGAAAATTCACTATATCCCATTGAATAATTTTATTTATAAATAATAAAATTCTCTTGTGTTTAATAAATTCACTATATCCCAGTGAATAGTTTTAACATTTAGAATTTGAAAACTGTTTGGTAAGAAAAAATTCACTATCCCAGTGAATAAAATTTTGTTTCTACAAATAATCTAAAATCTCTTGTGGTTAAAAAAAAAAATTTCACTATATCCCAGTGAATAATTTTATTCTATAAATAATTTAAATTCTATTATGCTTACAAATTCACTATATCCCAGTGAATAATTTTTACTCAATTAATCAGTTAAATTCTCTTGTGTTTAAAAAATTCACTATATCCCAGTGAATAATTTTATTCGATAAATAACTTATATTCTCTTGTATTTAAAGAAAATTCACTATATCCCATTGAATAATTTTATTTATAAAAATTCTCTTGTGTTTAATAAATTCACTATATCCCAGTGAATAGTTTTAACATTTAGAATTTGAAAACTGTTTGGTAAGAAAAAATTCACTATCCCAGTGAATAAAATTTTGTTTCTACAAATAATCTAAAATCTCTTGTGGTTAAAAAAAAAAAATTTTCACTATATCCCAGTGAATAATTTTATTCTATAAATAATTTAAATTCTATGGTATTTAAAAAATTCACTATATCCCAGTGAATAATTTTCTTCGATTAAGAACTCAACTTCTCTTGTATTTACAAAAAAAAAATTCACTACACCCCAGTGAATAATTTGAAACCTGCAAGAAAGCCTTTGGATTGTGAGAATTCTCTGCATCTCAGAAGATACTTTTACTATTAAAATTTTGGAAAATATCATAAAAATTCTCTGGTTTTTTGTAAATTTGGAGTCTGTCACTCGTGCTGTTAGCTCTTGGGTTTAAAATTCATTATTTTCAGTCCATTAACCAAAAGATATAAATCCCTTCCACTAGCCTATCCGTAGAATACAATAAGTAAAGCACACGAGTTGCACAGTCGACCAGATTACTAAATTATATATCAAAATAGTGAAAACAAGAAGCGCTCAAACACTGTCAAAAATGGAGGAAGAATTTATTTTCGATTCAGATGATCTGATCACTTTCTGCTCTGAATTCGACAATACTACAATTGAAGACCTAACCGAAACTTTACTCGAGGTAAACCTCCAAGATCTCAACGATCGATGGGCTAACCTGCAAAAATCATATAGATTAGTCTGTACAGAGAGGAGCGCTAAATCGGAAAAACCATTTTTGGAATCTGCCAGGGCAAAACACTCAACCTGCACCCGAGCATTTCACAAAACTAAATCAAGAATTCTTGACTTACAGAAAACACTTGTTGGGGATGGTCCTACTCCTCCTATTCAGCCCTCCATTGGTGAAAGCTCCTATGCTCACGTCAGCGTTCCTCCGTGTGATACAGATATTTTTTATGGTGGGTATGAAGAATGGCCGTCCTTCCGCGACATGTTTTGCGCTGTCTATATAGATAACCCTCGAATACCACCAGTACAAAAGTTGTATCACCTTAGATTAAAAGTGCAAGGACAGGCTGGTGCAATGATCAAGAAATACAAGTTATGCTCTGATAACTTCACCGTAGCCTGGGAAGCATTGAAGGACAGGTATGAAAACCAAAGAATTTTGGTAGAGAATCAGCTCAAGATTCTTCTAAACTTGTCCCCAGTCTCTACCGAAAGTAGCGCAGCCCTCCAAACCCTTCAAAGTACCATTAATGACTGTTTGTCCGCAATAAAAGCCCAAAATGTCCCGATAGGGGAATGGGATCCATTTATCATTATGCTGTGTGCAAGCAAGTTACCAATGGAAACCCTATCACTGTGGGAACAATCTCTAGCATCCCACAAGAAATTAGTAAAATGGGAAAAATTAGACACCTTTCTTTCGCACAGATGCGAGGTAGTCGAACGCTTAGAATCCCGAAACCAAGATTCGTATTATAATGGAAAAAAGAAGGAGATGAACTTAAGAAACAATATGTCAAAAATAGAAAACTCCCAACATCTCTGCAAAATGTGCAACTCAAATCATTCTCTGAAAAATTGTTCCAAATTCATGAATTTAACTCCTCAGGGCAGGAACCAATTCGTATCCGAAAACAGAATATGCATCAACTGCTTGGCTTATACTCACATGCGGAACGATTGCCCCAGTAAATTCACCTGTTCGCACTGTAAGCGAAATCATCATTCTTTACTGCATTTCGCAAAGCGTGACACTAACAGTTCCAATTATCGTGATGATCAGAGGCCTGAATCTTCAGCGCAAGGTAGAGCCAGAGGGGCCCTACCAACAACTACTCATGTCGCGAACATCGACATCTTAAACGCAAACGAAACTACGTTGCTTCCCACAGCAATAGTAAGTATTAGCCACCAGGGTGAAAATTTTAAAGCACGTGCCTTTCTGGATCAAGGTTCGGAAAAGACTTTTATCTCTAAAAAACTTCAGCAGCAACTCATGCTTCCGACAGAAACGCGAGCGTTCCAAATCCATGGCATAGGAGGTAAAGTGATGACTCAATCGAATTCCCTCTGCCACTTCAAGATATATGCAGAGAAATGCAATCGATATGTAGATTTACAGGCGATAGTCGTGCCCAAGATTTCCCGTATGTTGCCCAGTTATTCTCTCTCTGATTCCCATATTTCACGCACTTCTATCAAGAATATTGATCTTGCTGATCCCGATTTCCACGTAGCTAGTCGGGTAGACCTATTAATTGGTAGTAACATCCTCCCAGAAGTTTTTCTCGAAGGAACTAAAAGAGTGTCTCCATCCCTATTGGCTCAATCTACTATTTTTGGGTGGGTCATTAGTGGCCCGGTTAATATCGAACCCGTTTCAATGTTCTCACTTGGAGTAACTGAAGTCGCGTGCGATCCCCTTGCCTACCAGTTACGAAAGTTTTGGGAACAGGAAGAAGTACCGACCCAAAGGCCAGTGTCAAAAGAGGATGCATTTTGTGAAGAGCTGTATCAGAAAACGACGTTTCGCAATAAGGATGGCCGCTATGTAGTAAAACTCCCTTTTAAGCCAGATTTCCCACAAGAATTACATCTCGGGGCTTCCCGTGGAGTAGCAAAAGCCCAATATTTCAGTATGGAACGCTCCCTACATAAGAAATCCGATTTAGCCGAGACATATAAAAACGTTTTGAAAGAATACATCACCCTGAACCATATGAGTCCCACAACTTCAGTGGAAAATGTTTCCCCTCAGGGCTATAATTCTTTCTACTTACCGCACCATGCAGTAGTTAAACCGGAAAGCAAGACAACTAAGGTGAGAGTAGTTTTTAATGCGTCAAAAAAGACGAGCTCGGGGATGTCGCTCAACGATGTCCTACATGTAGGTCCCACTCTACAAGCTGATTTAATGAGCTTAATTCTAAAATGGAGATTGTACCGATATGTATTTAATGGGGATATTGAAAAAATGTATCGTCAAATTCTTATACATAAGGAAGACACTAAGTTCCAACGAATTCTCTTTCGTCAAGCTCCAAATGATCCCCTCAAAGACTTCGCTCTCCAGACTGTAACGTTCGGAGTAAATTGCGCTCCGTATTTAGCTATTAGAACGCTAATTCAATTGGCTAATGATTCAGCGAAATTGTACCCACAAGCAGCATACATTCTGACAAAAGAAACTTATGTAGATGATATTTTATCAGGCTCTCATGACAAAAAGTCGGCAATTGATTCTCTACATCAACTCATTTCTGTGTTGAAATCAGCAGGTTTTCCCCTAAAGAAAATAACTTCTAACTGTGCAGAGATCCTAGCCTCAGTCCCAAGAAATGACGTACTGGACACGAACTTCTTAAAATTTAAAGAAGCCAGTGCTACCAAAACCCTTGGAATTCAATGGAATGCGCTTGCTGATTGTTTTTCTTACACGATTGAGTCAGTGGCTCCTGCGAACTCCATAACTAAAAGACAGATTCTGTCCAGCGTGGCTAAACTTTTTGACCCAGCCGGTTGGATTTCTCCTGTTATAGTTCAGGCGAAACTAATCCTACAACAACTCTGGCTTGAAGGCACAGGTTGGGATGAAAATGTTAAGCCCAACACTCTAGAAAATTGGAATACATTCATAGAAAACCTTCCCGTTATCTCCACTTTAAACATCCCGCGATGGGTTGGTTTTGCGCCTTCTCAAATAGTACAAATTCATGGTTTTTGTGATGCGTCAGAAAAGGCCTATTGCGCAGCCATTTATTTCCGAAGTCAAAACGAGATCTCAATCACTTCCCACTTACTCGTAGCAAAAACGAAGGTAGCCCCTATTGAACCGGTAACCCTCGCTCGTCTCGAGCTTTGTGGAGCAGTTTTGTTGTCCAAACTAATGAAACAAATTACTCATTCCTTGCCATTCCACAACTACGAATGCTATCTCTGGACGGACTCTTCTATCGTCTTAGGATGGCTAGAGAGGCCCCCCAACACTTGGAAAACATATGTCGCAAATCGTACCGCAGAAATAATCAGAAATGTGGGGAACATCCCTTGGCATCACGTTCGGTCTGCTGATAACCCTGCAGATCTAGGATCTAGAGGCTGCAAGGCAGACCAACTCATAAACAATACTCTTTGGTGGACAGGGCCGGAATGGTTTCAAAAATCGGCCGAAGAATGGCCAAAGCCCATGACATTCAAAGAACACTCCCTTGAGGTCAAAAACAAAGTTTTGTCCTTCCACTTATTCACTAACGGAGAAAGTAAAGGTACTACCGACATAACCGAAGATATCTTAAATCGATTTTCTAGATGGGATAAAGCTGTCCGAATAATGTCATATGTGTACAGATATATCGAGGCCATTAGGAAAAGGCTGCGAGGACCTTCAAAATCTCCCTTGATTATCATATCTCACAGTATATTCCAGAGAGTCCCAAACATTAGCTGGACTGAGTTTTCGGACACAAAATATAAATTACTTCATTTAACACAGATGCTCCACTACAATGAAGAATTGCACTCTTTATTGCACTCGAAAAAAGTTAGTAAAAAAAGTTCACTTTATAACTTAAACCCGTACCTTGATGAAAATCAGGTTATGCGAACGAACGGTAGATTGTCTAACGCCGCTATGTCTTTTAACGAACGTCACCCAGTAATTCTCCCGGTGAACTCGACGTACTGCAAACTATTTATAGATTATACCCACAAGATTCTTATGCACGCTGAGATTAACCTTATGTTAAGAGCAGTAAGAGGAGAATACTTCGTTCCCCGCCTCAGAGCAGCCTTAAGATATTGTATTCGGAAATGCATCACCTGCATTCGGTACAGAAAACAGGTCAGATCCCAGATAATGGCGGCTCTCCCTGCAGAAAGAAGCTCCTTCTCGTTACCGTTCACTTATACCGGACTAGACTTTGCAGGTCCATTTCTAATAAAAACATCCATTGTAAGAAACGCTCCTTATCACAAGGGATACGTATGTGTTTTCGTATGTTTTTGTACGAAAGCCATACATCTGGAATTATGTTCGGATCTCACCACAGGCAGTTTCCAAGCTGCTTTTACCAGGTTTATAGGACGTCGAGGACTGCCCAAACGCGTCATGTCCGATAACGGAACGAATTTTGTTGGTGCAGAGCGTGCGCTACGATTGGAATACGAGGAGTTTCTAAAGGGTGTTTCTCAGGACATGGCGACAAAATACGCTGCTCAAGAGCTACAATGGTCGTTTATCCCTCCAAATGCACCGCACATGGGCGGACTCTGGGAAGCAGGGGTTAAGTCATTCAAACTCCACTTTAAAAAGATAGCCCGAAATAATAGATATACGTTTGAGGAATTCACCACTCTTCTCGCCCGAATTGAATCCGTTCTGAATTCACGCCCTCTGTCGCCCATGTCAGATGATCCCAACGAACTGATGGCAATTACTCCAGGCCATTTCCTTCGTGGAGCCCCTTTACTAGCTCTACCCGAAGCCCCGCAGGAAAGTCTCACCCTTCGAGACCGTTGGGAGAAATTGAAAGTTTTGCACCATCAGTTTGCTCAGCGATGGAAGGACGAGTATCTCAAGGAACTTCAAAAGAGGTATAAGTGGCAGCACACCGAAGAAAATATTAGCGAAGGGCAGCTCGTCATAATTAAAGATGACCTCCTTCCCCCAAACGAATGGAAGTTGGCACGAATTACCAAAATCTATTTCGGCAATGACGGCCTCGTGCGAGTGGCAGATTTAAAAACCCAAAACGGGATGGTCACTAGAGCAATTTCAAAATTGTGTGTCCTCCCCGTCTCTGATGATATGAAGCCACAAACCGAATGCACTTCTTAATTAAATTAAATATTATAATTAATACACATTTACTCATTTCCCGACAACATAGTTCCTAATCCCACACATACCTTATTCATTTTCCGTTCCCCTAATGAGTTACATGATTAATGAGTCTTCTTTACCTTCACAGGTCGCCTCGAAATCGTGATATTCATCTATGCCGCGTCTGCAAGCGGTATCACCCCCTTAGATACTGCAAAAAGTTTCTCCAGATGACTGTTGAAGAACGGAAACGCAGAGTTAGCAGCCTTGGTTACTGCCGAAATTGTCTGGCGACTTCCCACAGAACCCGGGAATGCACCTCCGCCGATGTTTGCCAAAAATGTGGTTGGGCACATCACACCCTTCTTCACCAGCCAAACCGAAGAAATCCCGAAGGGACGACACAACAACAAGATGCAGAAAGGGCACATCGTGAGCAGAGCCCGCAGTCTAGCCTATCCCGGGAAAGTACAAGGCCAACAAGAGTGCAGGAGCGATTAGGCCAGCGCCCTCACCAATCCCAAAATTATCGAAGCACGGCGGCGCGGTCCTCTGAACGTAATAGAGGAGAACCCAGGGCACGTACATCTAGCCCCAGACGGATTTTGCTCGGTGCCTTACGAGCACTCAAGCGGCTGCACAAAACACTATAAGCTAAGACGGGACCCCATGTCAGTATTGAACTATTTTTTTTTTGCAAGTATATATTTTCGTGAATTGTAAACCTTATATATATATATATATATATACTTAATATTTGGCCATTTGGCCAAGGCGCCCAAGATATTGAAAGTTAAACGGCGTATTTTAGAATTGAATTATTAATTATTATCTTTTTCCTGATTGATCGGTTATATTTACCACTTTTGTATTCAAAATTTATACTTACCTTTTACGGCAGTCAACATTAAAGCATACTCCTTTTCATGATTGATTCGTTAAATGTAACTTACCTTTTTCTTTCATCCCTGATACTATTGTGAATTAGATTAATAAGTTAACGAACTGAACGAGCCTTGTGGTCAAGTTAAGTTAGCTAAGATATTTTTTGTAAGATCACTTCCTTTTTGGCATTATCGAAGATCGCACAGACTCCTCTGTCTTTACTCATCAGGCTCACCATTTTGTAAAAACCTCTACATCTATTTTTTTAAATAAATAAATTAATGTAAGTTGAATTTATTCCAAATTCGTTTTCATTTATCCATTAAGATCCAGGTAACCACTCCTAAGATAAGTATATTAATTTATACATTGCATTCCCGCAAACTCCCATCCCCGTCACTAAGTCTAGCCACTTCGTGGCCTTTATCCACAGAATAATTTCTTCTCGCAACGTTACGTTGCAAGAATGAACATAGGTAATAAAAGAAGAAAAAAATAGCAAATAGAAAAATAACTGTTTTATTATGTTAAATTGATGGGCTTCTTCTTTCAAATGATAATTTACAAATATAATAATAAAAGTTTGTATTAAATTAAAATACAAAGCTATAAAGAAAAATTAGCAAGTACTGTAAGAAAGACATAATTTTTTATATTTTTAGTTGTGAAGAAAATATAGAATATTGGCTTAATGGAATGGGATTAGTATTTAAAATTAGTGTTAGTTTACTAATGTTATCATTAGGAAACTTCGTTCGATAGTATTCCAGAAAATAATGCGCAACTCCATTATTTTCTGGAATACTATAAACGCAAGCAAAGAAAAAATATGATTAAAATAACTACAATCTAAGAGCAACAAACAACAATTGAACTATACAGTCTTAATATACACTCTTAAACACTTTTGTTGAAAATTAGGTCGATAATAGTCGGCAACACTTTATATATTATTATCGACTTAAATTACACACGCATTATTTTTTAACAAAATGTTTTTACTAAAAAAAAGCAGTTGGCGTGCAGGTTTGAACCGCGACCTCCTGACTGATGGTCTGACGTATCTACTATTCAGCCATAGCCGTATTATACTTTATGTTATATTTTTTCCACTTGGACTAAATATGTTTAATTTGAAAGGTTTTTTCTTTAGACAATATATGATCGTAAATTTGAAGTAATGTAGTTAACAAAAGCATTACACTACCTTAGAAATGTTCAACTTTTTTCTTAAAAAATTAAATTTCGTGTTCATCTCATTCATTTATTTTTCTTACGAATTTTTTTTAGATATTCGCGTAAAACGTGTTTTTTTACATTTTTTTTAGCTAATTCTACAAATCTTAAGAAGTGTTCATCTGAATTTTAAAAATTTTACACTATTCTATAGATATGACCTTCGTCTTTCAGCAAATATATATACTGTAATGATTGGATCAAAATTGATTGATTCACTGATCTTAAGATTTAAAAAAAATCTTAAAAAAATTTTTTGTGAAAACATCGGAATTTTAATTTGCAATAATTGTTCCTCAGACCAGTACGAGTTCTCACTTATAAGTCTTTCAATTTCACATGCTCTCAACAGAGCATTAAGATTTAAATTTGTTTAAACACATATTGAAAAAATAAGTGAAAGAAGAGGGTATATAGGGTTTTGTGCGTAGTACATCTTTTCCTAATTCTATAAAATCATTAATTGTTAATATTTTCGAATAAAATTTTACTATTACATACAAAATTTACATAGTAAATACCAAGCAAGTAAGGAAAACTAAGACTTGCTTGGAATTCCCAAGAATCTTCCTACAAATTCTGACAAGGAGCGTTTCATGGTTTAGTTGATAAAGTCTACATTTGGTCTAAGGCCACTAAGCAGCTAAATGGATACTCATAAGGATTTCTGCAAGTGGTATTTGTTTTATAATTCCAGCTTTCGGTTTTTCCAACATATGTGCTAAATTCAAAACTTTGCTGCAAAATTGGTGGAATTCGAATGAAATGAAAATTGGATTAAATATGTTTTTCTAAGGCCCTGTCTCTTATAGAGAAAAAATTATCACCGAACAAATTTTCAAACAAAAGTTTGTCTAAAATAAAATTTCATTTTCAGTAAATGTTCTCTAATGAATCAGCAAATTTTTTAATTAATAGCAACAAAAACCACTTTTCTGTGTCATAAGAAAAAACCCCGATGACGCCAATATATTTAGAGTCTTCAAATAAACATTTAGAATTAAACACATATAACAAAGTGAAATTTCGTAAATGCTTAGTGGATGATGATATTATTTACAACTTAAAAATATCTTTAAGAAACAAGTTTTTACTGACTCAGGCAAAAAGTTTGTTTGATATATTACAAAAAATCCAGTAAATATTCTTGTTTGACTCAGTAAACTATTTTTTTCTAATTACCATTATGCAAGGTATATTATAAATTCAGACAAAAATATTATTTGATATATTACAGAAAATCCAGTAAATAACTTTGCTTAATCCAGAAAATAATTTTGTTTCGAATTTGTAAATATTTTCAGACAAATTGTTATACAAATTTGAACAATTTGTTTATTAAAAAGAAAACAGTTTTTTTTAATGAAATTCTTGAAACATTTTTTCTGTATTTACAAATTTGTTTGTAGCTCCGATTCTAGGCAAAATATATACTAATTCATTGAATTTCTCTACTGATAATTAGATTTTGGTTTTTCTGTGTAGACTTATATGCATATAACAGTTATATGGTTCTGAGGAAGACAAAATAAAGATGGTGTTTTTTAGGGCAAACATTTTTAGCATTCCAAATTTTTTCAATTTTCAAATAAAAAATTTTATATTTTTAGCTTTGAAGAAAAATTTCCATCAGCATTTTTTTAAACAATTCGAAATTTGGTTGTTTGACGAATTAAAAAAAAACTGTTGTGACAATCGGTTTTTATTGGGACTTGATATCTTGAAAATACTCGACCAAAGCTTAGAAAACTTGTGAAATTTCAATTTGCAAATGTGTAGATAATTGTTTAGCCAAAAACAATTTTTTAGAACTATATCAGGACATAAAATTTTTTTGAAATCATTACAGACAAAAGCAATAGCCAGCGTTGAAAAATAATACATGCCGCAAGTGCCTTTACTTTGGACTTTATATATCCGCTCCTGAGCAACATATGAAGCCTTCCTTATTCTTAAATTAAATAGGAATGCTCTGCTGCTATCTCCGTGTGAATTTTTGTACAAATAAAAATATCCGTTAAGAAATGGCTGATATACATCCAAATATTTTATTTCTGCCCCACTGTCCGTTGTTCTTCCCCATACAACATTTTTTTTATAAGCATTCAAATTCGCATATTTTCACTAAAGTTGTTGTAACTATCTAATATTTTGTGTAATTTTAACAATTTCACTCTTAATATTTTTGTAACAAAATCTTCTTGAAGATATTGGTGAAAAACAAATTTTAGATTTTTTTGCCTTAGTTGAGCGACTTAAAATGGTGGGTTTTGAAAAAGAGTAAAAAATATAAATTTTTTCAAATCTTAAGGCCCGTAACTCAATGAATTTTCATCCGATCAACAAAGTTTATATACCGTCTGAAAGAAAATACGCATACGTATGCAACAGTGAAAAATTGGTATAATTCAAATTAAGAGTTCTAAAGAGTTTTGGAAATTGCTAAAAAAAGATGCGCAAAAAACACGTTTTCGCGAATATATCGAACACAATTGTTAATGTGTTCAACAACCCCTAAATTAACTGAAAAGCATGTCAAGTGTTATTTGTTTATTTAATTTAACAATAATATTATGTCACATGACAATCATATTATTTTCACAATCATACTACAAAAATTGCCTTCAGCTGAATATAAAATAGTGTAAAACAACCACAGAGACAAACTTAAAAGCATTCCACTTTATTTATCACAATAAATAAGAAATCAAATAAATAAAAGGATAAAAATAAAGATATGAATATAAGACCAATGATAGATTCCAAGGTGCACACTCTTAATGGTGTAGGTCAAGTAGAATGCTAATAAGCTCTGATATCTCGACATTGTAATGTTAAATCGATTGTTTGCATACATCAGCGATTTAATGCCATCAACATCATCACCATACTTGACAGCACTGTTAATAGCACTATCACAAAATGTTAGCAATGGAAAAGAATTAAAATATTTAAGAGTCAATAAAAATTGAAGAAGCTTTTAGAGATCTAAAGAAAAACTATATACAAAGCTTAAAAGAAATTATTCATAATATAAAGCAGAAATAGTTTTTGTTATTACAAAGTTTTAGTTTTCGTAAATACAATTTTATAACATATTAAAGCTTAACACCTTATAAAGTCTACAAAATGAATAAGATTCTTAAAAATTTATGAACACTTTAATTTCTACAGACATTATTAATTCATCTAATGCTTGAATTTAAATTATAATTATTAGGCTGTGTGTGTTTGTGAGTTGTTATGTGATTGTTTAAATATGCACTTCCGGGCTGAGAGTTTATGTAAGTGTGCGTATGTGTGTAAGTGTTTGTGTGTAAATGAACTGGTATTAATTTATGGAGCATAACCCTGCTGGTAACACGACTAGTTCTTAAAAGCATGTAAAGTATACTCCATAGAGGACTAGGGCTAGTCCTAAGGTAACCAAAATGTGCGGAGAAAACATTAACATTATGATGTCCTAGGGTTGGACTATATAACCCAACTTTGACTACATCGGAGTATTCTCAAAACTACTCCTTGCCACCACTTGATGGAGCACTCAAATGTTCGTTATGAAATTGTTAAAAACGAGCACTTGTTGCTTAACTACAAGCTCTTGTTTGAAAATGATATGGTTCATGTCTGCATTACATCGGATTAGTCTTAAAACTATTCTATGTTAATATTCTATAGAAGAGTCAAGTGTTCATGTGTTAACGATTGCACTCGTTAAAACGCAAACACTTGCCGGTTAACTAGAAACTATTATTTTCAAATGACATGGTACATGACTGCATTATATACGACCGTGTTGTAACTACTCCATTTCAGCTAAAATAGACAACGTAGTCCAATATTATCTGTAGGGTATGCTCAATATTTACGAGTAGCTAAATAGAGAAGACAGCATCCATTTTTCCCTTTTGTATTGTACTAAGAACACAACAAAACAGTGGGGCTAAAATTGAACGAAAACAATCTAATGAAATGTTTTAAAACATAACGAGAAGTTGTTAAATGAAAGTATGATTAAAATTTTCACCTAAGTTGGCATATACTTCGTTTTGAGATTTGCAGATATTATTTGTCTTACTGCGAAATACAAATTAGAAAATATCATCATCGGTGTATCTCAGCTTATCACCGCTTCTTAGAAGGTCCTTGTATTTTTAAGAAATTTTTTTTGAATACGAGAATTGCATTACCGCTTAATTGACGATTATCTTATGTTTACCACAGCAAATTCCCCTGTTACCGTTGGTTTATTTCTCTTCGTGGTCGTTTATAGTCCAAACGAATTGATAACTTTTTACCTTTCTTGAAGTCGGTTCAACAAACAAAAATTATTCGATTAGTATTATAAGTTATATATTTGTTACCATTCATTTCGAGTTCATTCCCACTATACACAGTATCGATGTCTGCGTAAGGTTGAAAATTTTTTCTGTATATTAAAAGCAAATCTGTAAATGTTCTACTTTTAAGTTAAATACACATACAAGCTTTTTATAAAACTTCGTATATACATTCCAACATATAAAAAAGTTTGTCTACACTGGAAAAAATGGAGTGTAAAGCTTTAGTTGCATTATGTCATTATTAAGTTAAAAGCAAACAATTTGCTTTTTCTCGAGTGTCCTTTTCATCAACATAATTTTTATTATAGATCAAAGATAAGTGACAGACTTCGAAAATAATATACGACAAGAGAGCTCGCAATGGAGATGAATATTTGTTGAATATTTTTAATATTTATACTACATTTTTAATATGATTATTAAAAATAAACACACATACTGCTTCAGCCTTAGTTATGGTCAAAAAGGGCAGGAATCGAATCTGCTATCTCCCGGAAAATAGTTTAGCACAATATCCACTATACTACGGAGGTACCCTATTGTTATTTTTATTATTATTATTATTATTTTTTTTAGAATAATGCAACTTTTTTTCCATAAAATTAATAGGGAAAACAATTTTTTGTTATCCGTTTTACACACACATTGCAATGTGTACTTGATTGACAAATACCCACTGGACCAAGGTTTTCGTTAATGATATCGATTTCGAATGGCTCAAAAGAGAGCCATTATCGAACAAATTTCGATATCGAAAAAAGCAGGAACAAAAGCAATTTTTTATGATTGTTATCTTTATTTTTTAATTTATTTATTTTCTAATTCTTTAACTTACGCTGTAATCAATCAGATTCAAGCTCGGTACCTCCAGGATAACAGACAAGCACATATCCACTAGGCTATCGTAGCAATTTTTGTCTGTTCAATTACTGCACATGCATACATATGTGTTTTTTTAATTCTTTACCTTACGCTAAAGTCAGACAGATTCGAACACGGTACCTGTAGCCTACAGACTAACACAAATCCACTAGACTATCGTCAAACATTCGAGAAATTATCGATAGTAGTTCCCTTTAGCGATCATTCGAATTTTTTTAGAATCGCGAAGATATATCAAACAATCTTTTTTCAAAGTTTATATCGAATCTCAGGTCAAGTGGGTATTGCGATTTTTATACAATAAACATGCACATAAAAATTAAAATTTTTCTGTTGTATGAAAATTGTGATTTTTATCAATTTAGTTACTTCACATAATTCGGAATAAGAACGACATTTACCAATCGATTTTAATGATTTATGGCTTATTTTATTCCTAAAAATATCTACATTTTCAATATGTGATAAAATTGTAAAAGTTTGCTCTCTTATATTTTTGTGAGTTTTTAAAAGAAAAATTTAATTTAGCAAGAAAAATTTTTTTTCGTCGCTTATTTCTAAATAACTCTGAAACAGTTGGTAATATGAAAAAACATATATATATTAAAAGCAATTTAACTCCACATATTTTGCTGTTTTACTTTTCTAAATAGAACGAACCATTCCTGTGTTATTATGAAATATATTAGTGTGACTGCGCTTTGTAGGTGTCGTAATAGTCAAGCTCATAAAAAATCTGCTACGTAATAGGAAAAAACTGCAAACTGATTTGAATATAGCGCATTACAATCTTTATATACCACATGCTTTTATTTAAAGATCGTATTGTCTGCAGACCGAATAAGACAAAAAAAAAGGAGCCAGTTTAATTGATTGATTTACCGTTTCCTGGGTGTTTTTTTTTAAATAAGTGTTGTTTCAATAATTTTTCCATGAAACTAAACAAAATTATTTGCATCTAGAATATGTCTACCGGTTTAACCACTATAAGTTAAATTATATCTATCAATATATATGCTTGATTAAGCTTTTTTAATTTGAAAATAGGACGGGCAGGGCAGACTTGCAACTGAAGTGTAAGAATTGTCGCAAAATAAATTTTGTCCAATCTTTTTTTAACCGTTTGTTTTGCAACACTTCCTACCAGCATGTAAACAGTCTTTCATAAAGCCAATTTAATGGAAAATTTTAACGTATGAACTCAGTTTTAATTAATTTTCTGCACCATGTTATGAATAGTAGCAACTTTTTTTTATCAGTGTATGCAAATTATATAAAAAT
The DNA here is from genome assembly GCA_956483635.1 of Panzeria rudis. Taxonomy (NCBI): domain Eukaryota; kingdom Metazoa; phylum Arthropoda; class Insecta; order Diptera; family Tachinidae; genus Panzeria; species Panzeria rudis. The sequence goes on along the minus strand of OY101449.1, from coordinate 132,159,627 downwards.
CCAACATCGCCTGTCTGCTTGAATGTAAAACAGTATTTATATAGAGTTTTACTTGTTGTACAATGTACATATTTCATTTGGTGTTATTTCCTCCTTAGGGATGGATGATAGAAGCTTTACATATTTTTCCTTCTTACAATGTCCATTTTTTTGTCGTATTGCACAATACGCACATCTACAAAATTATCTTGTGTTCGGAGAGGCCTACATGTGGCACAACTGATAGCCTTTCTTATGCTTTTATTATTTTTGTTTTTACAATGTTGATCAGTGATCAGTATTCAGTTATTTTTATTGGATCATTCTAGAAGAGAATCAATCTTTTGGTATATTAAGTCTCTTTTAATCCAAATGTACACATTTCTTTTAGAGTAATAATTTTTTATATTCCAATCGAAAAAAGAAATCTGAAAATTTGTATGTAAGTAGTTAAATCACTCGATAACTGAGGAACTGTCCTCATATTACGTTACACTAATTTTTTATATATGAATAAACTCTCAGTTCTGTAACAAATTTTCGATTTAATCCTTCTTAATGCGCTACATAATATATGCACAGCCCCTGAGAAGCAAACGAAAACTAACAGGTGGGTAAAGAAATTTACATTACCAGCATTATCTAATTTGCTGAAACAAACACTGGTTTGTAAACAAAACAAAAATGTTCAAAATTTTAATATGTACAAGTAAAAGCGAATGTGAATATACATAAGTGTAATAGAACATGCGGTACAGACAGAGATAATAAGACTTTTTGTAATAAATTTCTGTGCCGTTTTATCATAAGATCTTAAGTCTAAAAATCGTTTTTAGAGATATTAACGATTTAACGAAAAATCTGTAGAGTATTTGTTCTAGAATTTTAATAAATAAAACATGATACATTTTTCGAAAAACGGAGTATTTGAAAATGGATTAAACCCAAATGTGGATTGTAGAACGAAGAACTAGAATATGACCTTGACTGGATTTTGACTTAACTCGACTTAAGATGTTATGATAAAAGGACATATATATATATATATAATTCTCACAGTTGCTGGTTGAGAATTAAAATGTGTCTCAGTTGGAGTAAATAAGGAAAAATAAAAGCAAAATATAAAAATATAAAATTACAAAAGGGAAAACTATTACAAAAGTACTTCAAAAAGCATCTCTAGGATAATTGTTTAATACAATGCAATGCTGTTTGTGTCTCCTTTATTTAGACAATAAAAGAGTATTTATTATTGTCATTAAATACACATTCAGTATCATTATATATAACTGATTTAACACGTGAATATTGTATATTTACGCTAACTATTTGCTGGTGCAGATATAAATATTATGAAACTGGCAATTATATACAAAATCGTTTTTTTATTGCATAATATTAGATTTAACTAAAAATTAACATGCTTTCCCAAAAGTCATATATATGTTGTTAGCAAAATAGGTCCATCACTGTAGTCATCTACATCGGTATCCCAATAACAAATAAAGAAACCTTAAGAGAAATTTAAAGATTTCTCAAGCTTAATGAATTTTTACGAATTTTCATTGATTTTACTCTGAAACGATTACACTAGTTTACAAATTTTTTAATTTTTAGTTATAACCTCATAAAGAAGATATTGTTTGAAGCTAATTTGGTCGGTGGGGTCGGATATGGTATTCATTTATATTTCTTAAGAAACGTTTCCGAAATACTCGCGAAATTTATCTCTACTAAAATTTTTTCCCCACATCTTAACGAAAGTTTTATTACAAACATAGTAAGCGTAAAATTGGTATTATCGGATAGCAAATGAGAAAGTTACAACATATTTAGTGAAAACATTTGAAATTAAGTTTTTCTTCTTACGACCAGGGGCCCGTTTCTCAAAACTACAACTTTAGAGGTATAGAACTTCGAATTGAAATAAAACACAAGAAAATCGTTTTAATGTCCATCAATTTTGCTTTATTGGAAGGATAATTTTATGCCATTAATGTTTAAATATGATTTCGGGCATGTGGCCGCCGCGGCTGGCTCGAATAAAGCCAATTTTACAGGTCCAATTTTCAACCACTTTTTCGAGCATATGGGGCCGTATGTTGGCAATAACGCCACGAATGTTGGCTTCCAAGTCCCCTAACGTTTCTGGTTTGTTGGCGTAGACGAGCGACTTCACATATCCCCAAAGAAAATAATCCAATGGTGTCAAATCACACGATCTTGGTGGCCAATTGACAAATCCATTCCGCGAAATTATGCGCTCATCGAATGTTTCCTTCAATAAATCGATTGTGACGTGCGCTGTGTGGCATGTAGCGCCGTCTTGTTGGAACCACAACTCATTCACATTCATACCATCCAATTCGGGAACAAAATAGTCGGTTATCATGGCTCTATACCGGTCTCCATTAACGGTAACTGACTCTCCAGCATTATTTCGGAAGAAGTATGGCCCAATGACTCCACCAGCCCATAGAGCACACCAAACAGTCAGTTTTTGTGGATGTAATGGCGTCTCAAGGGTCTCATGTGGATTCTCTTCACTCCAAATGCGGCAATTTTGCTTGTTGACGTAGCCATTCAACCAAAAATGAGCCTCATCACTGAACAAAATGTTGCGATGAAAATCAGCATCGAGATCAATCTCATTTTCGTCCCATACACCAAAATCACGACGCATTGCATGGTCTCGCGGCTTCATGATGAAATGGCAAACCAAACTAAATATTAATCACTTGACAGCTGACAAAATGGCCGCCAGTTAAAAAAGTGATGCCAACTTAAAGTTCTATACCTCAATAAAAAACACCCAATATAATATACACAAAACAACAATAAAATTTGTAAAAGTGTTGTTGTTTTGTGTGTATTTTACTTGTAGATTTGCACTATAGTTTTGAGAAACAGGCCCCAGATCAGTACGACTTTTTTACGTACAAACCCATTACTCTTACACATTTAAAAGAAAAATGTAGACATATGGCATATCAATATTTATAAAATTATGTGTAGCTACCAAAAGTGTATTCAGACTATAAAAACTTAAATTTTTTTGCAAAATAAGTGCACAAATGGTGGTATGTAATGCTTTGGCCATATGCAATTATCTCTTAATACTATAAAATCGTTGATTCTTGACATTTTCGAATAAAATTTCGCAGCTATATAGTAATTTGCCCGTACTTAAGACCAAGGAAGCAAAGAAAATGTTTTGCTGCTGAGAATCATCACAATTCCTAAGAATATTCCAAGAAATTACAGAAATATAATTTTTCATGGCTTTGCCTATAAAGTCCACATTTTTTCTAAGGCCCATGAACTGCTATGGCAATACATGGATATACATAAGAAATTCCGCAAGTCGTATTTGTTTTTGAATCCAAGCTTTGGGATTTTAGAATATATGGGCTAAATATGTTGAATTCGAAGGATTCCGCGGCCACCAACAATTGTAAATTAGATAAATTAATTTTTCTAAAATCATGACATACATATAATAATTATAAGATCCAGAAGAAAATTTTTTTCATGGGTGATTCTTATTTCAAATGCTTTTTTCGTGTTCGTTGTCCTATTTCATAAAATAAAAGCATAAATTTTAAAATACAAACTAATTTAGCATGATTTAATAGATTATAAATACATGAACATAAGTTTCTTTTTGTGTAAGACTGTCCATTGTGTGTTAAAAACAAAGAACGTAAATACTGTTTTTTGTCTCTTTATACAAAATAGCGTGTCCGTCCGTAATGCATGCTGTTGATTCTCCACATTAAGAAACTAGGAATTTTTCCAAAAACGAGATTAAATTTATTATAACGATCTTAGAATAATTGCATTTGCTTCTCTTATTTTACACATCAAAATTTTTGAAAAATATTAAAAATTAAAAATTTTTTTATATTATTGTTGTGCGCAGTCTTGTGTATTGAGTGTTACATTTTTTTTAGTGAGCTTCATCTCTCAGTTTTTATTAAAATTGCATTAATAATATACATACAATAAAATAACAGCGTAGATTTGTAATTCTAAATATTTAAAATTTTTGTGAACGTTTCATTAATCAATCATCGTTTGTATCCAAAAAAATGTATTTAGTGTTATCGATATTTTTTTCAATGTAATTGAAATTTTTTAGTGAATAAATAACTAAAGAGCTTATGTTAAAATACATCAAAGATTATAAAAAAAATATTAAACTCATATAAAAATGTATTGAACGTTACGTAAAATTTGTTTTTTAATATTATTTATCTATAAATTTTATGAAGTTAAAAAAATGGACAGTAGCTGAAGGTTAGAAACGATAAAAGGAACATTATCTGTTTACAAATTTCTGATTTGCTTTGAAAAAATTTGTGGGTTGTTATAATTTCGTATTTTGCTACGAAAATTTTTTTGAAATTGATATAACTTTTGACATTGTAGGTCGCATTTATTAAAATAAGTCTTATTTGAAAGGTCACTTGGCCTTCTTTTTGCTTATTTATAAATGTTTGTAAAGAACTATTGTAAGAGATAATAGCTTTTTATTTTTCCATGTGAACCCAAGTCAAAATTGGAAAAAGTGGTCATAACTTTTTATTTTGACCTGCGATTATTATAATGTTTTGCTTTTATAGAGTAGATGTATAGTACTTTCAAAACCTATACTAATTTTGTGCAGTGTATATTTTTTCGCAAAAATCATTTCCGGAACAACCGCGAAAGCAAATGTAACGCTCAATACACATAAATGTTAGAAAATCGAAATATGCATATAATTTTTTTCAGAATCCATTAAATGAGGCGAAAACTATAAGATGAATTCTACCTTCTCATATTTCATTTAGTTACATTGACAAAAAAAAATTTACGCTCAGAATGAGAATCAGCCACATAGTACGTATATAGGTAATGCATCTATTGTATCTGCGTACTTTTCTCACTGGTACGTTTACTAGTACATGTGCCTATGAAATCCTTGCAAGCGGGTGCATAAATTCGTATATGTGTTTTTAATATGTTTGGCATTTGATGGATGCACTTGTGTGTTTCTTAGTGTGTCAGTGTGTGTTCATATAATCTTTTTGTTTTTTTACTAAGTACTGTAGTATCTTAGAATGTGTTCATATATTTTAAATATTATTTTATGGTTTTATAAAAAATCCAATGACACAACAAGTGTTTATTTCATGCTTATAACAACACATTTTCTATACACATGTACTCTGGTATGTGTATGGATTTATGAAAAATGAAATAAACGCGTTTCAATGATACACATATAACGAGAATTCATTATTATATTTGTACTGCATTCGATATATAAAACAGTCGAATTTTTTTGGAAGTTTTTTAAAATGAGTTTTGCTAAGAATAGCTCAAGGTTCGGCTATGATGTACCGAGTATATTGTTAAATAACCCTAGAGGAAAGAGATCCTGTCACAGGATGTGGCTACTAAGCGGTTGAAGTTCTGGAGCCTTATATGAGCAGAACCTGTCACTTTTACTTGGTGTTAGGTTCTAGATCCAAATTTAAGGTACTCCTCCTGTGGTACTTTTTTTAATATCAGTCAATTTACTGTACTTTAAACAAATATTTTTGAAAAAAACTGCTTGTACTTTGATGGTTTTATGTTAGCATTTCTGCTGCAGTTAAGTGATGTGTTCGCTTTTTAATGCTCACGGTTCGGAAACATATTGTACCACTCCCATATTCACCTGTCATACGACAACTACGTAGAAGACAATTGATACAAAATTTTCAGTTTGCAAAGAAAATATTAATGCAAAATTTTTTCTCTCTTTTGAATTGGTGTAGTTGTATGAAAGAAGGGCTTAAAGTGAAAAGAATTCAATAAATTGAATAAAGCTATTTGAAAGTGTTTCTATTAGGCTTTAAATTTATTTTAAAAAAACCCAAATAAATGATAAAAATATTTTTTAATTATAATTTTCTATAAAAGGTACAAGTATTTACATAAATAAATGAATGCTTTTAAAATCATTAACTTAACAAACGAACACCTGTCACTTGTGAATTTACTACACAAATTATCCCTGCAGGATTCTTAGTCAACACGCTGCCTTTCTAAACTAATTAATTAGACAATGCTATCTGAAGTAAATGGCTTATAGCGAAAAGCACAAAATAACCTCGAGTTACACGTAGGCAAATAGCATGAAATAACATTTTCAAATAGTTTTTGCTATATTAAAAGAATTTTAATATTTTCAATTTTTATATAAGCCAAATTTTTAAGTATGATTTTGTTTGTAAATGCAAGTAACGAATGTAAAATGATGCTAAAAACCAAAATGAAATAAAATCGTTTGTTCATTTCTGTTACACATCATCATCATCACCAAATCCATAGTTAGCAAAAGGAAAACGTAAAAAGTTTTAGTTAGTTAAGAGGAGGAAGAAAACTTAGTTGATATCATAGAAAACGACACACCCCACAAAGACGCACCGCAGCACTTTTGAAAATTCATTTCAAAAAACTGTAAACGAGCCAAATAGGTCAAGTTATTTTTTCACTTTTAATTCAGTTTTTTTTAACAATACCCTTGACAAAACTTATGTTTTTTCTGTACATTGTTAAATATATTTTTTGCTATCATTTGAACAATTTTTTAGTCATTACTTTGTCTCCTCTCGGGTGATTAATGTTGTGTTTTGTCATTTGTGCACAATTTACTTACTGTGAAATGACTGTAAAAATGATATGGGGAAAAATTTTGGAAAAAATAAAACAAATAGCAAATTAAATAGGAAACTATTTCCTATTTGAGATATTTTTATCAGAGATGCTTCTTTTTTCAATTAATTATAAAGAAAAATTTTAAATAATTTTGAAAGGTTTCGAGCTAGTTAACAGTTATATAAGATTATGTATGTGTTTATTAGAGCGATGGGTATTTACAAAATTTTCAGGAAAATCAGTTGATATTAAGGCGTATGTGCGTGCGGGCCATCAAAATTTTAGCAAATGATTTTTTTTTTTTATGATCGCTCGAATAAAATTTCATAATTTTTTTCTTGCTCGAACAGCCGAATAATTTTAAATTTTTATTCGAATAAATAAAAAAACGACTTTTAATATTTTATATCACTAGTTTCCACTTTTTAAAGGCGTTAAAAAAGCATTCCATCTTCAGCCAAACTCCTTCCTACATATTATATCTTCAATAGAAATAAGATGACTTTTCTTTACATATTTTGTTATTGGGCCCATATTATTCTTGTCAGATACGTTTGGATCTTTATTGAAATTATTAACTTGTATACTATGTACTTTACGCAAATGGTACAATAGTGGAGAAGTTGTTGATCTGTGACATTTTTAAGCCTTACAACACTTTTTTAAAACAATTTGTTTTTTCTAATTGTCTTCCTCAAAATACTTCCAAAACCCAGCTCACGCTGTAATCTAAAATGAAATCTTAACCTGCGTTATGTAATATGTCAACAACCCATTACACAAATATTTATAATTTGAAGTAATTTGCTTCACAAAGAAAAATTTCACGTTAACAAAAAAGTACCGAAATTATATTTTTAGCCTTTTTCGGCCCGTAAATGTACAAATTTCAAAAAAGTACCAAGAACGTTCTTACCCCTTTTGGTCCCCTTAGCATTTGAATTTCCTAAAATCCCTTCTTAGTGAACCCGTACATCGAAAGAGAAACCTACATACAATTTCTTTTTCTATTAAAAAATATTCATTCAAAGTACATAACAAATAGTTTCACAGGAAAAAGTACCAAAAAGAGCTACCAATTTTACCAAAAATATATTTTTACCCATTTTCGGACTCTAAATCTACAAATTTCAACAAAAAAAAAATCCAAGACACCTGTCCGCTTGTTTTTCGGTCTTATGAATATGTTTTTGGAACTTTATGTTTACCTTTGCTAGATCCGGAGATATAAGGTTACCGAATATACCCGTTTTTACCCCTTAGCATTTGAATTTCCAAAAATCCCTTCTTAATGGATCTATTCAAGTCTCTAATTTTAGTCGTTTGGGCTGGGCGATGATACCGCAGTCAGTCACGTTACTCTTTTATATATTAGATTTATATCTTAGATTAGAACAATTTATTTCAATATTCGAATATGTGTTAGAAATTATTCGAATATTTTTGGTAATATTATTAAATATTTTAGTTCGTTCGAATACAAATTAAACTATAATATTCATTTCTATTATGAGTATTAACGCATTTTCATAGCTGTTAATTTAATATAATTAATAGTGGCCAAATAGTTACCAAAATTTTACAATTGTTAAAAAAATATATATAAAAGTTTACTTATTTCATTCCCTTAATTGATGCGGATAGTGTTTAATCTCTTTATACCAGAGCACGGTAAAGAGAAAACTAAATAAATGAGAAATAATTTGTTTTTTAAGTGTTGTCGAGTTTATTTGCTTTGTTGTAGGCTACACCCCCTGTTGTACTGATGTTTTTTTTTGTGTTTTATACATGTAAATAGCCGACAAATAGCCGACCAACGTCGTGGCCGGTGACAAATAACTACATGCCCCTACTTTGTACTCATCCAAAAATAAAATATATAATTTTCCGAAGTTGAATTGATGAAATGCAGTTCCTTTTTTCTCCTTTTCTGTTTGTTGTGTTATTGTTCATAACATGATTTAAATGCAGTTAACGGCTAGAAAAGGGAAAATTATTCAAAAACACAAAGAAACAATAGCAACAAAATGCTAATAGTTATTATTTCTGCAACATTTACTATTTTCTACCATTTAATTTAATGTTGACTTTTTCTTGCTGTGGTTGCAAAATAAATATAAATAATTTGAATAATTACATAGCAATAGCAAAAAGCAAATACAAAAGAACTAAGTTTTTGCTGTTAAAAAACGAACAGCTTGTACAAACATGCCACTCATAAAGAGTTTAAAAAATGTATATGGGCAATTCTCATTTTAAATACTTTTTTCCTGACCGTTGAAAGTATAGTGAAATATTTCATAAAATAAAAGCATACATTTGAAAATGGAAGCCGTTTTAGCATGATTTCATATATTATACATAAATGTACATAATTTTTTTTTCTGTACGACTTCCCATTATGTGTTAAAAACGAAGAACGAAAATACTGTTTATACTCTCTTCATACAAAATGGCGTCTCCACATTAAGGAACTGTAAATGTTTCCAAAAACGAGATTGAATTTATAACACTATTAGAATACTTTCATTTGCTTCTCTTATTTCACACATCAAATTTGTGAAAAATACTAAAAATTATAATTTGGTTTAAAAATTTTTTGTTGTCCGTAGTCTTGTGTAGTGACCGTTACGCTTTTTTATTACGCTTCATTACTTAGCTTAATTATGGAAATAGCAAGAACAACATGCACTAAAATATCAGCGTATGTTTCTATTTCTAAATATTTAAAAGTTTTGTGATCTTTGTTAAATATTATGATATTGTATCCAGAAAAATGTATTGAGTGTTATCCATATTTTTTTTAATTTAATTGAAATTTTTTAGTGTATAAGTAAGCAGTTTATGTTAAAATTCATTGAAGATTATACTTCAGAATTGTTTTAAATTAGAAACATAGTGTATGCTCTAAAAATAATTGAATTCGGAACAAAATGTATTGAGCGTTACGTTAAAAAAATTTTAATTTAATTTATCTATAAATTTTAGGACATCAACAAAAAGTTAACAGCAGCTAAAGGGTAGAAACGATATAGATAACATTATTTAGCTGTTTACAAATTTCAGATTTGCTTTGAAAAAAATTTGTATTTTATATTTTAGTACAAATAATTATTTACAATTGACACAATTTTTAATGTTGTTGTCAGATCGTATTAGAATTGCTCTTATTTGAAAGAACGCCTAGCTTGTTTTCTGGTGATGTAAAAATCTTTGTAAATAACTAATTTAAAAGATACAAATTTTTTTTCTCCATGTGAATCCAAGTCAAAATTAAAAATGTGGTCATAACATTTAATTTCGTCCTGCGATTATTATATATTTTTTATCTATCAGATGTATAATACTTTGAAACCCTATAGTTAGGTTAGGTTAGGTTAGGTTAGGAGTGCAGTCACGACTAAAGAAGTGACTCACTTGGGTCCGTTGATTCGGTCCCTTTGTTATACCCTAGAGCAGACAGGGCGTAGAAATTAAGATTGCCCTGCCGCCGTGTCAAACCATCCCGATTGCACTAAGTACGAGGATAGCCTGACTAGCGCTACATTAGCCAGACTATCTAAGTCTGGAAATATGCTAGCGCCAAAGATTCTCGTCCTTAAGCTGGCAAGAACTGGACACTGACATAGAAGATGGAGAACTGTCCTCTCCTCTTCCTTATGGTTACAACTTCTGTAGTAGTCGTTATGAATTAGACCCATCCTTATGGCGTGGGTCACAATATTACAGTGCCCTGTGAGCACACGTGGACCTAGCCACGCGGCAGGTGCCCTCACAAACCCTATAGTTACTTTTTGTGGTATCTTTTTTCGCAAAAATCATTTCCAAAACAACCGGGAAAGCAAATGTAACGCTCAAAGCACAAAAATTTTAAAAATCAAAATATATTATTTTATTTCAGGGTCTATTGAATGAGGCGAAAGGTATGATATGAATCCTACCTACCTGCTCATATTTGTATTAGTTACATTGGTAAACAAACAAAAAACAAAAAAAAAACACCAAATGTACATTTAGAATGAGAATCACACATATACCTTTGTAACGCAGTTTAAGTTTCCAGCCGAGGTAGGCGTCAGTCTGTCCAGGATCTTACCAAAGGCCTGCTTTCTTTGTAAATAAAAAATTACGATGTTTGCTGATTTAATCTTCAATAAACACGGTATATTTTATTTACAAAACTTAACTAACTTATACTTCGTTATACTAAATATAAACTTGAAGTAAACGAGCTCGCTGGATATGTCTCGCTTTCGCTTTTATCGTTCGTGCCGTAACTACGAATACAGGGAAATTTGGAATTTAATGCACTCCGTGAAATACGAGTTAAATGCAAACTACTAATATTTGAAGAATTTGGAGGTTCATATATTCCAAAACAACGTTTGTTTTATTATACACTACTACAAAACGAATACACGAAGAATTCGGAGATTCGTGTATTCCAAAACTATACAGAAAAAAAATTTGTAAATACAATTAATTTTTTTGTTATATCAATTAAATCATTAATTGATTTTGAACCTACAACGATTTTTGTAAATACAATTACGAAATTGTAAGTTAAAGGAAACTCAGAAAAAAATTTTTAAAAATTTTTTTGTTGATTTCATATTTATTTCAATTAAGATTATTGTTATATCAACAATATGAATTGTTGATTTTCCGAACAAATTTTAACTATCATAGTTGTTGTATTAACAATATTTTTTTATACACAATCCTCGAAGCGACTTTTTGCTTGTCTGCGAAAAACACTAAATGTCTTTGGGCGGAATCGAACCGGTGACCTCTATAATGATGAATTCACACAAATCGTGATTTGCTTTGTTTCATCTACGTGTATGTGTTCATTTGTTATATATTGTTAATTTTTTCACAATACTTAACAAAAAATTTGGTTAGTTCAGTTTGTTGAAAAAAATTTCTTGGTATGCTTTGTTTCATATATATGTGTGCATTCATTTGTTATATCAACAATGATGATTGTTAAGTTTTTTCACAATACATGACAAACAATTTTGTTAGTTCAGTTTGTTGAAAAAAATTTCTGTGTTTGTCGTATCAACAACAAAATATATGTTTGAATTGAAATTACATATTAACAATTGAAATTGTTAGTTGCAGTTTGATGATATTTTTTTCTGTGTACGTTTGTTCTATTATACACTACAATGAAACGAATACACGAAGTATTCGGAGGTTCGTGCGCTCGGCTAAATACGAGTTACACTGCGTTAATTTTACTACTATAACATTAATACGCGAAGAACTAGGAGGTTCGTGTCCACTACCAAATATGGGCTAAATACAAGCTACGAATACACAAAGAATTCGACGGTTCGTATATTCCAGACTGCATTTGTTTTAACACACTCTGCCAAATACGAGTTAATTACAAACTACGAAATACGAAGAAATACAACAAATACGAAGAATTCGGAGGTTCGTACATTCCAAAACTACGTTTGTTTTAATATAAACTACTACGAAACGAACACACAAAGAATTCGGAGGTTCGTGCAATCGACTAAATACGAGTTACATGCAAACTACGAAGAATTCGGATGTTCGTATATTCCAACACCACGTTCATTTTACTATTATAACAATAAAACACGAATAATTCGTGTACTTTACTAAAGATGAGCTAAATACAAGCTACGAAGAATTCGGGAGCTCGTATATTCCAAAACTACATTTGTTTTACTGCACTCGGCTAAATACAAATTACGAAGAATTCGGAGGTTCGTATATTTAGTTAGTATAGTTCGCTATGAAATACAATAATCACACTAACAACATTGATTTATTATGTCCAAACATGCATACATACATATCGGCACAAGAAATGATTAAGCTAACAAGCCGCAATTCGACTTGCTACTGCATCTCGTACGCTATCGTAACTTGCCCCCTGATTGTGTGCAAAACTTGAACACTTATCCAACATTTTTCATCGACCAGATAAAAAGTACACCCAATGTGTATTAATTAATCCATTTACATTATATTGTACCCTACGTTATCTGCGATTGCATGTACCTGTTGGTTGTGGGGTATGTAACCATATGTAACTATAGCAAACGTGCTGTAGATAACATTCTTGCGTTATGTGAGATTGATTGTATGCATTAGGCATGGTGTATGTACGCACATGCCCTTTTCTATATTTTTGTAACGTCACGTTACACCTTCAGGAGAGAATAATATACCAGACATATTTGCAGCATATTTAAATATTTATCAAAATTGTTGTAAATTTTAAAAAGCTGGAACTGCTATATTGTCTACCCTGAAGAGTTTGTGTATTTGTCATAAGTATTTAAGTTATACAACTTCTTGTGCTTATTATAAACGCTTGGCAAATATTCTTTTGTTTAAATTATTTATTTTACCCACAGAAAATGTGTTATAACATAAGAAAAAAATATATATTTTTGTATTCAAAATACGACGAGCACACACAAAAGTATAAGAAGGCGTTAAAACATGCTATCATCTTGCCATAAATTTGTTATTATGATTGTTTAGTTGTGTTTTGATTTAGCGAGAAACGCATGCATACCAGAACCCCTGTATCGTGTAGTTTATTCTATAACTGGGATAGTATTCTATGCCCTGCCACTACAATTATGACACCATTGCCACAACATCATCATCATCATCATCATACCAATTTTAATTATTATGTCGTCTACTCAAAAGCACTTAGTTTGTCACAATAAATTGCATGCAGTCTTGCCTAAGTAAGTAGAAGTAGTATTATTGAGAAAAGGATGTTGTGGCATGAGACTAATGCTGCTGCTGGGGGAGAAGAAGATTTTTACTTTAGCTACCCAGTAAGAAAGTTGCATTGCTTTGTTATAAGTATGTGGTATTATCTTGTCTGGATCAACAGAGAGGTAGTAAATCCATAAAGAACAAAAAGCTCGATTCGAACACTGAGCACTATTTTAACATAACATGGGCAGGTAACCAATACTAGTTCACTTGAAGATCCATTTTCCAATAACACGATCATTCATTTCATTAAAGGGTGTTATGTTCACCTAATCGGAGGTAGCTTGTTTATATGTAGAGCTTGGACTTCATCTAGGACCAAAGGAAAATGTCATTGGACATAATATCACCTGATCCGATAGTATATAAAAGATAATGGCACTGGATTATTTCACCAGATTATGCAGTTGACAAATCTATCGCGCTTTGGGCACTATTATATTAAAAAAAATCCCTAAACAACTTTTTCGCGGCCTCTGTATTATAAAGTTTCGAACGGGACCATTTTGATTTTTTTTTCTTCGGTATACGCCTAATAAAGTGGTTCTCATTATGGCAGTCGAACCGATTTTAAGATTGTTTACTATATTAAAGAAACAGAAGAAATAACTTTCTTAATCGAATGCAAATAATCCCAATTAGTTATGAACCTTAGCGAATGCTGAACACTATTGATTCAACACAAAAGAGACAATTTGCAAAATAAAAATAAAAAGTCAAAGATTCAAACCCGTCACACACAGAGAGAAAATAAGACTTAGCTACGAAAAACGTTGATTTAATTATAAAATCAAGTAGTTTTCAACCAATCATGAAATTTTTTTTTTCAAATTTTTTCTATTAAAAATATCTTATATTAATTAAAAAAATTAATTGAAATATTTGAAATATCAAATAATTTTTCCTAAAACATTTTCGTCTAACCTGAAACCTGATGACATTCTTACACACACACACACACACAGACAAAATTATAATTCGTATTCTATTACTAAATTCATAAATTAAAATAGTTTTTCTTACGAAAATAGGACCTACCACAGAATTCGTAAAACTAAAAACTAAAATTCGAAAATACTTATTTAGAAAAAATTTTTTTTTCTATTAAAATATTACACTGAAATATTTGAAAATCAAAAAAAAATAAATAAATAAAATTTAAAAATACAAACCTAGCAATATTGTTTCTCTGCATATAAACTAAACTTCATGTTATTTATATCTGGTAACTGGTATATCCTTCATGTCAACATCAGAAAAACTATATATACGTCAATAGTAGCTTACCTGGGTATGCTGTTGTGTCGATCTGAAATTGCACGATATCCTTAACAAAAATCTTCTTGGCCTTTTTCCGCAGTTTAAGTGGATTTGGACCTTGTAGCCCACTTTAATATCCATCTGATTTTATTGTCGTGGTAACCTAAAGTATGTGAAAAGTAAAATAGTGCATTATCGAAATTTTTTGCGATATCGAAATTTGTTCGATGTTCGATATCGAAATTTGTTCGATGTTCGATATCGAAATTTGTTCGATATCGGTTCTTTCGCTATTGATTCGTGAGTGATCCTTCGAAATCTAGTGTTCTTGAAACGAAAGTGAACCACAGGTAAACTTTTTTCGATTAATTTTCGACTGTCGTTCTCATAAGATTTTCACGATAAATGTTCGAGATACATATATTCGAATTCAATATCATTAACGAAAGGCTTGGTCAAGTGGGTTGTACAACGAAATAATCTCATCAAAACAATGAATTAATATCATTAAAATAATGAAATAACTTTGATAAAACAATGAAATAATTTCGACAAAATAATGATATATTTTTATTAGTATATTGAAACTGTTACGTTGAATCAGTGAAATTACTTTATATACTTGATGAAATTTTCATTAAAATAACTTTAACGAAATTTGTTTCATTTATCCAACGAATTATAGTACAGTTGACCTATTGTGAAGAATTGTCAGAATCATATCTTCATTACAAGTATGCTCTTATGGTAATGCACATGGATTGTTTTTTTTAATTCATTGCAAATTCGTAGCGTGAGTTGAAATATAGTCTATTTAACTACTATTTTATCGGTCTTACTATTTTCCAACCAATCTTTTTTCTGGCTGCATATAGGCATGCTTAACCCGCAACAAATAAATCGTTTTTGAAATAAAATTGGGAGAATACTCGTATCTCAAATAATTAATTTTGTAAAAGATTTAAGTCAATAAAATTAATTTAATTAAAAAAACTGTTTCCTATTTGTCTGACTATTTTTAGCCTTTTCTTGTAGTCTGCAATAATTGAAAGAAATACACTTAAAAGAATGTGCACTAGAATTCATTTGTAGGAAATATGCGTACAAATTTTTTATAGTAAATTACGTCTGGCGCCTTCTATGCTTATAGTGTGAAAAAGAGATGGAACTTTAAAATTTAAGAATATAAAAATCTGAGTGAAAATATCTCTGGTATAAGAATAACTTTCCGCATTATTTTTTCTCTACTGTTCTAAGCAAATGACTGTTTTTTTGTCTTAACAGACTTGAATCAGGTTCATATGTGTTTTTTGCAGATATGTAGTTAATTACTTAAGTGCATGTACAGAACAGAAGCAGCCAAAATGTACTGAAACAGAACTATTCTAATAATCAGTTTCATATGGTGTATTGTACTTTTATAAAGTTTTACACAACTGTTTATAGAACCAGTGGCAACAAAATGAAAATTTTTAAAAAATGTAAATACATACCCAATGGTAAAAGGCAACAGGCCTGTAAATTTTACAGCCTTCTTGAAGGCCTTCAAGACCGGTACACATGCAAACTGCCCTCTTTTAGAAGGGAAGGTGGAAGTAGTACTTTATTTTTTTGATTTTTCGTTCGAAAGATATTCCACATTACCCTCTTTAAGCTGGGAAAATGGAAGGCGTATTGTATTTTTAATTTAAAAAGTAAAAAAAGTGCTTTGGATATAACAAAAATTTTCGTATTCTTTTTTCGCATGCAATTTGTATATAAGACTAAAATTTCCTTAAAAGAGACATCATACAGGCTGCTATTATGTCGGACCTGATTAACTTATTATTATTCATATCCAATTCAATGTATACAAAACCAATTTGGATGAAAATAAATAGTTCATAAATATCAAGCAAATCGAAAGAAGCCGCTATGAAAATACTGAAATAGAAATCAATGTGCATTTGCTTTTCAGCACACCTTCGTTAGATAGCCTTCAAAATGGCATGTCAGAAGAGGCCTGTAAGAATCCCTACGTTGAGAAGCTGCTGGGAAGGCCTGTGCCGCAATGACAGCATGGGTAAAAAGGAAATCGGTATGGAAAGCGGATTCGCAGGCCTTATGTCTGCCAAATAGGCCTTCTAGAAGGCTTCTTTACTCCTGCCATTTAGCGCTGGGTATGTACATAATTATTGGCTCACTCACACAAACAAAGTTGGTTTGTTGTTCTAGCACACAACCTAAATGACTGCAAACCGCAAAAAGCTTTCTACTTTACCTGAGATTCATATTGCTTGCATACATTAAACACAACGGTTACGACCAATTCCGTATGAAAATCAGTTAGGAAGAAATATAATGATTATAGTAATGAAGGATAGCACAGGGACACGTGAGGACTGTAAGTCATACACATTCACGCACAATCATGAGTCATTTTATCCTTAAAAAACGTCCACAGTGGTGAAAATTAGAAAAAAGTGGTACTAAGTATGGAACTTCTAATGTACTAAACGGATTTGCATAAAAATTTAACTGATTGTAGAGGAGCCTAAATTTTAAAAATTGGTTAATATTTACGAGAGTTACAAGTCGCACAATGTTTTTCACGCCGGAGATAGCCAATCATCCCTTATAGCTCCGACCCTGGTCCAGTTAAAAGCTTAAGAAGATGCGATCCTGAAAGCCTGACTTCCCCTCTGCAACTAATTTAATTGTTATGCAAATCAATGTAGTGGCTTAGAAGTTTCATACATATTACCACTTTTTTTTAATTTACACCACTGCGTTATTGACTTTTTAAAAAATACAGCAAACAAAACACTTTGGATAACACAGTGCAACACGAAAATATATACACATATACGGACACCACTACGTGATAAAAGATAAAAAAAAAGACCCGTGACTCTCAGTTTTGCCTCAAGTCATGCACTTTTTTTATGGGCCCCCAAAGATTTGGGGCCTCTTTTTAGCTCATCGTCTGCTTCGGGTATGGTTGTGTGTTTATTCGGCGCACGTTCTAGTACTATGCCAAACAGAACAAAATTATAAGTTTAAACACTACAATGAAAGGAATTTTTTCATGTATTCTGTGAATTTTAATTGATGAACAACTTTACAACAATCCATGTGCATTACCATAAGAGCATACTTGTAATGAAGACATGATTCTGACAATTCTTCACAATAGGTCAACTGTACGTATAATTTTGTCATGACGAGTACGATTAGCACAAACGAATAAGTATTATGAATTGGATTTTAGTACCAATTATTGGTATTTGCAACTAAAAAAATTGTCTTTCTACATTTACTTTACTATTTATCGGTTGTTGCAACTATCTAGTGGTAAAATTTATTATCATTGGTACATCTAACTGATTAAACGGTTATCATCAGAAACAATATATTAGGAAATCTATAATAGTTGGTGCAACTGCCAAAATTCGATTGGCAACAAATTCGGTTGTCTTAACGAATCTGTTTTCTCTGTGTGCCTGCATTTCATTGGTGCATTACCATATCATCAGTAGACTTCAAAAATACTTTTGAAAAGCTTCAAACCTCTTATCTTAGGCACATACATTCAACAACCATATGATATTTTGCAAATGTTTTTTCAAAATCACAATAAGCGTAGTAGGCTTAGACACTTATACAAAACACAACAAACAATTTATATTCCATATGAGATAAAAACATTTATATTCGATATGAAATAAAATATAATAATATATTTAGTAAATGCTTAATTAGAATTTTATATCTCATTTTGCTTATAAATGCTTTTATTGTCATCCAATGGGCAACTAATTGTGTAAAGGCGTAGATATATATAACAGATTCATATCGAGTATAAATTGTTTGTTGTGTTTTATATGAGTTTCTAAGCCTACTACGCTTATTCTATTGTGATTTTCAAAAAACATTTGTAAACTCTCAAATGGTTTTTGAAAGTCTGTGCATAAGATAAACTTTTCAAAAGTATTGTTGAAGTCTACTGATGATTTGGTAAAGCACCAATGAAATGCAGGCACATAGACATGCTTAGTCCGCAACAAATAAAACTACATATTTTATTTAAGACATGTTTACAAAATATGTAAGCGTCTTTGAAATTTCGAATTTAATATCAGACAAAACATGTTAATGCTGCTTTCGCAAAAAAAAAACATATCTGGTGTTTGTTTTTTTATCATTTTGCACATTTAGGATACAAAACCTCATAAGAATCATCAACAAGCTTATTTTGTATTTGTTAAATTAAACTCTTTATGAGTTCATCTACCCATGGGGTATATGAAAAAAGAAATTTTGTGTACGTTAGTGAACATACATACCAATAGGATTGTTAAAACATAAACTTACACTCCTTAAAAGCGGTTTAAGGAAGCATATAAATAACAACAAATTGTTTAATTGTTAAAGTTTTATTTCATGTACCATAAACCGATACTTGTGTTTCTTTCTAAATAAATTTTTAAATAAAATAATTTTTAAATGGAAAAATAGGAACATATATGGGGCATTCCATGGCAAATCGTTCAGATTGTGTGGGATACGTTTTGGCAAGTATTAAACGCAATGTCCATACTAAATATCAGTATTCTACTCTTACCAGGGCAGGAGTAATAGATTTTTAAAAATTTTAAACATACAATTTTATTTAATCCTAAGGAAATTTATTATTTGACATATTGTCATAACTTTATTTTAAATGAAATTTACTTGCTGGTGTTTAAGAATTGCCTATATGCATTTCATTGGTGCTTTACCAAATCGTCAGTAGACTTCAAATGCAAATTTGAACAGCTACAAACGCTTTATCTTATGTACAGACTTTTTGAAAATCATTTACATATTTGTAAATTCTCAAATGGTTTATGAAAGTCTGTATATAAGATAAAGGGTTTGTAACTGTTAAAAATTGCGTTTAAAGTCTACTAACGATTTGGTAAAGCACCAATAAAATGCATATAGACAATGCATAAACACCAGCAAATAAATTTCATTAAACATTTTATTTAATTATAGATCAATAATAAAACTTGATATATTAAAAATATAGGGTATCATTTTATTCGTCATTAAATACTATTTCGGCAAAAAATTAAAAAAAAACAAATTTCGTTGTAATTATTACTAAGCTATTATCGTTTGAAAATGAAAATTTACATTTTCAAAAAGCCCGACCACTTCCATTTTTTTTAAATTTCCAAAAATACCACTCTATATTACACAACTTTTAGAAAAAATTTCAAGATGTGATCTCAACTTTTTCTATTTTTACGAATTTTTTTTATATATTATATTTGTCCAAAAAATATATTTTTTTGAAGTAACTTGAGGTCACTGAACATGAATATTATAATAATATTTTTTAAGAAAATAGTTTTGCAGATATTTGCAATAAAAAATTGTAATTTTCGCGTTTTGAAGTCATCGACAGATATCTCGAAAAAGTGCAACTAAAGCATAAAACTTATACACAGCTCTAAAGACTTCTTTCTATTCTTTCTGCCAGTGATTAAAATGTGTTGATCGGACTTAAGCCGCGGGAAGCATTTTTGTGGAACATTTTAGACCTCTAACTCTTCGTTGTATGGGTATTTTTTATACATTTTTTTAAAATGTGGCAAAACGCTCAAATGTTCTACAAAAGTGTTCCTCGTGATGATTTTCATAAAAGTCCTAAACACATCTTATACCTCAAATGTAAGGTATACCAGATTTCCTACGACGAGTCTGTATAACTAGAGAAATTGTCACAAGACAGGTCACTTTACTGTTTCCCAAGGAATTTGATCGGTTCGAGTTCCGGAAATTTATATGAAAGGGACCTGTACCCTTTACATGGCGTTGCCATTGGTGGGGATCATTCCATATAATTAAGATACTTACTTGGTGATACGTTCAAGACTCAAACTAAAGGTATGTGTCCTATGACGCTTTATTTAACACTAGTTAAGTGAGTGTATATTAAGTAAATATTTTTGATTTGGAAAAAAATCGGCTTGCACAGTGGGTATTTTGCTAACGTTTTTTATTCTAGTTTTGCAATATGTTTACTTTTCACCGGTTACGACTCAGGAACATTTTGTACCATTCCTATTTTCACCAATCATAGGATAAATATGCTCAACATAATTATCATAACTTTTCCCGTAGGGGAAATATTTCTTACTGTGTTCATTATCCCGAAACCAAAATGGTAAATCTTTGACATTTTTGATTTTATATGTATTTAAAAAAAATAAAAATATTTCAATTCAAAGCCTCTAAGCATATAAAAAATAATGTTAAAATATCTTAAAGATGAGTAAAATTCAAATTACTGAAATTAATTTTTATTAAAATTAGACGCAGTTATAATAAAATCTGTACAGTAGCCTCTTGAACACTATTTTTTTTTTTTGCAAAATATCAGGTAATTTCACTTTATTGTAAATAAAATCCGTACAAAAACATAAATGTGAAAATAAGGCCAAGTTCCTATCCAAAAATTTCGGCCGTAAAAAGAACTGAGATCAAAAGAACCAAGTTCTTGATAGGTGCAATACCATCTCATTGCTTGGCAACCTGGTGACTGAATAATTCAGAAACCCTTGAGATTATAAGAAGCATTATTAAAATGGCTTTTTGTATTAAAATTGCATGCCCGCTTTCCCAGTTTTGATAAAATCGGTTGTGAAGCGCCTCTTCAAATATAATAAATTTTAGAAAAATATGTTCAAAAGAGTTGTATCAGAATTAAACTTGCCAGCTCTATCTAGCTTCGCCATTTTTTCTCTTTACTTTATCTCTTTCCCAAAGAAGGCAACACATTAATTTATTAACTAGTAGGCATTAAGTGCCTGAAAGGTCATGACAAAGCTCATGACAAGAGTTTCATTTTGTTGCATAGTGTAATTTATACTGAAATTTTTTTTAATACCATTATGTAAGGGGAGGGGGTCTCAAAACAATGGAAACAGCGTAATATGCTAACAACACCTCCTTATAACTTTCCTACAACAACATTAATTCAATGAAGAGAAAAAATATTATACAGTTATTATATTTGCAATAGAAAAATCTGCAGACACTGCAACATGTTCTTAAAATTTTTAACCGTTTTTAACAAATTCTAGATTGAGCACATCTCTCAATAAATACATTTAAAATGGTTTAAATTTTCTCAAAATCGGCTGTATGAAGTGAGCATAAGCTGCAGCACAAAAAATCCTCTCGCCTATTAATTATATACATGTGCAAAAGAGGGGAAACTTTAACTCCCCATAAAATAGCCGTCACACGTAAACTTTTTAAACGCTGATGAATTTAAATATTTTTGTGGAACTTTCTGCTGCAATCAATTATTTATTGTGCAGTGTTCTGAGCGATTGGTTACAACGATCATATATGTTTATGTTTTCAATTTCATACACCTCAGATTTTATGATATACAGTGAAACCACTAAATATTTATTTGTTTACATTTCTATATCCAAAAATTACAATAGTTTTAATAAAGAAAAATTATTGTACTTTTGTTCTCATTTCAGAAATATATTGTTCATCTATCTAGTGTTTAACACGAAATATGTATTAAGAAATCCATTAAATTAAGTTCTTAGAAATATAATTAAATATAACACAACGAAGTTAATTTGTTTCAAAGAAGAAATTTTTAATGCTTTAAAATTGGGATGAATCCCAATCAAATACAGGAAACATCCTTAACAGATTTGGATGGAATAAATACAACAGCTCCAGGTGATTTTACCTTGATACGTTTACAGGCACAGGTAAGTGTCATAATACATATAAATCAAATATATATTATTAATAAATATAAAACGTTTATTTTAATTATCTTAAATCATTCCTCTATATGAAGGACAGCAAAAATTTAACTACACGTGCTTTAAGATTTGATATGCAAAACATCATAAATTTAAAACTTCTCTCTATCTAACAGTGTCCATTGAATTAATTATACTAATTAGTTTTGTTTTAATTTTTATAGAAAAAAAAAACAGCAAATAAATGTGTTTTCAATAACAAACTGATTAAATTATTTTATCTATATCATACACTTGAATGAACGATACGTAAAAGTTTTGTGAAAAGAGTAGATTTTAATTTAATAAATTTCAGTACAATGAATTTTGATATTAAAGTCATTTTATATGCTAATTTTTTCATAGCTAGTTTGAAAAAATGGTAATATTAAAACAATATTGTCTATTATTAAGCATATTATAGAAGCTGTATTATCAACAGATTATAACGCAAACGGTCATAGAATACGCAAATATTTAAATAATCAATGATAATTGAATAAATTTAAAAAAAAATTAAAAAAATAATCGAATTAAAAAAATCGTTAATGTTCTTTTTTAAAAATAAAAACTTATTTTTAAAGAAATAAGTTCAAAATCTGTACGAGAAGATATCTTCTTAAGATATTCGATATTAACAAATTTAATAAACAGAAGTATTTTTCTGTTGAATTTTTAAATTTTTCAAAATTATACACTTCTTGCAATTATTTCAATTTTTAGTTCTGGTTATATGATTTTTAAAATTAAAAGTTTTTCTAACTAAATTTAATTTTTAAATTATTCATGCTTCTGATTAGCTTTAAGCCTAAAAAGACATAAATAAATTATATAAATAATAAATAATATACTTTGGATTTCAGCTACAAATTAAAATAATTCCAAATAAATATTATTTATAAACACAATTTAAGTACATTTTCATTTTTTTATGAAAAAATTCAACTATTTTGACCATGACTTGTTAACAATGTTTTTGTTTGTTGTTTGTTTTTGAACAAAACTTAAACAGAAACAATAATAAAAATCGCAACAAGACCACCTACAAAATACATGAATAAAAAACACAAACAGAAAAATTAAATAAATAAAGAACTGAATTAATACAATTTAATATTCATTCGAGTAAACAATGAAAGAGTTAAATATACTCGAGCTACAGTGCATAGCGGAGGAAATACATTAAGGGGCACTCGCTTAAATAAGAATGCATAATAATACATAAATAGCCAATAATAAAATTGATACAGATTGAGGAATAGACCTATTTCACAACAGCTCTTTATAATATGATTCTACTACCGCATTGTTTTCTTATATGGTTTTCATATATCTGTAATCACAAACCATAACAGCTTAAGTCGAATTAAGACAAAGTTGAGTTTGTTGAGCGATTGTGTGCATCAGTATTCAAATCTACTTGCTATTAATTTTTCTTCGTTGTAAATTTAGTTGGGCAGCTATTATCTGAAACACAGAACATGGACGCTTATTAGTATTTTTATCATCCTTAATTTAATGCCCCTCACTATTTGCTAATCTAAACAGATCTCAAATAGCATTGGCTTCACTTTAACTGTATACACGAGTAGTTGTGAACACAAAATTAAAACTGATTTATAAATAAATCTAAAAGCCACTCATATTATTTAATTGCAATTTCTCAGAACAACAATCAACAGCAGAGAAAAACTCATTAAAAAAGGTTTATATTAAAAAGGATGATATTAAACGAAAATGAAATTAAAGCAGTCAGTTGACGACAGCAACTTCAACAAAAACAACAAACTTACATTATTCAACACTATTTTGCTAACAAATTTGCTAAAGCAATTAATGAAGCAATTTAAGACACAAACAATAGAGTTAGCTGCAGAGTTCCGAAAACACTTTCGGACAACAGCTGAGAGTACTGCGCTGCAACAGAAGAAACAGCAATAATAATGCACTTAAACGCACTGTGGTAGTGGTAGTGACCAGAAGAGGGTTTCATGAAAAATTTTATCACATATAATTTGAAAAATATTTTTCAAAAAGTTGTTACATATTTGCTGTGGGCTTAATACTATCAAATATAAATTATAAAGCTAAACCAACTTATTTATAATACTTATCAAAGTTTTATGAAACAAATTTTGTATGGAAATCTGTTTTATAACATTTGATAATTTATTATGAATATGGCCAATAAAATATAAGTCTTTTATTGAGTTCTTTTCGAAGACAAAGTAACCAGCAAAACCCTGGTAATGTGTGCATATATTTCAAAATATATTTCAACGGCATATATTTCAACACAAACTAAATACCGTCTGCATTACTTTACAGTAGTTAACTATATTACTTTTCTTTAAATAAACAAGCCTGCGCTTATCATACCGATGGTCAACAGTTCAACTCCTTGGGAAGAGAAGTGTTTTTATTGTTTACATGCCCGGTGGGCGTTATTTTCTTTTCGAAATGCAAATAATGTCTACGGACATTATTTATTTTTTTAGGTGGAAATAATGTTAATGTACATTATTTCCATGAACGTATGTAATTGCATGCCACCGTTTTACTGACCTAAGACTTGCTTTTACGAATAAAAAAATCCACTTTGCTTCGCGAAAGGTTGAACCGCTGATCATCTGTATAATAGCCGCAGGCTATACAGTGAAAGGTAAGTCATTCATTCAGACAATGGTCATCATCAAAGCAATATGGTCATCATAAATACAATGAAAATATATCTTTTATACAATGTAATATTCTTCATTGTATAAAACAAATTATTAGCTATGCGTCTATCTTTTTTCTAACCATACTTCATTTATGTATTTAAAATAATAAGAAAAAAAGAGGACCTTGTTGGCTGAGGTGGCTAGCGCGCTGACAACAAATCCTGAGGTGTTGAGTTCGAGACTAGTTTCAGACAAGACATCAACATTTACTGGTTTCTGAGCAGTACCGGCAGCGATGGACAGACATAAACTAATACATATCACAGCTCATTAATTAACTGAGTGTGTTACTTCTCTTTTGTCAAAGAAAAACTAATGAAACACCTACATTTAATAAATGAATCTGTTTCTTTGAATTAATGAAATAGTTTGATTCCATTTATGATATGGCTGGCCAAATGAAATTCATAAATAAAATGAAACGTTCTTCATTAATCCAACGAAGGGCTTCATTAGATGACTTTCAATGACACATTTAATTAATACAATAAAGAAATTCATTGTGTTAATGAATGAAGGATTTCCTTTTGGTATACCACCGTACCAATAAGATAATAAATTGGCTTGATTATTTACTAGTAAACATATAATTGATTTAATTACTGTAAATTAATGCAGATGGTATGTACTTGGTGATTGCAACACTTTACTAAGTTGTTATTGCGACTACGTTAGTTGCCATCCGAACCACTGTGTTACGCAAAAAAAAACTTTAAAATTGTTTTACAACTAAATGCGGTTTAATTTATTAAAATAAAAAGTAACGAAACACACATACACATGCACATTACCAACTACAATTTCTGCTGTTATTGGCAATTTAGTGTTGCTTTTGGCTGGTTTTCTGGTCCGGTTGTTTTGGCTGATTTGTTTTCTGTTGCTGTCATGTTTTATAGTGGTTGCAAAAAGCAACACCAGTATTTTTGTTGTTGATGCTGTGTCTGTTGATGATGCGACGACAAAGAACGTTGTCGGCTTTTTATTGTTTTCAGTTTACTTGTATTTTTGTTTTTTTTTTAAATATATTTTGTTGGTTATATTCTAAAGAATGCAAGTGAATCATATCGTTTTAATATTATTTTGCTACTCTCAAGTCAATATATTATTTAATTCAAAGAAAATAAGGTAAGTATTTTGTTACTTAGTGTTCTAGTGGTTGATTTTGTTTTCTTTAGTATTTCTGTGTTTCTCACAGGATTTATAATTAAACATTTTTGTGGGCATGGCCCACAAAATATTTAGACTACAATTATATGTATGTAGTAAATTGTCTTAGATTATGGTCATCTTAAATGTTTTTGGTTGTTTGTGAATACATATCACCAATATTAATATTGGTTTGTTATTTTATTAACTAAAATAGTTAAACTGTGTGTTCGCTTTCATATTGGCTAATAAGGAAACTGATATGTAATAGTTTTGTCGTACCATATCATTTTAACATGTATCTTTCAAATCAATTTTATTTTACTTTAAAATAACACTGTAGAACACAAAAAAATAACATGATTCCAAGGAATAGACAAAAAAATATACACGTGAATCGGCGTTTTTAAAGTTTACATTTGGGATTTTTGGGGGAGTTAAAGTTTCCCCTTTTTGTACATACTTAGTTATATCGACTCGGCATAGGAAATCTTGTCAGCCATATTTTTAAGATATGAGATGTGCTCAGCAGTTTTGTGTAAACATCGCGAACAAAATTCTTTTGGAAAATGCTAACCCTCTAACCCTTCGTTGTATCGGTCTTTTTGTCCCTTTCTTCAAAAATGGGCGAAATACTCCACCTCAGCTGCAGTATAGTGGGCTAAAATATAATCTACAAATATTATTTTTACGTAGTGTTATTCTTTGAACTGAATAGTTATAAGTCTGAATTCTATTATTTGGGCTTTTTAGTTCAATATTTGAAATAATGTAAATTCAAATTATTTTATTAAGAATGGAGTGTTCGAATATTCAAATCAGATTACCAGAACGGATCAGTACTACTGATTTCGACAGGGCGCTACACTGTCTCATCAGCGTTCCTCTTCAATTTTACCACTTATGAAGGTGAATGCTTTTTATAAGGAAGCATCAGCTATTTAACTTATTTTGTCACGAAATAGAATACAAGACTTTTCATGTAAATTCTTGCATTCATTTTATTTCAACTCAATATAATTAGCCGAAATCTCCACTATCTGATTTAATCCAACACTCACAAAAGATCTTATTATTTTTTTGTTTCTCGCTTTGATGGGCATTTGCATCAATACCAACAATCAAAGCTGTTTGTTTGTTTGTTTTTTATACATACTTAAACTGGTTTCTTAGTTATTTGCCTGCATTTAGTTCCAGACAGAGAATAAACATGCATACAACTTTTGCGGGAGCCGATCGCATTGAAAATTATTTTTAGCATCCACCTTCATAAGTGATAAAAGTGAACAAGAACGCTGATGAGACGGTGTTGCGGCCTCTCGTAATCAATAGTACTGATCCGTTCTGCTAATTTGATTTGAATATTCGAACACTCCACTCTTAATAAATAATTTGAGTTTACATTAATTCAAATATTGTACTAAAAGCCGAAATAATAAATTTCAGACTGATCTACAAAACTATTTGTCATAAAATGCTACTAAAGGTATTGGACAAGACAACGAAGTTCCAAACCCAACTTGAACATTAGAAATTATTCAAAAGTTAAAATGTGTTTAAAGGCTAGTTTTATACTTATTTCGAATTAGTACTCGGCATAGGAGATCTTTTAAGTGTCACGTTTAAGATAAAACATCAGATCCGCGCTTTTATGCAAAAACACCACAATACAAATATCGACTCGCTAACTCTTCGTTGTCTTAGAGGTCATTATGTATTTTTATCTAAAAAGGAAACAAAAAAAAAAGACGCAACTTCAAGGGCGAAATTGCGGACTGGAATGTTCTACAAAAGTATTTGCAATAAAATTCTGGTATAAGTTTTCGAAGACATCCAAGCTCTCGACTTAACTTGAACGTAAGAAATTAATCAAAACGCAAAAAGAGTTTAAGGGCTAATTTGGTAATTATTCAAAATTAGTTCTCGGCATAGAAAATCTTAAAGCCTCACGTTTAAGCTATTCGACGTGTTCAACACTTTTATATAAAACACCACGAGGAACATTTATGTAGAACACTTCAGCCACTATATCACTATATCATCGCTAAAAGGCGAGTTTTTTGCTTCTAATTTAAGAAAGGGAAGAAAAAACCCATATTACAAAGATCTAAACTGTTAAAATATTTATTTATATTCATAAAAGCCCTGAATACATCTTACCAAATTCTCTATGCCGAGACAGTATAACAAAATCACTCGTTAGAACCTTGTAATTTTGAAAACAGTTTCATTTTGTTGTACAGCGTAATTTCTTCATGTGGGATCTTATCAAACGGTTAAATAAATTACTTGTATGGATGCGTTTAATAAATTTTAGTTTAAATAAAGGAATAAATTGAAACTATAACCGAATCCTTTTGTAGAAAGCTTGAGCCATCATACAGTTTCCTGGAATTTAACATGAGTATACTCGCACACAAGTCGAAAAAGCCTGCATGTGTGGAACAAAATAAAAAATAAAAATAATTCAGTACCAGTTTAAAAGAATTTTTCTCACAGAAGATTCTTTTAACATGAAATAAAAAAGTTCTAAAACTAAAAACAAAGCAAGAAGAGAATTTAACGGAAACTATTAAAATTCCTTTTCAAGAAAATTTCAAACACAATTTATTTTATTGGTAAAAAAAGTGAACAAAAAAACTGAAATAAAAAAGGCTCTGAACAAAAACTTTGTATGCATTTTGTGAAGAAATAGAAAAGAAAACTTTATTCATAAGTTGGACAAAATATTTTCTATGTTATTGTACATTCAACAAGCAACTGCAGTGAGTTTGACCTAATTTTTTCCCTCATTCGTGTTATAATAAAGGACGAAAAATAAAAAAGAAGATTAAACTTCAACAATTTTATAAGCATTTCCTCCTTTTTTTTTGCACATGACCCTTTTCACATTATTTATTCCACATTCGTTACTGGTAACTTGCAACCCATATATTGCGGCATCATAATTTTTTAGTTAAAGCCATAAGACAAAAGAGAAAATAAGCAAATACAAACAAAAAACCACTTGATATAAAAAATAGTGTCAATAAATGCAAATAACTTGAGACAAGTCTATTAAAAATTAAACTAAAAGAATAGAGAAATAAAAAAAAATGAAAAGAAACTGTGGCAGGAGTAAATCGATGTCAAAAGCCAATTTTATTGCTGGAATTTTTTGTTTGTTACCAAAGCATTAACAATTACGCCATTGTCAGCTAAATTCTTTTTGTATTCATATTTTATAGCTTTTTCCCCTTTCTCTGTTCGCTATTTCTAAAGGCTCGTACTCAATTTTTAAACTGTTAGATTCATAGATAAATGGCACTTTAGATTTATTCATCTTTTACAAAAGCGCTCAGTGTTTTCTTATGATAATAATGATGAAGGCGATGATTTTGGATGGACAGTGGGTTCGACAAGTAAATTGAAGAGTTACTAAATCGGACTTGAGTTCATTATAAGATTTTAAATTAAAATTAGTTTTGTTAAGAAATAAATACTGATTAGTCTAATTAATATCTAAAAAACTAAAATGGAATGAAAAAAATATGCTCTTTTCGGAGACCGCTATACTCTTTCGTTAAAGTTTAATGTGATAATATTCTAATAACAAAATACAATTTTAGAGAGTCGCTGAAGAGGAGTTTTTGGCACTTATTTTAAGAAAGTTACAAAAAGACCGATACTACGAGGAGTTAGAGGTTCAAAATGTTCTACAAAAATGTTTCACGCAGTTTTTTACATGGAAGTTACGGTATAAGATATACCTTAAACGTAAGGCTTACAAGATTTCCTATGTCGTGTTAGGCTTGCTAGAGGGTCTTGATTGTCAAGATATTTTAGATGTTGTCAAGTTACAAGCTCAAATATAATTTGTCAAGCTGAAGTAATATTTTTGATTTAATAATGTTAAAAAGAAATAACTTTTACAAATTTATGAAAAAATATCTCAAAACTGTTTACCACTTAAAACAATGTTCCTTAAATTAATATATTGTATGCAGTCTCTTGTTTTTCATAACCATTTGGAGTCTCTTGGGAATAGATGCGACTACTTTTTTATGGTAACCATCTGGTATATTTCTCCATTCTGCTAATATAATCCTTTTTTGGTCAGATTTGCTAAAAACCATGTGCTCCTAATCTTTTTTATTGAGATAATCTGGTATGTGATGGAAATCGATCGATTTCAAATCACATCGATTTCCAAAACCAAAATCTTCTGAGAGATGACTTCTTGATGTTTTT
This sequence comes from Panzeria rudis, assembly GCA_956483635.1. Lineage (NCBI taxonomy): Eukaryota > Metazoa > Arthropoda > Insecta > Diptera > Tachinidae > Panzeria > Panzeria rudis. The sequence goes on along the minus strand of OY101449.1, from coordinate 132,129,008 downwards.
ATTGTTTTCGAGGCATAGAATATTTTATTCGATCTTAAATTCGATTTCACTGTATCGTGCGATTTACATAACACATATTTGGCTATTATTAGTTTTATCAAATCGAACGATTTGAAAATCGATAGATTTCCACCACATGCCAGAATATCATAAATTGTCGATGCTGTTTCCATGACATGGGGCATGTTATGTAGCAGCGATGATCTTACTTTATGGACTTTCTATTTAGCATCATTATCCATTATTCATAACAGGCTTGTACACACTTTTCCGCAAGTTTTCTTTTAAAATGTCTAAATAAACATTTTGATTTGTAAATGTGTTAATAAAGTACAAGTATCCTGGTCCTGCTGCAGAAAATGAGCCTCAGACCATCCATCACTGAACCACCTCCATGCCTAGCTGTAAATTTTAAGTTGTTTGAACGTAGTTCCTAACTTTATCCCTTCCGTACTATGGGCTTACCATCCGACCCAAATACGTTAAATTTGCTTTCGTCGGTGAACATAATGTTTCTCTAACTAGAAAATTCTTATTTTCGTATTATTTTGCAAATTATAGTCTTATGGTTTGATTACGCTTACTAACAAGCGGGGCTATTCTAGCTCTTCTACCATTTAAACCAACTCCGTGAGGTAAGTTTCTTATTGTTGAAGAGCTTCTTTCTTACTAAAGCCACTTTAAGCCATAGAAGCAGGCTTTGGAGTACTTAAAAAAGAGTTAGATTTTAGTTTTCTTACAAGAAAACGTTTTTCTGCCTCATAAAATATTTTGTTGTTGGCGTGTTTTGATTTGTTTTACACATTTTAGTGTGTCAAGTTCTATTTTGAAAACCAAGCTGATTTTAATCAAATGTCAAGCTTGTCTACTATTTCAATCTAGCAGCCCTATGTCGAGTACTAATTGTGAATAAGTACGAAATTAACCCTTAAGTTGGTGACGCCTCCTTCTCGGGATACATTTTTGGCCGCAATTTTGCGATTTCCGGCCACAGTGGAATGGCAAGATATCCTATGCCGAGTCGTTATAACTATATGCAAAAGGGAGAGATTTAACTGTCCCTAAAATTAATCCCATATATAAACTTTCAAAACACCGATATATGTGTATTATTTTGATTTTTACATTGTAAATAACTGACTGTATACAATCATAATAAATCCACTGTGATCTACACAAACATAACTTCTATAAGATATTGACATAAAAGTTGTTTTTATGGAGGACTACCATATCCGCATATAGTGTACAATAGAGGGCTGCACGATTATATTCGAAAATACTCGTATGTATGTTTGTATGTGTATGCATGTATGTTTTTTTGTATATATGTGTGTATATATGTATGTATATATGTATATTTGGTCGTGGCTATGTATTTACACACATATAAATGCATGTATACATAAGTATATACATAAGAACATACATATATGCACACACGAAATTCATACGAGTACATTCTACGAATACATTGTGTACACACTTGCAGCCCTCTAGTGTACAAATTACAATACTATCAACATTTAGCACTTCCTTAAATGTACACTTACAAATACATATTTGGAAAAAGTACCCAGCGGTAAGACTCAAAAGACTTTTTACTTCAGGCCTTATTAAAGGCCTACTTAGACACTTTTTTTATTCAATTACCATTCTTATCTAACTGCTAAAATCTAACTGCTAAAATGCCTATCCGAAGGCCTCGACTCTTCCGTATAAAAGATAAGATACACATTCCACGTTCTCTTCTATGAGTAGGGAGAAGAAGTAGCATTGTTTTTCGCCAACGCAAAAGAAATTCGATTTGTTCATCTAAAATGTACTTTATAAATAACAAACATTCTCATATTCTTTTTTCGCTAGTAATTTGTATATAAAACTGAAATTTACGTACAAGAGAGATTATACATGCTGCTACTATGCCGTTCATACTGGAGCTGATTAACTTATACTTATTCCGGCGAAACTGTTCACGTCCAATTCATTCTTAAAGAAATACATTCGTATAACAATTACTTTAGATGTAAGGAAAATTTTTTTTTTATTTAGTTAGCACGTATAAGAAGAGTGCTACTCCAGAGCAGGAGCTTCTAGCGATATAAAAGAAAACTAGTTACATTGAATAAGTTTAACAATATAAGTAAAGAAAGAAAGAGAAGTAAGGAAAAGAAAAAAAAATAGTTCTGATGGGTTTTCTTTGTTTATGGAAACGTGTTTGCGAAGGCTCTCCATCTGCGTCTGTCTTGTGTCATATGGCGAATTTGTGGCCACGTGAATCCACGTTGTCGGTGTTCTGCTTCTACGGATCTTCTCCATGTTATTCTTTGACGTCCAAGATTCCGTTTTCCTTGAGGGTTCCACTGTAAGCTGGCCTTTGCTATGTTTGAGATGTCCTTACGTAGCGTGTGGCCAATCCAAGTCCATTTTCGACGACGGATTTCATGGGCGATAGGAGCTTGATTGCTGACGGACAGAAGGTCGGCATTTGTGATGGGGTTAGGCCAAGATATTTTGCTTATTTTGCGCAGACATTTGTTAACAAACACCTGTAGCTTTGTTGTTATCGACTCAGTTACTTTCCACGTTTCACTTCCGTACAGAAGAACTGACTTTACACTAGAGTTGAATATATTAGATGTAAGGAAATACTTTGAATTAAAAACTAACATTAATGAAAAATAAAGAAGCCGCTATAAAAATACCGAGATTAAAAATATGTACCTATATTTGCTTTTGACAGACCTTTCTTAAAAACCTTTTAAAATTACCTTTTTAGAAGGTGTTTTGTCAGGCCTTCCAGAACTAGCAAACGGAAGACCTTCCCCGCAATGACAACGTGTGTAAAAAAGATATGACTATGGAATGAAGCGAGCAGGCCTTGTACAACCAAAAGAAGGGATTCAGAGGCCTTCTAGAAGGCATTCGTACTCCATCTATTTGCCGCTGGGTACTAGCATCATTTCTCGAACATGTATGAGATGTATGAGTGAGTGAGTACTCAGTAAATGCAATTATCCTTTTTTGTTGTTGTGTCATTAAAAGAAGAGAAACACAGCGACTTTTTTTAATTTTTTCAGTATCAGTACGGGTCTGTTTGATTAAGTGTATGTACGTTAATTTGTTAAACGAGCTGGTCTATTGAATATATTTTTTTTAAATTTTCAAATATTTGTGAGCAATTACTTCCGTAAATTAAATATTTACCGGTTTTTTCTTTCCTGTTAAAACTGTTATTTTGTTTAAATTTATGCTTTGGGCATAAAACAAACAATTATGTGTGATTTGAATTTTTGAAAATAAAAATCATGAGGGAATTTGGAAATTGCTAGTAGTTTAGAGTAAGTACAGGATTAAGAAACAGGAAGCTTTTAGCGAAAAATTAATAAATTTCTGTAAAAAACCGTGCGCCACATATAATGTGAATGGGTTTGCCAAAATTTACGAAAAACTTTAACTTAACACAAAATAAATTTTCCTCTATAGATTATAATATTTTATTTTTTTATTATTCAAATAAGAAAGTAAAGGTTGTTTTTAGACGTGCAAACTAGCGTTATTACTTCTATTGGGCAACATTTCTTAATTGCAGTACGCTATAGACAGTGTTGTACTGATAATACACTCAAAATATTCCGTACTTAAAACTAACTGAAATTGCAATATAAAATAAATTAAAACTCAATTGAAAACCGGTCTACTTATTTTTCATTTAAGTTTAACCAAAAGCTTATTCAACTTTAAATGTTAAAAAGTTAACAGTAAAAACCGTAAAAATGAATGATTCCTTATTTGTTTGGATCAATTTAACTCTCAAAAGAACTAATAGCAGCTTCCGTAAAAATAAAAGAGGTTTCCTTGTTTCTGCTATTTTCACTGTTAAAAAATCAACCGCAAGTTCCGTAAAAATAACTGATTTTTGCTTTATTTTTAAATGTTAAGAAGCTTATTATTTCTCGTATCTTTAATTATTATTTTATTAAGTTTATATTTTTACTCACTGTTTGTTATGTTAACTTCTACTGGGATCGAACAAAGCTCGTTCGCGTTTGAAATCCAACGTATCAACCATCTGGCCAAAGCATAGTATATAAATTAGCTGCACGAAGACAACATAAACTTACTCAATTTTATGCATTTAATATTACAAATTAAAAAAACAGACGCATGGTCTTGGCTGAAATTGAACATGTGGCCTCTCGTTTAATAGTCTGACGTACTAACCACTACACCACTGATTTTAAATGTGTATCTACATAATTTCAATTGCAATTTCCGTTAATTATACGTACAGAATATTTTGAGTATTTAGTTTTTTTATGGAATGTTAGAGTCAGTTAAAAATAAGATTGCTTAGAATTTTAAATGTTTACTCTTTTAAAAATGATTGCACGGAATACTTCTTGAACAAAATACATTCCGTTACTGTCATAATATTGTGAGTGTATAAATCGTTTTTAGCTCATATTGGTCAAAGGAGTTCCCACACCGAATGCAATTTCTAAAACTCCCCGAAAAATTTTCTTTTTTTATTTGAAAAAAAAAAAATTATTTGCTTACAATTATGATATATACATATGTATATTAAAGCGGGTCGGTCTCCATATAAAAAAATAAAGCTGTGCCGGTCACCACCTAGAATGAAAGATATGTTAATGATGATAAAACAGGAAAAATTTTGTTTTGCCACGCTTCAAAATACAGCACTTTTTGTTTTTAATATATAGTGCCGCCATTTAAAGTATCAAAGACGCACGAAATGAAAGTTGGGAAGACAATTTTAACACTTCTCTTTTTAATATTTCGCTCTTTCATATTCTTATGTTATGCGTGATCAGTGTTTGCCAGTTCGGGTTATTTTTATGGAATATTTCCAATTACTAATTAGCTACACTCTAAAACACTTTTGTTGAAAATTAGGTTGATAAAAGTCGGCAGCACTTTACAGATTATTGTCGACATAAAATTATTGGCTGCGTGCAGATTTGAGCCGCGACCTCCTGACTGATAGTCTGACGTATCTGCCATTCAGCCATAGTCGTATTATACTTTATTTTAAATTTTTTCCACTTGGACTAAATATGTTTAATTTGAAAGATTTTTTCTTTAATAAAATAAGTACAAAATCGATGTAATTTTAGACAAGGAGAAATGTTCAACACAAATTTATACAATATATGATCTGAAATTTGAAGTAATGTTTTAGAGTGTAGTCGAAACACTTGTTGCGAATGAACGAATAAAAACATTAACCAATTGAACGTCAAAAAGTCCCCAGATTGTTGTTACAAAAAAGTATTAATGAAAATGTGCGCGGATTTAAGAAGGGGATCCAAAAGAGAATGTAAGCATTGTCACAGGGGCATCATTCTCAATATAAATCAGCTCTTAAAAATGTGTATGTGCGAGCAAACTATTTTGATTCGACGTCAAAATTACTCTAATCATGTTTTTTTATTCTCTATATTATTTAATTCAACTCAGAATATTTAAATAATGTTCTTATGCGTGTGTGACACGTGTAAATAATTAAAATTAAAATTATTACAATATTATATTATTAGCTTTATTTTTACATAATTATAAGAGATTTTTGAATTACCTTAAATCAATATTAGCATAATAGTTTCAGACAAACGAACCTTAGTAACAAGCTTGAAAATATTTTAAAATTACTACTATTTGTAAATGGAAATAAAGACTTCAAAATTAATTTAGAAAACTTTTTCCATGAAACTGTAATATACATTATGACCAGAAAGTGTGTGTGATGAAACACAAGTTGTAACTACTGGGCAAACCTTCTAAGGGCTGTAATATTCTAAGCTTTAAATTGCTGTAGCACAAATTTGCCCCAAGTCTATGACCTTAATTTATTTCATAGCATTATATATTAATTTTTAACTTGTGCGTGTACTATACTAATACGTATATAAGTATGTATTCCTTAATAAAACATTTCATATTTCTTGCACTTCTGAGTACATATAAATTATCGCCTCACGATACAAAAGATTAATGAAATACTGTCATATTTTGATTTTTTAGCTTTTTCGTGCCTTTATATTTTGGTTTGGCGGTTAAGTAAGAATCACTTTAAAATCTTTTACCGCCAAGATTGATTCCGAATAATTTCGAAAAAAAAGAAACAAAAGCTAAATCTTAAATTACTTTGTACTTAAAACTGAGCTAAGCATGCATGCATGAGATACAGGCTACTAAAAATAAACATTAAAAATGAAAATAAAATTAAGTCAACACACTCATACAATGTTACAAAAAAAAAACAAAAAAAAAAAACAAAAAAAAAAATACAATCACACACCTTGACACTGACGTTTAAATAGTCAGTGATGTGTCTGCTTGAGCGTTTTTGTAAATTCTCGATAAAAAATATGAATTCAAAAAATACAAAATATATGGCAAATAAGATATAACTGACTGGTCAGTTAAACACAAAATGAACGCTCTGAAGTTCTTATGCAGGTTTACTATGAATGCAGGCTGCTTAATAATTATGTGTCTTTGTTGTTGGTTTTTTTAAGTTTTGCCTGTAACCAACAACGAAGTAATTATATTGTGTATGAATGAACTCTTAAGTGTTTAAAAATATTTGCAAGTAGTGGGAGAGAGCAATATTGAGTGATGATGTTGGCCTTCCAAATTACACAGTAGAACACAAAAAAATATTACAAGGTTCTAGAGACTGATTCTGTCAGAGGGCATCAAAACGATGTATACGGATATAGGCATTTCAAAAATTTACATCTTGGACTCATTTTAGGGGGTGCGACATTGCCCCCTCCACCTTTTTCAAATAATTAAACTGACTCGGCATATTAAATCTTGTAGGGCTTACGTTTAAGGCATAAGATGTATGTAAAACAATACGAGAAAAATTGTTTGTAGAACATATTAACCCTCTGTCTCTACGGGACATGGCTCCTTTTGTGTCTTTTTTAAATAAGGGATGAGAAACACCCCTTTATCGGCAATATAGTGGAATCATATGTGTTACATAAATGTTCCTCGATGTGTTTTAAATAAAAATGCGAAACGGATATTTTTGCTGGGAATTTACTTTTATTCAATACTTTCTGTTCGTGTATTGAATCAAGAATCGATCCCAAGATCTCCGAATGGTAGGCTAGAACACTAACCACTAAGCTACCAAGGCACATTTATTTTCGTACATAATTCAATGGAAGAATACAAAATCAAATTACGAAGAAAAAATAACACTCGCATCCATATTTATATCCACGTGAGCGAGAGAAGGTGCACTATAATAAAGTGTGTGTTGAAAAAAAAAGACTTCGGGCCTAAAAAACATGAAAAAACATAAATAGCCCAACAACTGCGTGCGTGCATTATTGCATCCTCGTAAGGCAGAGGGTGTGCCCTTCTAATTAATATTACTGCTTCCTTGTGCCAAATTTTTTTTTGGTGGGATAGTAGAATTTTATAGCAATTGTTTTGCGCAGCATTTCAGCCCGCTATATTGCCGCTGAAAGGGAGCTTTTGCTCCTTTTTTAAAAAAAGAGGATCAAGACACACACTCACACTAACTATTTAAAGCGCTAACATGTTTTAAGCAATTTTTTTTCGTGCTGCCTTACACAAAAGTATCAAAATCATCTTATACTTTAAACGTACGGCTGACAAGATTTCTTAACAATTGAATTATGAATTTTTAGTCGAACTGTATGGCTTTTATCTAAAGTTATTTAATTAGTTTGGCTTAAGTTTATTTTTAATTTAATCTTTCGATCAAATTATTTTTTATTTAAGAAAGAAATTCTAAAGCATGCAAATATTGAACATTCAAAGAAAAATTTTTTGCATGTACGGAAGGTTGAACTGACAGCTTTTTCGTGACTAGCAAGTCAACTCATCAGAGTGCTTTACATACACTACCACTGACAGTGGCAACAACACTGTACGGAAATATCTTTGGATAAAAACCATACAGTTCGACTAAAAATTCATAACTCAATTATTAAAACTCTAAAGGCACTTAGCTAAAACTTGAATGTGTACTGTTCCAAAAACTTGGGCAAAATAAACATTCAAAAAATCCCAGCATTGAGAATATCGATGATATTCCACGCTGGTAAGACCGAAATGAAAAACGCTTAAAATAGTTGAGCATGCTAAGAAAAGACACTTATTGAAGTTCCGAACATATAGAAAAATATGACCCATCATCCATTAAGCATTTATGAAATTTCACTTCGTCAAATGTGTTCAAGTCTGACCCCCATATCCAAAAAAATAAAGTGTGTTTGAAATTTTTGTTAAAACCGGGTTTTCTATGGAAATTTTGTTTTAACATACATTTCAAAGACACTTTATTTTTTTGCATATGGGGGTAAATGTTTATCTAAAGACTCTAAAAAACTTAATGAGAATTGATGCAACCACATTAATTGATTCTCTCAAAATCTTCTGTAAACAAACAATCGCATTCCTCTTGCTATCATTGTTGTTGTTGTTATTTATGTGTATGTCGTCATCGGGGTTGTTTTTTTACGACACAGTTTTTCTTGTTGTTTTTGGTGTTTGTGTCCTAAATAAGAGTCAAACAAACAATTCATTGATTATGTAAAGAATATTTACTGAAAGTTAAATTTATTTTTAGACAATCTTTTGTTTGAAAAATTTTTGGTGATAAATTTTTCTGTGCATAATTTGTTTCAGTGTCATAATTTATGTTTTTATTGAGAATATCAACAATAAACATACAACTATTGTATACCATTAGTACCTACAACAGTTAGAACACTTAAGACGACCTGTGAATTCCTTTAAGCTGGCAATATACTGTCTGATTTTTTGTCTGATTTCAATACGTGAAAGTGAAATATCGTGTCTAATGTAAAATTTTTTAATATGATTTATTTCGAACGCATTTGCTTTGTGATTCTAAATTGATTATTAGGCTAAGGTTCGTAACGTTATATTCAGAAAGAATTGGGTATGATTAATATTCCAAGGAACAAGGGAAAAATTAACATCAACTTAATTTTTCAACGTACACAGCAGAACAGAGTAGCGCCACTTTCGGAAGCCGCTACACTTCCATCGTCAGTGCTCATGTGTGTTTGCTATCACCACTTGTCAGGTGGCTCTGTTGAATGTGATTTTAATTCTTATATATACAACTTTTTCGTGAAAATTGAATACGAGAATTCAATCACTCTCAAGCTGATATTATAGTGCACTTTCCCAGCGTTGAGAGTGATTTAATTCTCGTATTCAATTTTCACGAAAAAGTTGTATATATAAGAATTAAAATCACATTCAACAGAGCCACCTGACAAGTGGTGATAGCAAATACACGTGAGCACTGACGATGGAAGTGTAGCGGCTTCCGAAAGTGGCGTTACTCTGTTCTGCTGTGTACGTTGAAAAATTAAGTTGATGTTAATTTTTCCCTTGTTCCTTGGAATATTAATCATACCCACTTCTTTCTGAATATAACGTTACGAACCTTAGCCTAATAATCAAGTAAAATTTTTAATTTTTCATCTGAGCTCAGTTAAATATAGAACTTATTCTATTTCCATCTAATATACAATACGAGTCTTAAATGTTATATTCTTAAAGTTAGATTCTGAAATCAGACGAAAACTCAGACAGTATAAAGATGGCAGTACTGCGTTATTATTGCAGTGATGTCTTTTGCATTTTCTTAAGTTTATTTGTTATAATTTGTTGTTAAACTGCGGTGAAACAAATAAGTAGTATTTATGTAATTGGAATTTGAAGAAAGAAAGTATTCAAAAAATTGTATCTCTTGGTTGCTTGAAGGAAAAAAATGCTTTACAACTTTTAAAAATGTTAGCAAGTATATTGTTATAACTTCGGTTTGTGTTAGATATCTTTCTGAATCTTTTTTTTACATATAAAGTAGGTATTGAAGATCACCTTTATTTCAGTATCTTTGAGATATGACTGTGCTGCGTTAAAGGAGCGATATGTATCTATATATTGCATCAAACTAAGTAGAATTATAATAAAGATTTGGCATAAACGAATGATATGCGAGGTCGAATTCTATCTATCTCAATAGTATTTTGAACTTGTTGTACATAAATTTTAAAATTGCAAAACTAATATAATACGTAATAAACCCAAACTAATATCAAGTTCTTTAATTTAAAAAAAAATTTAGGCTAAAATACTTTGTTTTGCATATTTTGCAAATAATTGTTTTCAAACATACAATTAATTTTATTTATATTTGTTTCATTATTCCTTAAAAACTTCAATCATTATTATTATAATCGACAGTAAAATGTGTGCTTCAAAATAATGCCGACACAGTCTGTCAGTTATGAACAAAATCTGTTTAAATCATCAGTTTGAGTTAAATTTACAAATTAATGAAATTAAAAAGCTTTGTTTTTAAGTATAACTTTCTGCTTAATAAATACGAGTAAGCTTTGCCAATTTGCAATTTCAGTACATTTTAAATAGCTGGGATAATTATTTCAAGAGCGTTCTATGAATACTGATGATTTGTAAATTTATGTGGAATTGAAACTACTAATTATGAGTTATAAAAATTTGGCAATTTTATACAAAAAATTATAATATTTACCAAATGTCTAAAACGTAATTCTATCAAATATTTTTATTATTTATTAGCATTTGTAATGAATAGTATATTAACAATCTAAAGTTTGCTTGAGTGAATTTTTTTAACCTTTTGATTTTTAACGGCAGTTAACAGGGCAAAGCAATTAAGGATCTCTGCAGAAATTTTTATGACACAGTAATGAGTTCAAATGCTATTAAACATATCGTTCTACAACAACAAATCAAAATTGAATACAAAAAACATAATACAAATTAAATATCTCTTATTAGCACTGAATTCATGCCATTTTAGGCTGAACCCACACCAACAAAAACCAAAAAGGTTTTGTCTTTCAAGTCAAATACATTTGTTTGATACTAGTCCACACAAGTTTTTGTCTTAAAAGACCACCAGTAAAATTATACTGTCTAAGGGACACATTGACTTCGTAACCTTTTGAAAAGCACCAACTACATTATCTAACGGGAAAACATGCGCATGTCGTAATCTTGTATTCTACCATTCTTGAGGGCGGGCACTACTACTGAGCCAGGGTAAACAATAAATGACTTGTTTATTTGCTAGTATTTGATTTAACTGCTGTAAAGTAAAGCAGAAATTATGTAGTTTGTGTTGAAAGGTTCTTTGTTTGGTAATTCCAACAAATTACTAAGTTTTTGCTGGAAAGCAATAGGCTTTACAATTTATGTTTAATTATTTATAAAAAATTTATTTATTTATTTTATTTACGATAAATTCAATAACTTTCTGATAGAAAATTTATTTAATCTTTCTACTTTGCTTACTAAGGTTGTTTTTACCGCCCGGCCATCTTTGTTCTTTTGACAATACAAATATTTGATAATAGAATTTTTGCCTGCTTTCAAACTTAATATTTTCCAGACAATAGTACTACATATCTTTTCTCACACCTGTTAATAAAATAAACACCTTGTTGCAGTGTAATCTAATCTCATTTATTGAATGTTGGTGGTTCACAAGCAATTGAGCTGTCACCGTACAGTAGCAGATATTGCAAACCTTTGTATGTATTTTCTGTTAAATTGCTGACATAAGAAGCTGGCAGTATTAAGTGCCCTCTTTTACGAGCAATATTCGAATAACAAAATAAAAATCTCCTACGAAGCACAGTGGCACATTTTACGACAAAGATAGTCCTAAAATTTCTTTATTTCCATTCGAAAAGTGCTTCCTCGTTAAATATTTCGCTGAAATTTAAAGAAAAATATAAATATTTTTCTCACACAATTTTTAATTAAATAACTTGTAAATGTTATCAACCCTATTGGCAGTTAGGCACAATAGAATTTTTACATTTGCATTTCTAATAAACATAAAAAAAAATCCAATTCTACAAAACATATGCGCATTTTGCGCGAAGTCCTACTGCAATGCTAACTTTCCCTTTTATAGTGTTATTTGCCTTTATATAGAAATAAAAGAAGCATCATGTGGACTAGATAAATGGAAAAATGTATAAATATTTATACATTTTTAGTCAATGTATGTATGGTGGGATGAGTAAGGGTTTTGCAAAGGTATGTGTGTGCAAACATCCTGTATGTTTACACTAGTGAGAATATGTCCTTTCCAAGGCTTTATTTTCATATCATTTTGCATTTCTTATATTACTAATATTTGCCCTATTCTATTTTGTATACATTGTATAATACGAAGAACCTCACAGAAGTCTCAACATTTTACCAAAAACTAATATTTGTTAAGAAAATACACAAATAGAGAAAATGAACAACGAGAAGGAATGAAAAGTCAACAAAAAGTAGAATCTTCAAGTGGAAATAAAAACAAGAATCACCTGAAATCAAGTATGCAATTTTAGTCATCTAATATAAGTTGACTTTTAGCCTGGTGCTAAAAACAAAATCTCAAATCCTTAAATATACATACACTCAAACACATTTAATTTAATATGAGTTTTACTTGTAGTTTACTTTTATATAGTTTTCTTCTCTCCCTTATTTTCTTGTATTTTATTTAGTTCATTCTTGGTCTGTTGAACCTTGTGGCCATTTCCTTGTTTGCTCTGTAGAAATAGTATAGTTTTTATTTATTATATTTGTTTTTATTATCTGTTGTGCAGGTTCTTATTTGGGTTCATTTTTATCCATGTAATATGATGTCCTTATAAGAGAGTCAGCGCCATGAGAACTGTAAATAAAAATTCACTTTTATTAATTAAATTACGAAATGAGCAATTTTTATTTAGAAAAAGGTGTTGAATTCGTAACTGAAGGAAGTTAAATTTTTTTTAATAGTAAAAAGGACATTATAGCACCAACAACTGCAACAGCAGCAAGTCTTTTAAGTTAGTCAAAGAGTTTTGAAATATAAATACTAATAAAAAGTATACGTGGCGAAGCAGAAGCAAAATATTTTTGAAATATATCCGATCCCCAGATTACCGAGGATCGTGCCTTGAAACCGCAATCTAGAGCTTGATAGTTTTATTTATCCTTAAGGGCCTTATTAGGTAATGACGTTATTGCCTATCCTTATGGGTATTATTTCTAGAAAATTTTAACCCAAATGATATTTGATAAATAACCACCATGGCTGAAACCGTTGAAAGACTTGCAGGTCTTGTTCACTCCCTGTCAGATTTGTATTAACTAGCTCAAAATATAGTTGAATTTTTATTAACTCACTTATAACTCACTTCTGAACGAACTCATAAATAATGCCGATGTGAATCAGTTATTTTTTTGTACAACTGGCTTCTTCCCGATAAGTATTGAATCAACGTTTAGGTAACTCAAAACTGATGCAGAGATTAGAGATAAAAAAATTCAGTAAAGTGCGACTTTGGCTCGCACACGAAGGGGTCCGTACGAATACCCACATACATCCCTCTTCGTTTTTGCCCTTTTTTCGTTTCGGCGATTTTTTCGTTTTGCTTTTTTGTTTAACTTTATTTTTTAATTTTTTTTCGTTGTTTTCGAGATTTTATTTTTTGGGTTTCCCGCTTTTTTCATTTTTATGTTTGTTTCGGTTTTTTTTGTTGCTATTTTTCGTTTTTTGCAATTTTTTTTTGTTTTTTGCCGATTTTTGAGCTTTGGAGTTTTTTTTTTGTTGTGGCGTTTTTTTATTTTAACGTTTTTTCGCTTTTTGACGATATTTTTAGCATTAGCGATTTATTTAAGCTTTAGCGTTTTTTTTTGGTTTGAGGATTTTTCTCGGTTTTTGGTGATTTTTTTAGTTTTAGCGATTTATATTTTTTTTGTTTTGACCCTTTTTTGTTTTGGCGATTTTTTCGGTTTTTGGATTTTTTTTGTTTAAACGTTTTTTTGCTTTGGCGCTTTTTTTTCGTTTTGGTGATTTGTTTCCATTTTGGGCGATCTTTTTCGTTTGTTTTTATATTTTTAGTTTTTGCGATTTTTTTAGGTTTTAGTGATTTTTTTTTGCTTTGACGACTCTTTTCGGGTTTTGGCGTTTTATTTTAGTTGTTTGGCGATCTTTCTAGTTTGGCTGATTTTTTGCGTTTTAGCGATTTTTGTATTCTGGTGCTTTTTTTTCATTAAGCGCTTTTTTCATTTTGGCTATTTTTCGTTTTGAAATTTTTTTATTTTGGACTTTTTTAGTTTTATTGTATTTTAAAATTTCAAGAGTTTGCCTCCTACGGTTTCCAAGATACAGGAAATTGTCTAAATTACATGCTCAAAATTCCATTAACTGATAGAATACCCTTTAATTTTTATCGTTTTAAATATCAGTATTAATTGGTGTAGTCTATTCTACATACTGCACCAATTAACACTAAATTCGAACATTTAAAGTGTATGTATATTACATTATACCTTTTTCTTTGCTTGCTTTAGAGCACCCTTTAATTTTTAAATGTCATATATTTGTTGTGGTAGCGGGCAAAGTTTTACATATTCTGTGAAAATTTCAGCTCCGTTACTCTTAAGGTTCCCTAGAAAACAGCCTGTGACAGACAGACGGACAACAGACAGACAGACAAGCAGACAGACGGACAGCGTAACGAAACGCTAAATAATTAGTTTTCAATCAATCACGAAAGTTGTATATTAACTCAACAGAAATAATTGAAATTATTCTTCGATTTTTTCAATAAAAATATATTATAATAATTAAAATATTAATTGAAAATTGATTATGATTTAGACATCTCATCAGTAAAGGTTTACCTATCTAGGCGAATGGTAGTCCCAATTCCGTAAACAGAAAAAAAATAAACAAGAATTATGTTCAATAACACCATACTTTTGAAAAAATATAAATTTCAATAAAATTTTTTTTTCTTTAAAATAATTTTGTTATCAATATAGCGGAATTCTTTTTCAAGGAAAAAAATTATTGAATACCGGGATTTTTGTTATCAAAAACTAAAATTATTTTTTTCTGTGCACTTGGTTAAATTCTTTAAAAACTCTGCAGACAAATCGAAAAATTGGTTATATTAAAATTAGTTTTTGATCTAATTTACTTCTATTAACTTTTTCAAAAGACCGATTCAGCTCCTTTAATCCCAGGCTCCTGCCAACACTAATAAGGATTTGCCAAATATTAAATAAATAATTGAGTATTTATATGTATAAAAGTATTTGTGAATTTTATTATATTTGAAGTATGTACCAACAAGATTTTATTTGCTGGCCATTATAAAATAATTAAATAACAAATATTTCTTCATGTACTGAATGATGTTGAAACTAATAGAATGATAAATAGTTTACTGGAAGGAGAAGAAGTGTCATCTTGCGTCAATGATTTCATGTTTTTTAGATTTATTTATAGTGCTTGTTTCAGTAGTTCAATAATTTATACATACATATATAGTCTGTATATCTCCTTTTGGTCATGTATGTATATTGTAATGGGTATATGTCCTTTCGTTTTCGTACCTGTCAAATTAGAGTTTCGTTTTCATTCGTTTTTACTTTGCAATAGATTTTAAAATGTTTGTTGCTTTTAAATGTAGACATGTGTGTTTATGTTCGTATTTTTTTGTAATTTTTTGTTTGATACGTTCAATAATGTTTGACATTTTAAATGTGTACATACCACACGCAAAGTTCTAATGCACACATTATTTTAAGAGACCATATTTTAAAATACATACATACATACAAATATTTTTCTACGGTAGCTGCAGTAATTTTCACCTGCTGTTTAAATGGAATTTTGTTCGATAGATGCGATTAATTGAAATTTTTATTAGACAGGTGGATATATTTATTTAGAAAGCTAAAATATTTTTGAAAGAAATAATAATGTATTTCGAGGACAAATAACAACAATCTCATTGGTATCTAGATATTAAAATAATATAATTTAAATAGTCTCATAAAATGCACTTAAATTCCCTTTCATAATTTTAACAATAAAAAAGTTATTTATGCTCTTCTTAAGTTTCATTTCATAAAATCTGAATATTTACTGCCCTATTTCAAAGTTTTCCCTCCACTAATTTATTTTACAATTATTTGAAAATTATGTAAATTAATTTAAGAAAAAAAAAAAATACAATGATTATAATAAATATGAAAGCAATTTAAACTAAAACAGAAAAATATAATAAGCATAATGTAGTTTTTCTCAGTTAATACACACATTAAATCATTTTAATAATAACAAAAATTAAAATTACCCAAAAATATTTTTTTAACGAACCATTGTTTTAACGAACAATTGTTGTTAATCTACCAAAAAAAAATTAAAATTTTTTTTTAATACTCCACTCTTGGTTTTTCGTTAATTAATTTTTTTCTTTCTTCAAAATATCTTTCAACCCTGAATGATGTATTACAAATAATTTAGTTGCTTAGAAAATGTACGTTACTAAATAACAAAACACATCAAATGTTAGAAAGAAATTAGCATATTTTATTAAATTTTATATAATCACTTATTTTTTTGTGGAAAATTGAAAAAGTAAGCAATTAGCAGGTATGTCTGGTAGTTACAGTTGGGTATTGTGGGCCATATTTAGTATGCTACATTATAAAATAATCAGATATTTAAAATAAATGTTTCGTTTGAACTTAACTGTATAATTAGTAAGTGAGAGCATTTTTTTTTTGGTAATACAGCAGATTTTGAGAAAACTTATACGACTTTAAAGATATTTCTTGACAAATCTGTATTTTCTCGGTTCAATATTTTGGCACCTACAAGCATTTAATGTTGCTACTAATACATGTGCACATAGTACACGTGCAAGTATTATCTATTGTAAAGGGAATAATAATGACATTTTTTATCTTCTTTGGATTAGTGTTATTGTAGGAAAGTCATAAAACTAAGAAAGAAGAGTTTTCAGTACTGATCTCGTTTAGTTCTTCAGAAACAATCTTAAAATTTTATTAATACTTTAATACAAGACTGCTAATGAGATATTGCCGCACTTCCTCTGTAGGGTATATTCAACAATGAAGTTCCAAATATTTTCTAAATAAAAATAATTAAATTCATACATTAACAGGTTAGATTTGTAAATCATGATAAGTATTTTTATCAAAATTAAGTCTATCCAACAACTGGCCAGTAAAACAAACAAATAAACGAGCAACTAATATTCTATGAAGAAACAAAAAAAAAAAACCCATTCACACCATTCTTTTACTTGCTAACTGACCATGTCATATATCTGGATTTTCATCGCACAATAAGAAAACGCAGTAAGAGTAAGACTCCAAATGCATCCATGCGTAAGAGTGACCAAAACCACCTTCCCACACATACAATAAAAATGATATCTGCATACAATATATCTTTCGCCATGTGGATACTCGTATGTGTATAAAGATATTACATATGTTTAAATATTTTTTTTTTTTGGTTATTTAAAGATCGCATTTAGTAGCCCTGTACTAATTTTAAGTGAATGTTATTAACACACTATATCAGGATGAAAATTTCACTTTTCACTTTAGTACTTTTTGACTGACAAGTCTTTTTATAGTACAACCAACATGTGCCGGCGCGTTGTGTTAGAAAGAGTTTGTAAGTGAACATTTAAATATATATAATTTTTGAGGCAATAAGGAATAAGTGCTTAAGTCGTGATAAGCAAATTTTGAGTTAGTATAAACGTTGTATTCTCAGAAGTACCTCTGGAGAAATTTTAATTTATTTCGTAAATTTTTCAGGAAGTTATAGCGTAATGATTTGCTGTTTATCTCTTTTCCACTCATAATTTCATATTGAATAATTGCTTAATTCAACTTATAATAAATTAAATTTCAAATTGAATATCTTTGTTATATTATATAGATATATTCCTACCTTAAAAGAATAAGAGATCGAAAGTAAACATTTAGTGCAATAGGAATAAGTTTCTAAAAATCTACTTGGACGCTTAAAAGTGCTCTCTTAAAAAACTATAATATATGACTTTTTCTTTATTGCCACAGATTTATTTTCCTACTAGACGACGTTTTTATTCTAAGACCCTATATATTTTGATGTTCATGTTGAATAGATGTAAATAGCCGACCAACTTTGTAGTCTATGCAATAAATTACTTCATTCGCTTATATAACTGCACTCTGGTAAGGGAAAGAGGATGCACTTTGTGCGTTTGTGTTTCTACCAAGACCTTCTAGAATACACGATTTCACTTTATTGCTTACCGGTACCAATCTTATCAATGTCAACGAGAATAAAATCTTTAATGTTACGTTATGAAAGGAGATGATAGAATGAGTGAAAAATAGATTTTGGTAGATCCAACACAAACGTCGTTTATTACTTATAAAAGGAAAGCCTTGTAGATAGTAGAGCTATTACAATATTTTACAATAAAAAGTTAGTCTCAATAGGAATGATGTTTGCACACAATCTGCACAAGTGTATAGATTCAGGTGATGATGAAGTATGGTCACACCGAATATTTGAGCATGTTGTTCGTGGTAGTAGTCTAATTTTTTTCTATATTTTTTGCTCATAATACCAAAAATAACTAAAAAGGCTTACATTCTCAGATGGAGTATGGAGACTCGAACTCGCGTCCAACTAAGCATGCTCACTTAATTTATATATTACTGTCTCCGTATTATTTTATGGACGCTAAAACCTACACTACGCAACATAATAAAAATTTTTTTTTTCAATAAACCTAGTCCAAGGATTAAAAAAAAGCTGGGACCAAAATATTTTCAGCATCTCAGAAGGACCCCGACAACACTGATTTTTTAAAGAATTTAACCTTCGCTTCGGAATTGTAAAGTGAAATCTGAGACAGTCAATTTTGGCCTGCCTTATTAGGCCAGCCAGTCACCTTCTGCCAACCGCACACGGGAAAAACGCTAATCTAGCGGTGGAAAAATGGACGAATGAGTGTATTTTAAAATAAATTTTTTTAATCACTATTTTACCTCGTTCGGAGAATATGGGCTTTTAAAAATTGAAAAATAAGAAACTTGGTTGTACGGTCGTACTTCTTTATTGATTTTTGTATCAAACTTATTTATTTTTTGCTTTTTTTGATGAAGTGTTATATCGGCTATTTTAAACGGCTTTGCTTTATATATTTGATACCTCTGTTAAGGTTTAGAACTATAACTACAAAAAAATCTTGTTTTGAAAACTTTTCTAAATCATTAGAGAGACACAAAAAAAGTACACTCGAGTACATTTTTATGGAACCTTAATTAACATATTAAAGAGTAATATTTTCCCACAAAATAGATGCGGAGACTTGGGGATGTGACCTTTACATCAGCTTTTCTAACTATGCACCTCTTTCCAAATTTCCCATTTGCTTGTATTTCTATTTCTAATGTGATTTTGTTGAAATTTGCTTCCGAAATAACTTGTACCAAACAAATTGTTGTTTTCAATGTTTTGAAATACAACATCCTTACCTACACCTCATCTATACATTTTTGTAGATCAGGCTATTATTTTGGAAGGTACGAGTTTTCCGAAAACTTTAGAATTTTATTGGTAAAATTGGTTTTATATAACAACATATAGTGCCCACTGTGCTAAAAATAGCTCCCTAATCTCTTACAGAACTTAAAACCTTCACCTTGCCTATAATTCATTCCTATATTTTTCAGGATCAAAATATTAATTTGGAAGATATAAGCTGTGCTAAGGAATTACATCGGTAAAATTGGTGATATATAACAACATATAGCGCTCACTCACACACCTCGTAGCCTTGCCTATGATTGATCCATAAATTTTTTGTGGATCAGACTATTAGTTTAGAAGATATGATATTACCGATGTTAGATTGGCCTTTTTTCGCAATGTGAGCTGCCTGCTGCCTTCGAACAGCTAGTCACTTTCGATCTATCGGCTTCGCCCGCCCGCCTTCGGCTAGGCACCTGCGACCGGCCATCTTTGACGCGCCATCTTCAGCCTGCCACCTTCGGGCTTTTACCTTCGATTTTTATTTTCGTCACCAGTACTCGTTACTCGAATTTTTCATATTAAGCATAGAAAACATAGCCAACTTCGTTCCAAAAGTTATCCATAGAATTTAAAATTTCCAATGTTTTTGTAATTAGGGACCATATAGTGATACTCATTGGCATTTTTCTTGTTGCATAGTGCTATCAATGCTGTTCAAGGATGTACTGTCTGTCTTTCGCTTTAATGTGATAAACTATAATGAACTACAACTTTCTTTTTCACAAATTGATTGGATCAATGACTTCTACTGTTGCGATGATAATTTTGATTAACGTCATTATAAATTTTATCAAAGCTTTATGAATACATGCTGCTCCCTAGAATACATAACATCTCTCACGACTTACTTAATTTATAGAACAAAGTATAAATTGCTTAAAATCTATAGGAGGAATAGATCGCATCGAAGTAGTTTACCTCATTTTAATTTCTTTATATTTCTGCAAGTAATTCAAAAGAAAAGAGAAGTCGTCAATACTTACACACAAAAAAAAACCAATGTAAAATCAACATGTCGCAATGTTGATTTGTAATCATATTAAATTTATGAGAAATAAATTGTAGTTTAAATGTGTTAGTGTTTATTTGCTTTCTTAACAGCTACAACGCATGGTTGTGCTCGTTTTTGTGACTTGTTGCTGTTTTGTTATTGTTTACTTTGATGATCGTGTTGTGTAAATGTAAATAGCCGGCAAACTAGCGAAAATTGCCTGCTGCCGATTTAATATTACAAGTTTTCCATATTAATTTTTAATGATAAATTATTAATCTAGCCTTGAATCTCTTTGATTCAATATTTTTCACTGTTAAGACCACATTGTTATCAATGTTACATTTAATTTTAAAACAACATGATCATAACTTTAATTTCAAATAAATTTTATATTAAATTATCAATTAAATCATATTGAATTAAAACGGAATTCATGTCATTTATGGTTGTATGTATTTATTTCGTGTTGCTGGGGCACGCAACTACAATAAAATAATTATTGATGTCTATAGTAGTACACATCACGTAAGTAAAATAATAAATAAAATGGGTAAATTAAATTCATGTTTTTTGAACTTGAAATAATTTTGACGCAACATGATTCTTCATGTTATTTCAGCATAAAATTCACATTGTTTCAACTTGAAATAAAATTGATTCAACATAATTCTTCGTGTTATTTCAGTATCGTGTTTTTAGTATCAACTTCTTTCTGATTCAACTATACTGGAATATTAAGTCAACATGAAATATAATAATTTCAAAAAGTGTCCATTGAAGGTTATTGTTAAATCATATTGAACAAACATGAAACACTTATGGAAAAAAATCACTACAAAACAGTTTTAAAATAACCTAGTTTTAGGCGATTTTAATATGAAATTTTTCTGGATGTAAGTCAAGCCAGAACGGTGTAAAAAGTATGTTAATTCAAGAACGGAACAGATAACTTTTCGGTAGAAGTTTTTTATTTAAAATATTTTTATATTTTAATATTAACGTTTATTGTGCAAAACATTTGAGTTTTTTTTACTAAAAGTCATTCCATCGTTAATTTAATTTAGATTTTATTGCTTTATTTAATTAAGAAAGTACTTTCCTGTTAATTTAAACTGGCATCAGCTAAATATTGCAATATACATGAACGCTGATGACTGTGTACTGTGGCCTCCAAACCTAGCATGTTGTTCCATTCTGCTTGCTTTATCAGAATAATTAGCTGTTCCACATTAAAACAAACCACTTTTTATTATAGTCAAATATTTTAATTGATTATAAAGAATAAATTAAAAAACCAAAATTTGCTTTATTAAAAACTAACTTCGATTTCTTTTAATACTTCAATTTTAAATTTAAATAACTAAAATATTGTCATGGAAGACAAATGAAAGAGTAAACAAAGTTCAACGACACACTCTTAAGTTAGATGAAATTTGTTTTCAATATCCCACAATTAAATTATTTTTCCCTTCACCAAAGATTAAAAGAGCACAAAAAAAAACACAATAAAATTTTATATAAAAAAAAATTATATGATGGTATAAAATACTAAACTATTTTGTTGTCTTTAACTTTCCAGAATAACACATCTATTAAACAAACACTATAATTAATTACAAAATTGGGACACAGATACAATATCTAAAGAGAAAATAGTCAAAATCTATAAAATTGTAATTAACATGGCTCGAAAGAAGTTAAAACAAAGTCTATAAAACAAAGAAAGCCAGAAATAAAAGCCAACTAAAAAAAAACAAGAAATGTTTAGTTTGAGAAATATTGTTTGAATTACAATAATTAAATTTTTTTCAACCTTTAATACAACATTTACAATCTTTCGAGATCAAGTCAATAGATCAGAAATCGTTAGTTTTAAAAGTACACAGACAGATGGACACAACAAACAGTTGCTGTTTAATTTTGTACTCGTGATGATTTTCAAGATGATGATGTATTTTTGATTGACTACAGATTTCAGGAGAGATTTATACACTTGTTATTCTTTGGTATTATTCGTATTTGTTTTTTTCTTTTTTTTTTTTGGTAAGAACGACCCTTTAGCATGTGCTACTCCCATACTTGTATGCATGTTTGTGTGATCTGGGCTCAAGAGTGAAAAGCAACATCCAACAATTTACCAAAAACAAATCAACTATACAATAGTCTGTTTGATGTTAATGATGACGTTTGGAAAAAAAACGAAATATAAAAATTGTCAGCCAAACAAAATTTAGGCTGACATATATCTTTATGCTCGTAGATATTGATTGAATAGAAAATAAAACAAATGTGGTTAGAAAGACACTTTCTAATGATAAAAATAGTAAATAAGATGTCATATATAGGATTTATTTAGCACAGACAAACATAACTAGCTGTATCCCATCCCCACATAATTTTTACATAGGGCGTCATTGCCCATTAAGTTAGGTTACGATGCCCAGACTTTTGTAAGGAGATCATTCGAAATATTCCTAAATAAAAAAATCGGTTAAGAATGATTTGTTTTACGAAAACAACAATATTGTCGAAAGATACATTTATTCAGTTTGGGTCTGAGCCGACAATATCTTATTTAATATTCAAAGAGAATATAATTAATTTTTTAATTGTTGTTTTAAATTTGATGTCAAAGTCTGCAGTATATGAGTAATTCAATTTAGCCGGGTGTGACCATTTTACACATATTTTTTTGTTATAAATAGAGAATATAAAATTTGTTACTTAAAAAAAGGCTGCGACTCGTAAGGGCGTTAAGCTTAAAGACGTTAAATAACGGATAGACACTGAAAGACCCGATTTCTGATCAGAATGGTCGTCAGAACGCTGTGACGGGTGTGACCTTACAAATCTTACTTTTAAACAATTATGACTTTTAGTATAAATTCTGTAAAATTTTTGCTATAACGCAAACAATAATATTGGCGTAGCTAATTAATAAAAGTGTTTTTGATTGTATCATGTATTTATTGTTTGATAAAAGATAATTTTTCTTAAAAACATCTTTTTAGAATGAGACGTGTGTGACCGACGGGTGTAAAATTTTAAAAATTCGAACAAATTAAACTTTTTATTGATTTCAGTAACACAAATAATATAAAGATATACTCATATGGAAATAATAAGACATTAACTTGTTTGCTATCCCTGTTATCATAGACAGGAGAATACTCTGACCGAGTATTTTTTTACATTCAATGAAAAGCTAAAATATTATATTATTTTCAGAGATACCGGTTTTTATTAATAATGAGAAGGGAAAGCAATAAAGTCTGAAAAAAATATTGAAGATATAAAGAGGGAGAGCAGAGTGTTTTGTATTAAAATCATAAAAGTATGTGAAATTCGTGAAACAAATATTATATATTGTATTTTTTTATTTGTCTATAATTGACATCAATTGAGTGATTTTTATTAAAAATAAGAAAATATTTTTTTCCTTCTGTAGGGCCATTTTACGTGGAACTGCTCATATATTAACGCACATAAAAAAGCTATATATTCAGCCATCTCGCAGATCACTACTTCGATCCAATATGCTTTTACTCCTGTAAGTTGATTCCTTAGAAAACCAAAATCGGAAATTTTCTGTAAAATCAAACCAAATTTAACTATTAAATCTTAGTACGCAGATCCGCCTGAATTGCAGGTTTAAAATTTTGTATATATTTCTACACGGAATAATTTTTGTGTAGACAAATATGTTTTTTATTCACGTAAATTCACTTATTTTTATAAATTACAACGTACAAAATATAAAAAATTATTTTAAAGACTACAAAAACATAAAATATCAACAATTTCTTGCGTAAACAATTGTCTGAACATTAATTTTTGTTTCAGTTGCCGGAAAAAAGTCTAGAAGAATTGATATGGCATCCTTGTATTAAACAAAAATTGTGTTGATTTTTCTTTTGAGCTGCGTACTACCAAATGGAAAGTCGCCTGAAAAATTTTCAGACCAGAATTTCAGTTTATTTTTTTTACACGTACTTCTTATGGCAGTCTGAAATTCAAGCAGAGCTGCATACTAGGCTTAAAAAATTGGAATTGAAAATAATTTTTTTTACTAACTGAACTAAAAATGTTTCAACTTTAAGGAGTAGCAAATCAATACTTGGCCAAAAGGCCTGAATGTTAATAAAAAGCTTTATTAGAGCTTTGAGTGTAAACAAAGTTTAAAGTGGCTCCCCGAGGAACTAAAGCGATAAAACTATTAAAGCGAAATATAAAATGGAAGGATTCTTAAGAATGTAAAACAAAATATTCGGAATGCAAATATGGAATAAAACCCATTCCGATCCGAATGTCTAAAATGTTTGATTAAATAATTCTTTTTCATTAACTGTTTCGTTAATACTATCTAGGTTCTCCAGGTATAATTTTTTATTGAACGATATATAAATACATGCATATGTATACATACATATGTATATTCAAAAATACATAATAGATTTATATATTGTAATAAAAAAGTGCAACAAATCAGTCAATGTTCAAAACACTGAATGAATACAAATGCCAAATGTTGCTGTCATGTACTTGATAATATAATTGACCACTTCCTATCAAAATTTCTTTGTTTTTGTCAAATTCGTTGTTTTGTGCTTTTTTTTCTTTTCTTTAGATGATGCATCATATTTTGACGACCCCATTGTTTCATTTAGTTGATGTACGCCCCCCGTCCCGTGGTTGTGCTATTATGACATTTTTCAGTTAGTGTTATATTTTGATAATAAAGAAGGCCAACGAAAAAAAAACTATAAACACTGTGTGAAAAGGGAATATATCTTTTCAAACTATGAACAAAGCTTCATACAACAAACAGTTAATCAAAGCATCACACCCCTCTATATAGCGAACGTGCGAGTGAGTACGTTAAAATGTTTGACGATAGAAGGCTTATATGACTGGCAGCAATCAAAACAATAATCAAGTGCCTACATTTGGTTTTTCTTTTTGTAAAATTATATGTTTCTGTTTTGTCGCACTTTTGGTTTTATTTCATAGTTTCAGAAAAAACACTTGTCATGAAACGTTTACTACTTGTCATTTGAGAACTTGTGTATCAAGCGCCACAAATCGCGTTTTACACATGCGCATTAAGTAAGTGGGAATAAGTGGATTATTGTTTATTATTAAATCGATTTTTATTTAAAGTAGATAATAGTGTTGATTTGTGTGGGAAGTTAAGATATAGATATAATGAGAAAAAAAATTGTTTTTAAAGACATAAAAACGCCGCATTACAGAGTACTCTTTGAATTTAGTAATGTTTCAAAAATATTTCTCATATTATTACAAAGGACTTTTGAAAATGTATGTGATATGCCTGGTGATTATCAAAGAGTTTCCAGAAAAGTCCGGAATGATGTTAAAATAGAATATAATATGCTCTGCGTTAGGTACCAGAGCTGTGAAAGATTGCAATCACATAATTTCATGTTATTGATTGCTAGTTTTTGATTGGAATCAAAATCGTAAATTTGATTTCATGATTTCAATTTGTAATCATGAAATCAACTCAATAAAAATGATTGCAATACATTTTTTTAAATTAATTTCTATATTAATTGATTTCAATCAAATTTGATTGCAATCAATTGATTGCACAATTTGACTTACCACAAATATTTTGTATACATAGCTCTAATATTATTATTTTATGTAGAAGATGTCCTTAAATTACGTTATATATTACGGTTTATTAAAAGGACTTCGTGCTCATTACCTCCTACATGATTTTGAGCAGTACTGCGCATCTTGAGACATACGACTTAATAGAATTTACCCGTCGATAGAGGAAAAAATAATAATTCAGACATCATACAAAATGTATTTTGAGAAAATTTTACTTGGTTTAATTTACATTCCGCCTACGGATAGCTAGCTACAACCGGTGTGCATCGCTACTACCATTGTTTTACAGATAGAGAAAAATGTTTATATAATACCAACCTTCTATATCAAAAAGCTTTTGTTTAAAAACGCTATTTGTTCTCCGGACAGCCTATATCAAATTTAGAGAGGAGGGAAATGGATAGTTTCTCCCCTCCCTCCCGCAAAAAAATATGTACTTCATTTCTAAGAAATTTTACAAAATGGTATTATATTTCATTTCAAAGTTTCCCTCAAAAAATCTTAAGTTGGATTTGCGCCAGTTCTCCAGAAATATGATAATTACAAATGATCTTTTTTTTAAACAAACACAACCCGTGAAGCGATTAGCTTCTCTGTGGAAAACATCTAGGGTCTATGACAGAAATCTCCTGACTTTTCCATGAAAGTGCACTTAATTCTCTTCCCAGACTTCCCAGACTTTGCTTTAATTCCAAGACTTTGCTTCAAAATTCACTTAATTGTAAGAGCAGCCCACATTATATTAATCGTAGCTGAACAGATATGGCGAAACTAAATATTACAATTTATATCTGTTTGTATCGATATGCAGCAAAGAGGAGAACATATAAAAGAAAATTATATGCAGCACAAAATAATCTTTATCGTTTTCAATAAAACGAGAAAACTTTATGTAAACCTTCGTTGTCGTTTTTGTCTATTCAGAGTTTGTGTCATATGCGTCGAACTATTAATAAGATGACTACACAGAAAAAAATAAGTTTCGTTTTTGACAATAAAAATCCCTGTATTCAATTATTTTTTTTTTTTCAAATTTCCTATGATAACAAAATTATAACATTTATAACAAAATTATTTAAAAAGAAAAAAATATAAATTAAAAAAATTTTGACACGGCTGGGATACGAACCCGGGCTTCTCGGATGTTAAGCATGCCCTCTACAGTCGAGCCATATCCCACTAATTTTTTTATGAGCTAAAACTTGTTTTAAGTACTTATGTATGAAAAGAAAAAACAGGCATGAGGAAGAAATACATACAACGAAATATTGTATTAAGTTAATGACAAATGTTATTGAAAATCATATTTTTTCAATAACATGTCTATTTTTTTCTGTGTATATAAAAAAACGAAAGCTTAAAGCCAACATTCGTGAATTTTTTAAGAGTACCTGGAAGAGTAATGAGAGCGACTAAGATTTTCGTAGTTGTTTCAAGCTTTGTTTTACTTGATTTATGAATTTGATCTTCATTTTAAGAAATTCCAGGATTGACTTTCAGCTGGTTTTAAGTGTGATTTATGTTTGGTTATTCGTTCTTAAGACCTTAAGTACGTCTCGTGCTTAAAGTAAGAAGAAGAAAATGAAATTTAGTACGAGCTTTTTTCTCTCTGTAATTTTAGATTTTTCGGAACTTTTTTGAGCTTTCGACTTTATCAGGTATGTGATGCAAATAGATTTTGAAAACGAAGCAGTTTTAACGGACATATTTAATACACTTTTTATCCAATTTTTATAATTTTTGTGATGAAACTCTTTTTTATAAAGATATATTTTTATAATATTTGTGGTAAAATTGTTTTTAATAAAGAACTATTGCTAAAAACCATCTTTTAAAATTGCTTCGTTAGCGGTGGCACGCAATAATGTCAAAGAAAATAGCGTCTATGGGCACCATTTGCAGTTCAAGAAGGAAATACTGTCCATGGCTATGTCGAAGAGTGGCTTCGCATAGCAAAGATTTTCTGCCTAGTCTAAGATTTAAACTCTGCGAAGCCACTGTTTGACATACCCAGACGAGAAATCCCTTAACTCTTTTCTCTTCACTACCATTTGCATGAACTTTACTTGCATTTTTTCATTTTCATTTTCAAAAGTATATAATTGAACATTATTAAAGCTGTGAATAAACTCGGAATAAACCAATAGAATGAAAAACATTTTTAAGAAATTGGGTAAAAATTCATTCGAGTAATTTTAAATTTTAAATTCTAAATGGTGAAAATTTCAAAATTTTTCGATCAAAAAACAGATTTGTAAATATGAATATAAACATTTAACAAAGCCAAAATATGCAGGAAAAACAGCCGAATATACCACAAATATTAGAAAAATTATCAAAATATGCATCTAAATGGGGAATATGCAAAAACATGCTGCAAAGGTTCATATATGCAAAAATATGAACTAAAAACTCGACGCCGAAATTCTTAAAATGTTCTGAAACGTATAAGTATTTTATTTGTGCCTACATATATCGTACAGGAAAAAAACATGCAATTGCATTATTTGCGGTTTCCCTGGTAATAAATATAAAATTTTATTAGAGTTTTAGATTTTTCGGAGTAACTTTCTTTAGTGGAAGTATATATGTGCTGCTGGTAGATTTATAAAATTTGTTAGTAATTTTCGAATATAATAAACTCGTTTCGAGGAAACTTATAAATTGGTTCGCCTGACCACTTCGGTAATGAAAAGCGCAGCTAACACCAAACTTATCGACTGCTAAATGAATAATCATTTAAACAAGTTGTTTACTTCATCGTTAAAGAGTTGCTGCTAAAGCTTACAAAATTGATAAAACAATTAAGTTGTAATACAGATAATATGTCCATCTGTCATTGCCTTAGAGTTTGAATGGCATTTTTTATGACCTATTTAACAACATTGTTTTCATAAAGGGAAACCCAACTCCTTCCTATTAAATTAAAAGAAAATACGTTTTTATTGTTTCTTTTTCACTTGTTCGATGTAATTTTATTACTAAGCCTAGATCTTTTTATCTAAAACCCTGTTTGCTTAAATTTTATTTTATTATTTGTTTTTAACAATATTTAAATATATTAGAAGATTTGTAGGTTGCTGCTTGGACTACAGACTTGACTTGACGCCTGTCTACCCACAATTGGCTGTTAAAGAATATGGTTCATTGGAAGTTGTAGTTGCAAGTAATAAAAACTAAAAACGAAAATAAAAATAAAAACATCTAAATAGACAACGAATAATGTAGATAGTAATAAAAGATGTGTTCCTTTTACTTATTGTCATAAAATCTAATTATTTTTTATTTCATCTTGTTTTTTTGTCTTTAGTCATTGTGTCTTAAATTTTAAGTGCTGTTTCTCTTTGAGTGTTTAAGAACTAATTGATTCACACTTTCTTTTAGAAAATTGGTTTAGTTTTTTTTAGCGTTTCTCTCTATATTTTTCCAAATGTTTGTCTTCGTTTAAGTTTCGAGTTTATTACAAAAAAGAATGTGTATTTTTTCGTATGTAATTTGTTAGAATTTTTACGATCGATTCATGTTGGCGATATGGTTTTATCGCTTTAATTTTTTGTTTATTTTATTGCCTCATTTCTTAATTTGTTTAACTAAATTTTTGTTTTGTTTTTGATTTTTTATTTATTTGTTTTTTTTTTCCCCAAATAAACAATCACCTCTTATCTAGTGTCTTTACCACATTTGGGTGCATGTATTTTTTTTGCGTGCGTTTAAATTACAATTAAGTAAAGTGGAAGAGTAGGCAGTGCCCTGTTTTAGCATTTATTTTATGGTTTTTGGGCTTTTCATAATAGACTTTTCTGATTTAGTTCTGACATGTGACATGGAAAAAAATAAATTGTCATAAAATTGTCATTGTTGTTATTAAAGGCTGCCGATACCCCGCTATTTGTTCCACATGAATTTTGTAAATATTTCTGTATATTTTTTAAGGGTTGGGTGCAATCATAATGAGCTAAAAATAGTGATTTGCCCTGTTTGACCGTACTAAGGACGATTAGTAGTAAGGTCTATACATTGGCAGTTTTGAGCCAAATGTCTATATTCTTTAAATTATGGTAGTATGGATATGAAAGAGAGATACTTCATTTTAAAGATGCACACTTACACTTACATATACATAGATGTGTACAGATTAATCGATTTTTATATAACATTTTTTTATTAATTTAAAACTTCAATTTTATTTCATGAACTACAAACATCAAACAAAAAATATTTAATTGTTCCATTTAAATAAATTTTTGCCAACTCATTGGAAACTTTTAAACATTTATTTATGATGATTGTTAATATTTATATGTGCATAAGTATATACAATATATTGTTTTTGCTACACATTTTGAACTATTTCAAAACACGTGTTATTTCATTCATGAGTTCATACATAAGATACATCACTTTGCTGTGATTAGTTAAAGCTGTCAGTTTTTGACAAGTCTTGTCATCTAAATTTTCAAATATTTATATTTTTATTTTTACACAAACAGTTGGATTTGTTTTAAAATAAATTTTTGTTGTATTTAATTTATGTGTTGTGTTTAAGGCTTAAGTATTATTTAATAAATTTGTTTTTTTATAAAAACATAAAAAATTAATAAACATTGAATTTTTCAAATATTGGGAAATTAAAATAACAAAATCAATCAAATAACGATTTCAAATAAAAAAATATATGCATTTTTCCTAGTTTAAGTAAATAGTTAAGAGCTACGACCAGTGATGCCAATTTAGCCATTTTCTGGCTAAATTTAGCCATTTTTCATTCGGTTTAGCCAGAAGAAAATTAGCTTAGCCATAAGCTATTTTTTTCCATTTTTTCACACTTGAAATTTTTTTTTTACCGATTTTTCATTAAAAATTCTAGCTCGCAACAAAGGAACACTTATTTACTACCAAAAAATACCACAGAGCCAATATGTTATTTTTTTCGCACGCATGAGAAGAAGACAAACTTTAATAACACCTCAAACAATTTTTCAGAGATGAAAACAATGTATTTTGTTTTGTCTACATTCATATTCGTTCATACCTTCAGAAGTTATAGACAACAAACTTTTTAAAAATTACAAAAAATCACCGAAAAGTGTTTCGTTTATAAAAATAAAAATCTGTGTTGACCGCAATAATATCTAATGGCACTCCTTAGGAGGCAAAAATAGAATTCAAAAGGCGGGCTGAAACGTTATATCCAGCAAACGTTTTAAAAATAAAAAAAAATCGGTGAGCGCAATAAGAGCTAATGGCAATTGAATAATAGCTAATGGCAATCGATAGGGGCAAAAATACAATTGAGAAACGGGGATTTCTGAAACACTTGCATCCAGAAGTTGTACCCAGCAAACTTTTCACAAATTGGCAAACATCACCGAAAAGTGTTTCTTTTATAAAAATAAAAATCGTCGGTGAGCGCAATAATGGCTAATGAATGGCAAACGATAGGCGGCAGAAATACAATACAGAAACAGGGGTTGTCACTATCTGAAATACTTACATTAATAATCTATACCAGTGGTGGCCAAAAATACACTATTAAATTCTTTGTTTGTGTATGTGCACTGTACGTGTGTTGATGGTAAAAAAAAACAGTCTATACTCGCGAGTATAGGAAATTGAGAGAACGGCCACCACTGATCTATATCCAACAAAGTTTTTAAGATTGACAAAAATAGCTGCAAATACTTTTGCTAATAAAAAGAAAAAAACTTCGGTGAACGCATAGGGTTCTATTTACTTTAAAAAAATCTTTCCAATTTGATGTAAAAGATAATATATGAATTACTTTCTTACTTTTGCTTAATACTCATTATTTTGGCATTCTATCTCGCTTAGCCATTTTTTGGCTAGTTTTTACCCATTTTTTTGTCTACATTTAGCTATTATTGGTGAAGGAATTCTGGCATCCCTGGCTGCGATTAATACGGGGAATTATTTTTGAAGCGGACAACCGAAACAAAATTCCTTGATATTTGGCATAACTATAGTACTACTAGTAGGTATAAATGTTTATGCAAAATGTTTTCTTTTTTCGTATGATGTTTATTTGTCGAGCTATGGGGTACGAAAGTGTTGCCGTTTTTGAAAGAAAAATTTTGTAATTATTGTTTGAAGCTTAAAAAAAAACAAAAAAAATTAAAATAAGTGATTCTTATAATAAATTGTATGATCTTTAAAAAAAGAATATTTAATTAAAAAAAATGTTTTCACAATCAGAGCCGGAAATTACCAATTGAAATTAAAATTTTTCTAGCTTCGACCCTTTTAATTTTTTATTTATAATTTTTTTAGAAAAACTAGCCTCATTATACTGCAAAAGTTTGATAATGCAATCTCCATAAGTTGAAAAGTTATGGTAATTTCTTTACATGAACTCCACCTTTTAGTCATTGTTATAGAGAATCAGCGTTTTTAAGTAAAACTTCACGAGAAATAATCTCATGGAGCATTTTAACCCTCTAGCGCTTCACTGTATGGGTCTCTTCAGACACTTGCTTAAATAGGTACAAAAAATTCCCCTTCGACGGCAAGGTAGCTAGCTGATATATCGTACAAAATGTTTCCTTATAAAATTTCATTATGTCTTATGTGCTGTTTCCACAATGCAAACAAGCACTGCTTGTCTAAAATTTGTATGGAAATCACTCAAAAAACTGAGTGCTTTTCATATAAATTTTAGACAAGCAGTGCTTGTTTGCATTGTAGAAACAACACATTAAACTCAATTGGAACGCCAGAATCAGTGAAAACTTAAAATATGCTTGCGGGTTAATTTCGTATTTATTCACAATTAGTTTTTAATGATTTCTGGCGTTCAAGTTGAGTTTAGAAATGTATTGTTATTAAAGACTTTTAGGAAATTTTATGAGGAATTTTCCAAGATTTCCCGGGAATTTTTTTCTGCGTAGAAACTCTAGTGACGACGTTAAAACTTAACTTTTAGCCGTAAGAAAATGTGAAAATTCTATCTGAAATAAATTCGCATAAATGTTTGACAGAACTGACATAAAATTTTGAAAAGGTAAATTTTGTAGCACGTGCGATACATTTTGCTTTATACCAACAAAATTAGAAAACCGATTAATAAATCCTTTACACATTTTGAAAAGAGTATAAAATTTAATAATAAAAATGACAAATCTGCTTTAACAAAAATGTCTCCTCAAGCCGTCTTTACACTGTCTGAGTTTTCGTCTGATTTCAAAATCTAACTTTAAGAATATGACATTTAAAAGTCATATTGTATAATGGATGGAAATAGAATGAGTTCTACGTTTTACGTATTGAAATCAGACGAAAACTCAGACAATGTAATATCAGCTTTAACAAAACCAGTTGCAATTATTCGAACGCGTGACATGGAATTAATGATATTTATGTGCGGTTTCCATAATGCAAACAAGCACTGCTTGTCTAAAATTTGTATGGAAATCACTCAAAATAAATTGAGTGCTTTTCATATAAATTTTAAACAAGCAGTGCTTGTTTGCATTGTGGAAGCAACACATTAAAATGACCAATCATGCTAGTTGGTGTAGTATCTATTAGTGTGTTGTGCGTTTGATTCATATCAAAGACCAGGGTTTTTATGAAGACTGGCCAAAAAAAGGAGTTTGTTTTAATTTAAAACAAATCAATTATCAGTCTCTTCAAAACATCACAGTTAATAAGAAGTTTCAAAAATACGCACTAGTTAACAATATGGAAGTAATGAAAAACTCATTGCTTAAAAATGACTTCCAGTTTCTTTTAACCAAAAATATATCTCTTATTCTAAAGTTCATTCAACTCAATTGACCTCAAATTAAAGAAAAACTCCATTCATACATGCACCATCTTAACAATTATACACTGCTTTCCATACTAATATGTGTCTTAAAGAAGTATCATTCAAATAGTTTAAGTTTCATTCAACTGACAGCTATTAACTATACATTTCTTATATAATTAGTTATAAGATCTTAGAATATTCACTGTAAAAAAATTAACATATTTTTATGAAGAACAAAGAATACAATAAACTAAAAGATGTAAAAATATACAATGAACCATGCCGTCCACAATTTTCTCTATTTCGGTACTTTTCTTTCTCTAAGTAAATCGATACAAAACAAAAAGAAATTTAATAAAATAGAAAATAAGAAAAATTATATGGAAAATGTTATATTTGTCCTCTGTAATCAACATAATTTTTTCACATTTTCTCCCCATCAATTTATCTGGCTTTTTAATCATGCACACATTTTTTTCTTATATAAAAAATTTTGTTAGACGAGGGAATAGACGAGACACACACACACACAGCAGATACAGAAACATTTTAACAAATGGACCATTATTAGAAAATAGTTGTCGAACTAAAAAAACATGAACAGAATAAGTTGGTAAAACATTGTGTGAGAGAAAAAAATTAAATAAAGGTATGAGGTAATAATGATAAACTAAAAAGGGTGGCTGACTAACTCTGATTACAATAACTAAAAAACTAAAAAAAAATACAACTGAAAGAAAAAAATGTTCAACTAAAATTGTAAGAGTGAATAAAAACGTGAATCAGCCGCTTGTAGGCGAATTTGTTAAGATAATATAAAAAGCAGAAGACAACTGCAGCCGTAAAGTGAGAAGGTACCCCTATATGGTACCTTTGAATTTATAAAAAATGTATCAACAGAGTAAGATTTGCATTTGTATAGAATTTCCTTAGTTATACATTTTGTTAAGGGCACCAGAATATAGTCAACTTATATGGTTAAACCCAAGTCATGCTATATTTTTAACCGATATATTTTCGATCAAAGCTAAAGGTTAAACTATGACCAAACATGACTGCAGACAAAATCACTTCCGTACGGTAAATGGAACTGACACAAAACAAGTCAAGTGACCGGTCCCCAGGTGGTAGTGAACAGTCCGAGTTCTAACACTTCCTATTAACCATTTCTTTTTGAAATAGCAAAATTTCAAAATCGAAAAACAGTGTTCTTTTTATCGGACAAGTTAGTGCTTTGTTAGCTTATTTCGGATAAAATATCTGAAAAATCTAAGACATAAAAATTAACTGAAAAGCAATAAGTGAGCTATTTTGTTCAATTCTTTCCTGAAAGCTGCCGATTTCAAAACGAAATGGTTTTCAGGGCATGCCAGATTGTAAAAAAATATGTGTAAACAAATATGTATGTAGCTATGTATTACTCGTATCTATAGGAAAACAGATAATACTTTTTATTTCAGATTCAAAACTTTTTATTTTATATATAATATCAAAAATTTATATAGTTTTAGGTGCTGTAAGTTTTTAGTCAAAATATGATTAAGAAAACAACCTTTATATGGTTATTTAGAGCCATGATATTTTTATAAACATTGATAATATGATTAGTTTAAATCATAGTATATTTACATTTAATTAAACATTAGGTTGTGTGAATAATATTAGTGTTATATAAGACAACAATATTATATTTAAAACTGATCTATTTTCATAATATTATGATTTGACACCAACCATATAATTCAATCATAGTATGCTCCTCTTCGATTATGATTGCCTCAATCGTGTGGGAGGAATAGGATGCCCCTTCTTTGTATGGGGCACTTCCTGTATAGCTAGAAAGTTAAAATTTGGTACTTGATGGGAAAGTACTAAGAAAAGTTGTCAAAATGGAATTTTTTCATCTAGGGTGTGGTGGGGGGAGGGCTAGCGTGTCCCTTATTTGTATGATATGGTATTCTACCTATCACGAACTTGTTCCTTATTTTGATCTCAGTACTTTTTACGGCCGAAACTTTTGGATAGGAATTTGGCCTTATTTTCATATTTATGATTTTGTGCGGATTTCAGAGGCACTTGTAGCAGGAACCTATCCATTTTAATCAGTACTCGTTGAGAGAACACAAAAACCTTTCGAATGATATCAAATTTATTTATATTCGATAGCACGTCCTAAAGTTGTTTAATCTTTAATATGACGAACTTTTCCCAAAAATGGCCGAGATCCCCAAGTTTGGAGGCCTCTAATATAGAAACCATAAGAGATATCGAAATAACGTGTCGCAATGTTACGCGCACACAAGAGTAGAATATATATGTAGATTTTGATTAAAATCGGAGAGGATAAAAGTCCAAACCCTTCTTTTTGTGTACAAAATTTTTGATTTTACTCTGTGGCAGGTCATATATCAATTTTTTTTAATTTTTTCTCAAACGGCATGACTTGTCAAACAACCACACAGCCATAGACCACACAACTGGTTTGTACAAATGGAATTTTCTGTTTCGTTTGGCAAGCCGTTTGCGTAGTCTAATTAGCTTTTTACGAAGAAAAAGCATTAGCTTGGCGATTTTCCAATTTTTCATCAGTTGTTTTTAGCAATTGCCATATTTTATAAATTTTTATTTAGCTTTTTGGTGCCCCTGCCATCTGGCGACCAATGCGACTGTTTCACTCGCTCTATCCTAGATCGAGCGCTGGTCACACACGTTCTTGGCGCTGAAAACTATTTGAATCAAATTAAAATTTAGCACATTTTTTTGGTAAAAACTTTGAAATCGGTGCATGATATTACGAGTAGTTTCTATAGCTGGATCCCTTCTATAAGTTAAGGCAGGCCTTGTGCCAAAACCGCTCCAAAAATTAATATTGTGCATAAAATAAAGTATTACCGGGATAATAATGATTGAAATTTCGGAAGTTCAACTGTAGGCTTATCCATACACAAAAGAAAATGGGTGAAATTCTTGTGACTTAGATTTTTGTATACTGTTCTATGAAAATATGTTGATTTAATAAAAAAAGTTTTTGAATTTTCTGTGATAAAGTTTTGTTTCTATATGTGATAAATAAAATTGTTGAAAATATTTTAAATTTTCTCTAATAGTTTTTTTTAAAATTTCATTTTCAACAAACATTATACTTGAATCATATGTAGGCTTTATTGAAGTTCATGCTATTTTCGAAAATTACTGTTGTTAAATATTTACTTTTTTCTGTGCATATAAAAAATCAAACATACGCCGATATTAAGGAAGACTACAAAAATATGTGTTCACAACGAATGGATCCATCAGACTAATCCTCAGCTTTAGTCTATTTCAGTGGTCGGAAGATTTTTTTTTCATTTCGGTCTTTGTCCAGATAACGTCCCATTTGTGTTTCTCGATGTATACTTCTCTTTAAAGCGAGATCTAGAAATAAGGGCTTATTCCATTAAAATAAATTATAGCTTATTTGAAAGGCAATTGAATTACGCGACGATTAGTGCCTAATATGTTTTGATCGGATCACAAATGATAAAGTTACAGTGGATCGAAATTAAAATTTCTTACAAGTTTTAATGATTTTCGCCAATTGTTGTTTTTCAGAAGCTGTTTTGTACAAGAAGTAATAACGAAATTCTTAGTTTTAATAATACTTGAATAGACCATTTGATTAAAAAAAAATGTAGGCTATAATAGACCAAAAAGGGGTAACAACTAAAAATACCATAACGAAAAATTTAAAACACTAGAGTTTGAACTTACTTTCTTTTAACTGTAACTGTAACTGTAGCCATTTATTATTCGATCAAAGCAACTTAACTACTATTCGACTCGTAATTGAATTGCCTTTCAAACAGTATATAATCGAACTCTAATATAATCGACTCTAAACGTCACTTTAATATATGTAGTATACACAAGTATCTCTTTTAATATGATATACTTCCCACCCAAAAATAAAAATTTAGCTTTCACATAAAAGTATAGTGGTTAAACTAAGTTATACCAAAGAGACAATAAGACATTTTAGAGACTGTTTTAGATGTTACATTCATTGTATTTGAAAATTTGATGCTGTTTTTATAATTTTTATGACTTTTTACCCGCCCAAGATTTATTGAATTTGGATACGCAAGCATACAAACGCCAAAGTGTACAAATACAAATATTTTTTATATGTATATCTCGTCGTATTTGGATTATTTTTAGTTTTTAATTTCAAATACAATAATTTTGTCTGTCGGTATGTGGCATATGCCCTCTTCTATGGGGAAACGTCAACGTACAAAGAGACCTGGAATGTATGTATTTTTTTTGATATTGATACAATGTTGTGTATTTCTTTATAAGGGACTCTTAATATACAGACAACAAATAGTTCACCTTTATATACATAGAGATTTTTTAGTTTGTAAGTGTAAATGTATTTTTAAAGGCACAATTTATTTCGATTAGCTATAGTTCGACTTTAGTATTATACGAGTATTATAATGTAGTTTTGGGTAAAATTTTATATTTTCGTTTTTAGGGCAAAGAAAAGTTTTTCTTCGTTGGCTTTTATTTTAGTGCATACGAATACATGAAACTTTACGACATTAATTAATGTTAAATGTAGTGAATTGTTGGCATGTCATAGAAATAAATCGAATGGGAAAACTGAAAAAAATAAAAGCATCAACAACTGCATTTTGTAAAGTGTATTATATGGTATTATATTTATATAACTTTAAAAGTTTTATGTATATTTATAAAAGTTTTTTTTAAATCCATCTTTAAAATACGTCATAAGCTTATATAAGATATGCTATTAAAATAATTGTATTTATGCGTCTTATAATTGTAATAAAACCGTAGCTAGAGGGGCTAGAAAATTTTGCTGAGAGCTAAAACTTTTTTTATATATTTTTGTTATTATTGGTAGAACAGAATTTTGAAATATTGGAGCTTTTCTTCTATTTTGGAGCTGAGGCACACTACATAGCCAAATCTTAAAAGATTATATTGTTGATGCGATGAATTTTAATCGAACTGTATTGATATATATTTTTTAATTATTCAGGCTTAAGTTCGTTTAATTTAATTTCTCAATCGAAATTATTTTTATTGAGAAAGGAATTTTTCAAAGCATGTAACAACACTGTACAACTCAAAAAGAAATTACGTGGCTAAGGTTGAGGGCACCACACAAATAGTATATACGTGTCAAAGTTTCACCCCTTGTAGCCACTCGGTACAGAAATCTTTTGAGACTTATGTTTAAGGCATAATATGTGCTCAATACTTTAAGTTAAGCGCTACGAAGAAAACTTTTCTGGAACGCTTTGACTCTCTAACTCTTCGCTGTATGATGGTTCTTTTTGTTCCTTTCTTAAAAAATGGAAAAACTATTCTACTTCAGTGGTAACATAGCGGAATGAAGTTTTCTACAAAAATTTTCCACATGGTGTTTTGCATAAAAACGCTGTTTGCATATTTTACCTTAAACGTAGGGCTTAACAAATTTTTGATGTTAAACAACAATTGTGGATAAGTACCAAATTAACTCTAGAACATATTTTGGATGTCTTTAAAGACCCTTAAATAGAATTTTAAGGCAAATATTTTTGTAGAACATTTCAGCCTGCTATATTGGCTCTGAAGGCGAAGTTTTTGCCACTTTTTTAAAAAAGGAGCAAAAACGTCCATGCCAGGAACAGTTGGAGGATTCAAGTTTTTCCAAAAATATTTAAACGTAAGGCTTACAATATTTCCTATGTAGAGTACTAATTGGGAATACACTCACAATGTTATTTATTAAAGTAGCAAATTGTTCTTTATTCTAGATATATTCCGTACAGTCATTTTTAAATGAATAAATATTTAAAGTTTTAGGAAATTTTATTTTTAACTGATTCCAAAATTCATAAAAAAAACTAAGTGCGCATTAGTACCGATTTTCGGTTGCATTCAATATTGTCCGTTGTTGGCGTTATAAGTACTAAAAAAAGTATATGCAAAGTTTATGCTAGCTTCAGCTGCCGGTTGGCAGTATGTGCTTTGGAGGATCGGTTGGTGCATTCGGCAACAAACATTGAGCAAAACTATACAATTAATAATTAATCTATATGACCCTAGCCATTTAAAAATAAAGCAAAAATCGTTTATTTTTACGAATTTTAAGAGAGTGACATTTTTGTAAAATTTATATGTCTAACAAGTAGACAAAAAAAAAATACAAAAGTACCCATACAACGAAGAGTTAGAGGGCTAAAAATGTTGAACATATCTTATACTTTTAAGGTACTGCTTACCAGATTGCTTAAACTTTCAAATGCCGATACATGTGTTAGAATTATGTAATTTAACAATTTCGAATTATGTAATTTAACTAAAAAAAATATTTTTATACAGTGTAATTGAAAATAAAAGGATACATTTTTGACTTGAATAAGGATCGAATCATAATGTTACCGAGTCAGCCACGATCTCATCATCATATGTCTTCTTTTACCTTTCCGTCGGTAAGGGTGGTGAAGTCGAGTAGATAGAAAAGTAACATTAGTCCAATTCGATTCAAAATTTCTTACAAGTGAGGGAATTTTTTCAAAACTTCCTTAAGCTCTTTTGGTCTTAAATTTTTTTTCTTAGGCAAGCATTACTTGTGGTATTTTCTTGTCCCAAACTAGTTGAAAACATTCGGCTATCGAATACTAGGCGTAGCGTCTCGAAAACATCAGTTCGATATTTGGTACAAAAATTCTAGCAGAGTGATAAATCTT
Source organism: Panzeria rudis (assembly GCA_956483635.1). NCBI lineage: Eukaryota > Metazoa > Arthropoda > Insecta > Diptera > Tachinidae > Panzeria > Panzeria rudis. The sequence continues at coordinate 132,088,347 of OY101449.1, read as the reverse complement.
GTGAAAGGTCATCTTAACACAAAAATTTAATAAAAATTAACGAGCCTTTTAAAAATTCCTTGGTTTTGAATCTTCCTTAATATATCGGAAACTTAGCTATCAAAATTATGCTTGTACGACTAAACCCCCGAAAAAATTCCATGCGACATATGCACGAAAATGCTAGTACATATTACGAAATAGTTTGTAATTTCGCACCGCAAAATTCTTTCGTAAAAAATATGAAATTTACGAAAATAATTAATAAAATAAAAGTAAATAGTTCTTGCAAAAAAAAAACCTTCTACAAAATAGGCGCCCCCATATTTTAGCATCATGTACTTTAACGAGAAGTAATTGGGTGTGCAAAGTTTCATAGTAATCGGATAAGTAGAAGTAGTTAAAATGAATATTTACTTTTCATGGGCGTGGCACTGCCCACTTTTCTTGCTACAATGTTGTTTTCTAACGTTAACTAAATTCGTATTCAAAGTTTCATAAGAATTGGTGAAAAAGAATATTTACTTTGCATGGGCGTGGCACAGCCCACTTTCTTATCTTGATGTAGTAACAGAAGCTTAATGTGTGTGTAATTAGAATCGGTTGAGTAGAAGTAGTTGAAAACGAATATGCATTTACAAGACCCATCTTGAAGTACATCCTTTTGAATAGAGAAAAAAATCCGAAATCGGTTCATAAAAATACATGACGAATTGATAAACTTTCTCCTTTTTTTGAAGTCTGTTAAAAAATAGTTTGGCTGCACCGGGGCACGAACTCGCAATCTTCATATTTCAAGCCAAGTGCTCTATCTACCGAGCCAGTAACTAAAAATTTGTTTTATTTACTTCTGTATGAAAAATATATCAATTTATAATAAATAGCTTTAATTAATTTTTCTATTTCATATATATGTATTTTTTAACACTGACAAATGTTTACGAAAGCTTATTAAAAAAAATATTGACTAAATTTTTTCGTAATATGTACAAAAGTTTTATATATTTTACGAAAAAAGTAACTACGAAAGTTTTTTTTCGTAAAATGTGGCTTGGATTATTTTCAGTGAAAGGAACTTTAATGCGATCTCAAATTTTTTGTTTATTATTTTATATTATCGGACGAACCATTCCCGAGTTATATTAACATGGGTCGTGTAGCCTTCATAATTTATATTGAAATGGTTTATCTCGATTATAAAAAGAAAATAATATTAAAACTAGTTAAAGACATTTTGGAAACTAAACTTTTTTAAGAATCGAAAGACTTTTTACGTAACTGGATGAAGCAACAGTAAAAGTTGTCTCCTTAATCGTTTCGGTTGAATAAAACGTGTTTGGTTTCTTACAACGAACCAAACGCCTGATAACTTTAATTGAGCTTCTAAAAATGCCGTTTAAAAATATATTGCATCTTTTCTCAACCGAAATATTCTTCGAACTCGTGAATATTTATTTCCTAATATATCTCAGATATTTAAAATTAGAAACTAAATATGTACGTTAATTGTAAATGTATTAGCACAATCTGCTTGCGACGAATATGTCTGTATATGCATCTCTCACAATTGCATTTCCATTTAAATTCTTTTTTTTTTGTATTCAATTAGTGTTCAAATCGTATCTTAAGTGTGAAATCACGTATTGACATTAGTAGGTGTAACAAAGAATGCACTAAAGCATGTTGCACGTCAATCATACATGCACACATAAATGCACTAACACATACATTTTAAATATTGCATGTGCAGAGCATTTACCAATTGCAATCCTTTTGTTCTAAAACGTACGCATTTGCTGCAGTTGCTTTGAGTTTTGTTTGCGAAACTCACGTGCTGATATGGATCTTTTTCTTTCTTTAATATTTTGTGAGCAGATTAAATGTGTGGTTGCACTTTCTTCATTGGAATATAAACAGATAAGCTAAATTCCAGAAAGTATGGTCTTATATAAAAGAAAATTTTAGAACAATTAAATTCAGTTTTAATTGAAATTGCAGGTAATGTTGGTTTTATTGAAACACGTTTCTTGTTAGTTTTGTTACAAAAAGCATCTGATTTCTTATAACAGATTTCGGGTTCTAGTTTTTTATAATAAGAAATACATTTAATGTCCATTAATAATTGGGTTTTTAAACTTCCTGCAGTGTTTTTATTGTTAAAGTTATAAATCTTCAAATAAACTTTTATTCAAAAATCTAAATATTTAATAACCAAGCATTGTTTAATAATGTAAAATGCCATAAAATTCAACAAAGTTTAAAAGAGTTGAACAATAAACATTTCTATGGCATTTTATTACCAACCAATATCAAAATTAAAGAAAAAATAAAAAAATTGGTAACATAAAATGTTCAAGCATGCTGCCCTAATTAAACTTTAAATAAGAAAGAAGAGAATATCCGATCTACTACTATTGACTTTGTATGCAGCATATTAAAGTACAAATACACATCTAAAGCCTTCGAATATTTTGTATTTCTTTTTTTTTTCTAAAAGACTTGCAGTTAAAATACATACAATTAAAATTTTAAGAGATTTCATTAAATGCGGCCAAAACGGCTGGCTGACTTGTTTAACAAAATTTTCTTGTTTTAATGGGAGAGACAGATGGGTACATATACAATTGGATGGACATACATATTGGATGACATACAAAAGGAAAACGGCTCATAAATATTTCTCATGAACACACACATACGACGCATATACACCTACTAGCTCACTATGAGAGTTTATAACTTTAATGACTGAATAAATGTCCGTCCAACCGTTTGTCTGTCTTTTAGTACATATACATCAAATACATTCAATATACGAAAAAAAATTAAAAAAGGTGTACTGATGCATTAAAGTGTGTTTTTTTGTATCTAAATTGATCGAATTTTGGGGACATACATGAATACGCACCATCTCACTCACACGCTTTCAAATGTATCACATTGTAGTTTATTATTATTGTACAGTGCTATTGAGAAGGCCCTACATATTATTTATAAACAGAATGTTAAAGAGTGGACTCTATTTTGACAAATGAATTTCGTCGGTAGTACTTTTTTAATGTTTTACAAAGTAATGAGTGCTGCATATTTATATATCTTATTACTATGCCTCAAATTAGAAATACAATTTATTTTGTAATAAAATTAGTACGTATTTTTCTCATTATCTGAAAGTAGTTACAATTTGTTGTTATGTATTAATAAAATAAAGAGTCAAGCACGTCTTAAGTCAACATGTGTTTGTATATGAAAACTATCCAGGCCTTTTTATAGCCCTTCCAAGACCTGAATTTAAGATCCAAAACTAATTCTTTTCTGCCTTCTAGAAAGTCTCTACACTGGTTGTTTTTTGGAAGGTGTACGCTATTTTTAGATTTTTCGTTTTGTTTATTAAAAAATGTTCTATAGAAATAAAAAACATTCTCGCATTCTTTTTTCGCAAATAATTTGTATATAAGACAAAAATTTACGTTGAGGAGGCATCATACATGTTGTTATTATGTCGTTTATGTTGCAACTACTACATCATGTTCAATTTGTTCCTAATAAATACACGAAATTTAGCCTCTCTCAGATGTATAAAAAGTTACTTTGGATGAAGAGAAGGAGTTGGAAATAAAAAAATCACTATAATTCAAAATATATATTTTTCTCTCAAGATTTGAATATACAAGATATTCTTATGAAATTTTTACAGTTGGGTGCGCTATCAAGTCATATTGTCTTAATGTCCTAATATTTTACAACATGTAGTTTAAAAAAATTGTTTTTGTACTTCAAACAAAAAAGTCCTAAAATAATAAGACTTTGTGTGCTGTGTTTAGTGTTTGTCACAGTAGAAATCTGAGCGGAACGGCCGAATCTCTTTAGTCGGGCCGATGACAATATTTATAGGCTGCCGCCATTAATATATGTATGTGTATGTCATATGCATTTAATTATGCTTTAAAATTGTTCAGAGTCTTATAACCTCATATTTAATTGCTTTTTTATAACTTTTAAATGAGTAAAAATAAAAAATTAGTTAATTTAAAAATATTCAAGTGAGAAATTTTTTTTTGTAATCTTAAGCTGGGCTGGCAGCCACCGAACATTTTTTCACTAGCTGCCGTCCGGAAAATTGGTGGGCTCCGTCACCGCCAACAGCTGGTTTCGTTTATGTTTATGTATTTGAGCAATTTCATATTTTATGTGCAGAGAAAATATTTGTTTACTTTAATTAAAAATTAAGTGATTTAAAGATATTTATTCAGGATCTTATTTATTTTATTAACAAGATGAACTAAATTAAATTGGCATTTTGATTTCAAGCATTTATATTTGTTTTTTTTTTCTTTATAAGCTGGCTCAAATTTTAAATACCACACTAAATTATGAGGGGCTGCTCACAGCAGTCATATTTTTTCGTGTTATTACTTTAAAACATATGACTTTATGACTATGTACCTTGTGAGTCCCCCAAGTATATAAAGAGCAATATGACGACTAGCTGTGCATTACTAGTTCAAAACTTACATATTTTCAGTTATGACGACGCTGCAGCAAACGAACGGATATTTTTTGCGTATGTGTATATATTCAAATCCAACAAACTATTCCTTTAACCTTCTGATTTAAACGTACATAACTCGCAGTCGTTGTTGTTATTTCATTATAAATTATTTCCAACAAAGTTTTTTTAGTTTTTATTATTCGTAGTTTTATTCGATTTTTTGTTTAATATCAAAAATAAAATATTTTCTTATAAGGTGATGCTGTTACTTTTCTGGCTGTATATATTGAAGCATCTTCTAAGTGTGTCTTTGCTACAAAAAATAAAAATTAAGAAGAAAAAAAACACGACATTTTTAACATCTAAAATATGTTTCATACAAAGTATTAGATTCTCATGTGTATAAGTACAAGTATCTTAGACATGTTACAGGTAAAAAATTAAAATAATCGTCTAAAAATACTGAATATTGAATATTGAATACCAAATAATAAAAAAAAATCATTTGATTAAATTTGCCCATCGTTTTTGTGTCTTTTCAACTCCCAGTCCCCTAACCATGGGCGTAGCTAACCAAAATTAGCCATATCATTACAAAGGACGTTTGACCCGAGTAGAAAAAAAAACTATACAGGGAAACTTCAAATATTCTCGGAGTAAGAAAAGCCATGCCAGGGGTGACTATACTACCTTAGCATACCCTATCTACGCCAGTGCTCTTATCTCTGTTATAACAATTGTGATGGCTTTGTGGCGCATTATGTTAAGATGCCGCTAAAAGCAGGTACAATTTTAGTTTAGGCTTTATTTTAATATGCAAGAGTTGCTGTTGGTATGTATTTTTATGTGTAAATATTTTCGATATTTCAAATTTAATTAAAAATGATTTTAAAAATTTAAAATACCAAAAATAAAATGAAATAAGATAATAAGTAAAATGCGTTTTGAAATTGTTAATCGTTTCGAAATTATTTGTAATGAAGCGATGTAAAAGTTTTGTAAAATCACAATTTTTATTGCGACAAAGAAAATACATATAAGAGTATTATTTTTAATACGAACATTGGATTTTCTTTTCAATCTAATAGTGAATATATAATTAAAGTTTTACCAGGTGAAACTGAAAATTTCACAAATAAAAAGCAAATCCAAGAAATGTTGACCTAAAAGGAACAAATAATGAGAGACAATTGGCATGAAGAAAATTAATCCAACAATATGTAACACTGGGATTTGTTGTGCATTAAAATATAACAAGTGGCGATAAGCAGAGATGCACATAAGTACGGATAAACATAAACACTGTTATTGTGTTCTGCTGCGTACGTTGAATTAAATTGATGCCTAATTTCTCCTTGTTCCTTATAATATTAAATACACACCGGAACATACTTTTTGGTGCCCAAAATTTGATGTCCGTTTTGTACGTGTTGATTAGCCCTCATTACTATGTTAAACTAGTTTTTTCCAGTCAGCTCGTGTTTTCGAAATATTTCATCTAAATTTTTAATGCTACTGCTTAAAATGAGAGTTTTTTTTTTGCAAGGAACTAGTCTACCCAAACATATGTTTCTCTTGAGTATAATAATTCCGTTGGTTGTTTCGATATCTCTATCTGATCTTCCAAGGATGTTGAAATCATAAGAAATTGACTTTATTGCTCACCATAAATGGAAGGAAAGTCAATTGACTTTATAGCGTTTTCGAAAACGAAATAAATTCAATTGATTTTCAAATATACTACGTGCAGAGCATCGCGATACTTCGCAATGAATAATAATCTGAATGTACCAAGTCAATATTGGCATCAATTAAAAGCCATATATTATTAGTTTTTTTCCATTATACGAGTAATTACAAATTCTAAGAAAATTAGTTTTTCTCTCCCCCACTTCACCAGCTGTTCTTTCTACACTATCCCTTTCCCAAAGAAGGTAACCCATTAACTAATTAACTGGTAGGCATTAGTTGTCTAATTGTGCTACTTCTCTTTATAAAAATAAGAAAAATATTAAACAAAATAGTTTAATTAATTAAAAAAAATATAGACTGGATTTTTTCTAATATATCAAGCAAAAATTTTTTCTGGGTCATCATCATCATCATCCATTAAGCATTTATGAAATATCACTTTGTTAAATCTTAAGACTCTAAAAAATGAATGAGAATTAACGCAACGACATTAACATATTGATTCACTCAAAAATTTTCATGGAACAAATTTGGTACAATCGCATTCCTTTTGCTATCGTTGTTGTTGTTGTTGTTGTTATTTGTGTGTATGTCGTCATCGGCGTTCTTTTTTACGACACAGTTTTTCATGTTGTTTTTGGTGCTCCCTTCCTAAATAAGAGTTAAACAAACAATTCATTGATTATGTAAAGAACATTTACTTAAAATGATATTTATTTTTAGACAAACTTTTGTTTGAAAAAATTATGGGAATAATTTTTTCTGTGTACTAATCTGTGCAAGAATATATTTTATTTGAGTATAAGAATGCAGCTGCTTTTAACATTAGACTTTGGTGGTATTTTGAGGATAATTAGTGCTTAATTTTTATTCTTACTTTAGGACATTTTAATTAGATTCCAAATTATTTCATAAAAATGTGTTTATTGCAGTATTATGTATGTGCTTGGTAAATGTAAGATTATAAGGATAAAATGTAAAATTTTTAAGGATAAAACTGATAATAGTTAATATTCATTATCCTTGAATTTTCACCAAAATATCCTGGAACGTACATCAACAAATGTATATATAAAAGAAAGATAATTTTGTGTAGATTAATAATCTAAAAAGTTTTATTGAATTTTATTGTCCAATTTGGAAAAATTAGGCGAAGAAACAAAAAAGAGATTGAATGAAAAATAAATAAATAAAAAACCCGCGATATTTTAAAAGCTAGAGCTGACCAAAACAATTTAAGGTTGTTTTGAAAATGGTTATAGCTTTTACTGCACCTAACCAAAATGTCAATTTTGTTCCCCTGTGGTATGTATGATCCTTTCTGAGTATAACGTTATGAACCTTGGCCTATATAATCAAATCAATTCGAAATAACCACGTTAAAGTAAATATTTCAGTTTACAGAAGCTCGAAGGAATTTATCTATAGTTTTGAATTTGTATGGGTAATTTCATGTCAAATCGACCCACAGATAGACGCGACCCCTTTCGATTTGGATGAAATTTAATTAGATTTTTTTCTTTCATCCTATAACGAACTTAGGTCAAATAAAAAACATTAAAAATATTTATTTCAAAAGTTATGACATATTCAAAAGTCATAATTTCACCAAATTTACCAAATACGTTGGGCTTAGTATTTAAATATCTCGAAAACTATTTTATATACAAGTATAATTTGTATGTCATTGTAAACATACTATTTTGGGCTACAAAAATTATTAAAAAATTTTGAGAAAAAATATTTATTTGAAACGTTTTGAAATTTTCAAAACTGACTAAGTCGAAAACCTATACATTTTTCGGCCTAATTTTTTTTATATAATACTTCTAACAATTCTTTGAAGATTCTAAACTTTTTAAGATGATGTTTTTTGTCTTTTTTAAGATAAAAAACACAGAATTTCACAAAATAAAGCAAACGACAGACAACTTTATTAATGTTATTACTTTTTTCCTTCAAATGCTCCAAATTAAATTAAATTAAATTCAATACCTCAGACCGGTTTCGGTCTGGACCGGAAGCTGGGTCGGTAGTGCTGTTTCCGCTTCCAGTTTAGGGGATGAACCAAGAATAGGGTCGGTAGCTCAGTTCATAATTCCGGTTCCGGTCTGGACCGGAAGTTGGTTCGGTCCGGAAGTTTGACCCGTTGTATGGGATCAAGAATAAAAAAGTAAAGAAGAACGATATAATGCTACAAATCCAAATGTCTAAACTCAAACTAACCACTTTGGCATAAAAAAGAGCATGCGCAATGTGCAGCGCAAAGCGCTAGACAGAAAACATAAATGCGCATTGCGCAAAGAGTGGCGCTAATAAATCAAATGCGGTTGCGCTGCGCTAACCAATTGCTCCTATTTTTCGCTCCGCTCCTTGCGCTTGTGCGCATTTTTAATACGCTTGTAAGAAATGCGCAGTGAGCAAAAGGAGTGCGCAAATCCGAACTCTGAAAAAACTCAGCCTACAAAATATAGGGTTTGTTTTACTTAGTTTTAAAAATCTCAAAACTTTTCAGATAACTAATTTTTCAAAACAAAATTTTTTTCTTCTACATATTTCCTTTAGTATTACGCACAAATCGTCCTTGTATATTAAATACCCAGTAAAAATTTTTCATGATTTTTGAAGCACTAAAGAAATAAGCCGCTTTATAATTCGCTTTAAAATATGAGCTTGTTCAGAAGCTGATTTCATAGCGTCACAACAATGCAGGTCTTGAAGCGAGAAAAGTATTTGCTTTTTACTTATACAAAAGCTTCGTACACAAGCTATACAAAAAAGCTGATTTTATAGTGGTGATCCAAAGCAGGTTTTTAAGCGAGAATGAAGAGTAAGTTTATTTGAGTTTCTTGGTGCCGTTTTGCAACAGTGTTTTTGGTCGAGTGATTGGTATGTTGGACTTCAAACCTGAAGGTTCTTAGTTCGATAGTAGCTGAAGTTAGAATAACAAACATTTGAGCAAAAATATGAAATTAATAAAAATAGATAAAGAAACGAAATAAGAAAAATTCAAAATTGCGTTAACGACGCCAATCCACATCGAACCATTTTTTTTCATATATTTTCAGCTCTAGTGCTGAAAATGTTGATGATTTTCAGCGCTTCAAAAGCGCTTTTGTGAGCAAAAGTGTAGTACTCAAATCCGGGAACTCGCCATACAAAAATCAGCAGCGATATCAGCAGGTTTGTCAGCGCTACTTTTATTCCATAATAGTAGAAACCTGCTTTATTGGAAACAACTTTTTTACTGGGTTTCATCAACATCGAAAGGGGTAGTGTCTAAAGGTACGGTCACACTTGGCAAATATTTGTCTAAAAAAACGTAACCAATACTTTTGCTGAGTTAGTGTGATTTAACTGGATTTCTTTATCACAAAATAAGGTTTATTATGCTGCAAAAAAACTATTTTTATATCTATGTATGTGATGGAAATCGATTTTGAAAACGAAGCAATTTTAAAAGATGGTTTTTAGCAATAGTTCCTTATTAAAAACAATTTTACCACAAATATTATAAAATTATATCTTTATAAAAAGAATCACAAAAATTATAAAAATTGGATGAAAAGTGTATTAAATATGTTTGTTGAAACTGCTTCATCTTCAAAATCGATTTGCATCACATATTTAAAAACCATATTTAAAAAAAAATATTGGAATTAAAGGAACTAAAATTTTAGCTTGTCTGTTGGCTACGCTTTTTTCGGCAAATATTTGCCAAGTGTGGCCGTACTTTAACTGTTGGTCGATTTTAAATGTCTTTACCTTTATACAAATTTATATAGTTAAAAAGCAGATAATAATATATTTAATACTTTATTATATTATTCATCCAAAATGATTGAAAAGCTGTAATAATTTTATATCTTCTTTTATTTTCAGGGATCATCACCCACACTAACATTAATATCTTCAAAAGTAAGTTAAATTTAAATAAAAAATTAATTTTTATATATAAGCTTGCTAGCAAATATATAAACTTAGATGCTATAAATAAAATGATATGACATAATAAAACATAAATGCATATATGTAATCATTTTTAGAAATATAGACATATTCTAAAAAACTATTTGCACGTGTTTTGTACTTTATTATTTTTATTCCATTTAATAAGTTTTAATCAAAATATATGAAATTAGAAATTAGAGCACAATGCTTTTTACCCTCTTAAAATAGATTCATTTATAATATTTATATAATATCTTCTTATACAACCATTAAGACAAATAAATAAATATATTTTGTATTTAGTGGCAATGCCATAAGTACTCGTACTGTATGCATGGCATGCATACAAACATGCATATAAAATGATTGAAATACATTCGTATGTCATGCTTTAATCAGGCTGAAGATATAGTGACATATAGGGTGTTCACTGTTTCATGAATTGCATTCTAGTTTTTTTTATTATTTATAATTCTTTATTTTAAGACTATTTTCATTGTGAATTGTGTATAATGAAAACCTTTAAAATTTTTCACCTTACAATTATTTTAGGAGTTGTATGTTGTAAACTTTAATAGTAATTTCTATATTAATATTTTACAAAACATATTTAAAAACATGATTATGTGTGTTCGAATCTGCAGACCTATTGTCATATTTTCCTTGATCTCCCATTATGCGCCGTTACATCCGGAAAAAGTAACTAAATAGTGTGTTTTATTGACCATAGAAATCATTAGTTCTTAATTTTTCAAAAAGTTTTAGTAAATGTTGACCGCTGTAGTACAGTGATTAATGACTTCAATCTTTAAGCTTGTTGTGGCGGTGAAAAGATGACCATCATCCACCCTCTGATATTAGTACTCGCATTTCTTTAGAATTACATGCACATATATGTATTTATTTGTACAATTATAGATTGAGAATGATGACTTTATAACACCATTGAAAAATCTTTATATTTTTAAGGTTTTTTGGGGTTTATAATTTTGTAGTTGCTGGTTTGTTTCATATTCTGCCATAGTATTGGATATGATTACACATCCCACTTGACCAAGACTTTCGTTAACGATATCGATTTCGAATATATCTCGAACATTTATCGTGCAAAAATATCTAGAATGACATTCAAACATGTCGCTCAGTTTTGTTTCAAAAAACATTCGATTTTGAAGGTTCGTTAGCAATATCAAAAGTGAGCCAATATCGAACAAATTTGGATATCACAAAAAGGCAGGAGAAAAGCAATTTTCAGGGTTCCGTACACCAAAAGTGTAAAGCATCGCTGGCCATCTGTCTGTCTGGCTGTCTGTCTGTCTGTCTGTTTGTCTGTCCGTCTGTTACAGGCTGTTTTCAAGAGAACCGTAAGAGCTACGGACCTGAAATTTCCTCAGAACATGTAAAACTTTGACCTCTACAACAGCAAGTGTATGAGAGATAAATATTAAAGGGCGTTTTAAAGCGAGCAACGAACAATGTTGAAATGCTAATGTAATATACAGTCACTTTCACATTTTCAAAATGAGTGTTAATTGGTGTAGTCTGTAGAATAGACTACACCAATTAACACTAAGTATTATATTATAAAAATTAAAGGGTGTTCTATCAGTTAATGTAATTTTCCTATGTAGTTATGACAATATTTTGGAAAACGTAAGAAAGAGGTAAGCTATTGAAATTTTCAAAAACGCTAAAACTAGCAAATTCCAAAATAAAAAAAATCAAAGCGAAAAATCCCAAAAATGACGCTTAAATGAAAAGAGCACCAAAATTAAAAAATCGCTAAAACGTAAAAAATCACCAAAACTAAAAAGATCGCCAAAAAAGTAAAAAAAAAATGCGAAAAATCGAAAAAAGTCGTCAAAACGAAAAAAGCACTACAACATAAAAAAAAATCGTTAGAACTAAAAATATTATAAAAAACGAAATAATCGCCAAACATGGGAAAAAATCACCAAAACAAAAAAAGCGCCAAATCCGAAAAAAATTGCCAAAAGCTAAAAAATCGCCAAAACGAAAAAAAAGTGTCGAAACAAATAAAAAATCGCCAAAACTAAAAAAAATCACAAAAAACCGGAAAAATCCTCAAATCGAAAAAAGCGCCAAAACGTAAATAAATCGCTTAAACTAAATATATCATCAAAAAGTGAAAAAAACGTTAATCAAACCAAAAAACCGCCAAAAACATCGAAAAAAAGTTTAAAAAAATAAAAATTATAATATTAAACAAAAAAACTAAACGGAAAAATTTCCGAAACAAAAAAATTACAAAAACGAAAAAGAAGATACATATCTGTATTCTTACGGAACCATTCGTGTGCGAGCCAAAATCGCAATTTTCTTAGTTTATTTAAGATTATTATCTTTATTTTTTAATTAATTTATTTTATATCCAAATTAATTAATTTATTTATTGTTTTATTTTTAATTTAACTTATTTTATTTATTTTTTAATTCTTTAAGTTACGCACTCAATCAGATTTGATCACGGTACCTCCAGGCTAACAGTCTTACACACATCTACTAGGCTATCGTGGTAATTATTGCACATACGTATTGTACAATACGCATGTGTTATTTTAATTTATAACTTACGATGCAATTGGGCAGATTCGATGATGGTACCTCTGGCTAACAGACTAACGCACATCCACTACGCTATCGGCAAACATTCGAAAAATTATCGAGAGAAGTTCGCTTTAGCACGCATTAGATTTTTTTAGATTCTCGAAGAAATATCCAAGAGTTTTGGTTTAAAGTTTCTTCGCTTTAGCGAACATTCGTTTATATCGAATCTCACGTCAAGTGGGATATTACAATATGCAAGGATATAATACAATCATGCTCACAAATACAGAAAGCCATACATATAAATTGCGTTCGCAGAAGAACAAAAAAAAAATCACTAAATAAATAAAATAACATCACAAGAAAAATAAACATGCAAAAATTAAAAGAAACACGCCAATGCTGAGCCGATGACTCAACACAAAAATCATCATTATCGTCTTCGTCTCATTGAACAGGAAATTTTTGTAATTCTTTTTCTTCATTGTATGATTTTGGCCTTAGTATCGTATTATTTTTGTGTTAGTGGGTTTGTCAAAGTGTGAGTGTATGTGTCTTTGGCATAACACATTTAGCCAGATTTTAAAATTTCGCTTAAAGTCATTCTTTAAAAACATTATTTTCACTATAAAAGCGTATAATTCTTTATGTTTTTGCTCATTTTTCTTTTGTGATTCAATAAATATAATGATAAACTTTGTTTTACACTTTCAACATGCAGTTTTTCCGTTTAAATCTATACTTTTTTGTTTTTCTATATCAGCAAAGAAAGCAAATAATGATATATTGTATATTATATATCGTCACAGAAAATGCAAAAAGCCCTGTATAACATTTCAAAAGTTTTACAGGAGAAGCATACAACTTGTTGAAATGAAAACTATATTGCCAATTAGTGTAAATTATTACAATACAATTAAGAAAGAACCCACAAATTTATATATTTATTGTAAAATTTTGCACAAATTGTCAATATATTTTGTCATGTAAACAATTTTCATGCTTCTCCTGTTAAACTTTTAAAATGTTAGATAGGGCTTTTTACATTTTCTGTGACGATATGTATGTATATATTATTTTGTGTGTGGGGGGGTTTGGTATTATGCCAACAGAAGCAAATGCAAACAGAATAGAAAGAAAAACTACTTATAAAAATCCATGAAAACATCAATTGAAAACGAGCTTACAGATGTATTCGTACATAAATACATTATGCAATATTTTTTATCAGCAAATTATATTTTGAATGAAAATGTATGAAAATAGTTTGTACAAAGGAAAGAATGTCAAGAGTAACCATATGTTATGATTTATTTTATTTATAATAAAGTTTTTTTTTTAGTCATATTTAGTGCAATTTAAGAATATGAGTTGGAAAATTTGTTTGGTGTCCTTGATAAACAGGAAATAAAAACGATATTGGTATTGAAAGGAAGTGTAATTCTTTTTTTATGTATTATTTTATGTATATTCGCATATTCTTCTGCACTAGTGGCGATTGTCAATTCATTTGGAATTTCTAATATATAGTTTGTGTATGTATGTACAATGTACATATACTATGCTTTGAATTCTTATAGGCAAGCGTATAATTTTTGTATGAAAAATTACAGCTAAAGTTATGACCAAAGTTTATTTTTTGGGATGCAAAAGACAAAAAACTAAAAAAAAACAATAATTAAAAGATCATGTTAAATATAATTTTGCTCTCAAATTTAAGCAATTTGGACAAAGACATTTGATCATAGGAACTATCAACGAACGTGAGAAATATTGTAAATGAACACAGAAAAAATTGCAATGTTAAATCAATATTTCGCAATGTTGATTGAAAATCATATTAAATTTATGAGAAATAGTTTGTTGTTTAAGTGTGATGGTGTTTTGTTTTGCTTTGTTCGTAGGTACAATGCATTGTTGTTTCTCAGTTGTGTGACTTGTGGCTTCTTTTAATGTTCGTGTCATGTAAATGTAAATAGGCGACAAATAGCCGGCACTATCAGCGAAAATTTCTCGCTGCTGATATAAAATTACCATTGTTTGATAGTCATTTTAAGGGAAAAATTATTAATCTAACATTAAACCTCTTTGATGTAATATTTTTCACTATTAAAACAATATTGTTATCAAGGTTACATTTAATTTTAAATCAGCATGACATACTATTTTAATTTCAAATAAATTTTATGTTAAATCATCAATTAAACCACGTTGAATTGAAATGAAATTCATGTTACCTACGATGGTATTTATTTAGTGTATATCTAAAGTAAAGTTTAAAGCTGTTGTGGCTGCAGTGGTTAGCACGTTGATGATCAAGCTAGTGTTCCGAGTTAAAATCTTGGCTAAGGCAGCAGACTAAAACACAAATTTTTCTCATGTAATACACATCTAGTAAGTAAAATAATGAAAATGGCTACATTAAATTCATGTTGTTTCTACTTGAAATAACTTTAATTTAATGCCAGTCTTCATGTTGTTTCAGCATCAAATTCAATTTGTTTCAACTGGAAATAACTTTGATTCCACATGGTTCGTCGTATTATTTCGGTATCAACTTCATTTTGATTTAACTGTACTGGATCATTAAATCAACACGAAATATAGTTATTTTAAAAGGGAAAAATGTTTTTTGAAGGTTATTGTGTAAAATCATATTGAAACACCTATGAAGCAAAATCACTACCAAAAAATTTTAATATGAAATTTTTTTATGTGTCTTGAAAAAAATTTATCTGTTTCTATTTTTATCAAAATCAATAACTGACCTTGAAAACATGATCATTGTCATTAAGTTCCTTGAATTCTTACTCCGTTACAATCTTACATTTATGATCTTCTCTAATAAAATAATAAAAAAACTCGATTTTATGGATATTTGCGATATTTATAGACACACACACATATGTAGGAATTTATTATTTGCAGCCTTTTCGCAAAAACGAAGGTTTTATGTCAGAGTATAAAATGTTATGGGTTTCTTTAAATTAAATCTAGTCAGCACTCAGTTCGTTAATGATTCTTGCGAAGATATTAAACAAATATCAGTTTCTGTGCCGAGGGACTAATGAAATGCATCAGATAATATTTGCAAATCATGGTGGAGAAGTTTCGTTATAAATTCATAATTATTTTCAAAATGATGCTCACACTTTTGTTAATAGTTTTACTTCAATTACAGAATTTATTGTTATAATAAACACATTTTAAGTAACGCTATTTTTGGCTTTCTACTCCATCTTTCCAAGCACGAAACGCTTCTTAGCGAACTTTAAATATAAATTACACTATGCAATAAAAAATTAGCCTAAAAAATGAGGTGTTTTTAAGCTAAATTTGGGATGCTGAATACGAATATGACATTCGTTTATGTTTCTTAAGAAACTTTTTCGAGATATTCTCAAAAAAAAAAACCCCAAATACAAAGCTCAATCTATTTGTTCTTGGAAATTTTTTTAGATTTAGGGTGCTGTTGGCTGAGTAGTTAGCGCATTTGACTACCAACCCTGAGGTCTTGAGCTTAAGAGTAGTTTCAGGCAAGCCAACAACATCATGCATTTTTCTCATGTGCATTGGTGTTTTATTGTGTTGGACTATTAAAGTGATGAGGGCATAGCACTGATCACTTTGGCAGTACCGGCAACGATTAATACTATCATATCCTAATGCACTTCACAGTACCGTCCTTCGTCGGTATTGTAGCAGAACTGTCGGCGAAGTAAAATAACTAATAAAATGGCTAAACAGCTTAAACAGCTTAATGCCTTTACTTGACACCAGAGGAGCTTGCAACATTGCTCTACAAAAAAAAAAAACGCGCTATAGCAGAGTTGAATTAAGCTTTCTATCTCTCTCCCACTTCACCTCCTGTTCTCTCTACACTATCCCTTTCCCAAAGAAGGTAGCACATTAATTAATTAACTGGTAGGCATTAATTGCCTGATTGTGTTACTTCTCTTAAAAAAAAAAGATCAGGATACTTTTCTTTAAATTGGGCTAAGTTCGATTTTAACTTGAGTAAAAAAAATTGTTGGTGTTAAATAATTATTTTGTTTAAATTCAAGTTTTTCACAATATATGACACAAAATATTCAAAAATATGCACAAATAATCAAATTCATTATTTCGTTCATATGTTTCACTTTGCCATAATCCGTCTGAATAATAATTTTGTTGAAATTTGAATTTTCACAAAATAATACGAATTTATAACAACAATATGTAACAATATGCTTTTTCATCAATATATGCAAATATATGCACTAACAAGTCGATGCTATTTTTAAGCAAATTCATTATTTTGTAAAGATATTTCGGTTTTGCCATTATTTGCATGAAACCACTGTCCCTGCTTATAAGTCAACAATAGCTGAGTGAGTAAAGAAAGTACTTGTTTTCAAATCTGAAAGAGCACGTTTCGTATCGCAGCCGGGTAAAAAAGTGTGAAGTGAAATATTAATAAAATGTTGTGTATAAATTTTTAAAAAATTTCTTTATATGACTACTTACTTTTTATATTCAAGTAAGTCAAATAATAACTAGTTAATTGCTGTGACGATGTAAGTATATTTGTAAGATGTACTGAAGCGGCTTAAAATGGTGAATTTTGCAAAAAAAAAAACATAAAAATATTTTAAATTTTCTTGAAACTCAATGAATTTTGATACTATCAACACCAGAATGTGTTGACTAAAAGAAAAAAACTTCGTATAACAGTTCTCGAGATTTTTGGAACTAGCTAGACCACGTTTTTCGCGACAATTTTGAAAACGCTTTATATACAAAAAATGAATGCCATATTCGTGTTCAACAAACCCCAAATTAACAAGCATCTTATGGCAAAAAGTTGCAAATTTATGACCTAGTGTTATCAATTTCGTAACAAATCTTATAATCAGAAAAACTGTGTACTTCCACACACAATTTGATCGAAATCCCTCAAGTAGTTTTTAAAAGGTGCATATTTAGAGATAAACAGCCAGAGCAAGGAACAGATAGACAGGCATAAGGAGAAAAATGGTAACAATTAAAAAAACAATATTGAAAAATTTACTTTCTGTAGCTTAGATCGATTACTATATCGAACAATTATTCCTCTGCAACTTTCAAATTCTGATTTTTCCATTTACGACTATGTTGCATTAAAATAACGATGTCATGTTCCTTTAAAACCTTAAAGTAAAATCTATAATATTAAAAATCAGATGACCAATGCTGCTTGAAGTCTCTTAACTCAATTATTAATGTTTCCAAGAAAATACTCAATAATGTGAACTCAACGGCTTTACATGCTTACATTTGATAACTGAATGTAAATCTTTCCTTTTTTTTTGTTCTTCTACACCATGTGTCACAGCATAAAGTGCCCTGTGAAAACACAATCCACTCGTACATATAAACGAGTAAAAAAAATCTTACAACATACAGCAGAAAAATAAATAAAAAAGGATCAACGAAAATAATTGTTTTTAGCCAACATCATTACAAATGGTAAAAAAAAAACTTTGAGAAAAAAACTAAAGAAAATCATTAAAATAAAAATGTTTATGGACACATAAAGTTCAACGACAAAGGTGCTGGAAACAAAAAAAAAAAAATAAAAATAAATAAAAAATATTGTTGGCTAAAGTGGATGGGTAATGAGACAAATGTTGTGTCATTATTTATACGACGGAGGCAGGATATATCATCATATTATGAAAAAATATTTTCGCTCCGGGAAATTTTGTACCATATATCTTCTATATACTTGTCCTATTCCTGGTGAAAATGGGAGTGGTGAAATATTTTCCCGAGTCGTGACGGTGTGTGTGGTGTGAGAAAAATTTAATACAAGATTTTCAATAAATACCTTAGTCTACTATACGATCGCAAAAACATTACATAGAAAATATATGTATGTATGTAAGCATATAATTTTTTGTACGAGCCTCGTATTTTAATTTCTCGCAATGGGGTTAAATAAATAACAAACTAAGTTAAAGGAAAAGGAAGCGAAAAACAGTCACAGCAAAAACTCAAATGAAATGAGATGCCAAGTGACTATAAAAAGCATCATATTTCCATTTTGTAACTAATTTAGATACAAATATTAAGATATGGAATAAAAGTTAAATTTTCTCTTTACAACTTGTGATAAAGATGTTTGCAACTGGAAGAGTATCTCAAGCAGACATTTATAAAATATAGTTTTGATTTAAATAATTTTAATTAACATAAAATCAAAAGCAGTTCTTGATTTAAATGAATAAAGTCAATTATTTAAAACTTTCTTCTATTTGGCATTATTTATTTAATATTAAAAAGGCATTTTTAAATTGATCCCTTTTGTTGCCTTACCCTGTGTTTAGACATGCAAGTACTTGCATGCAAGTTCTGTGAACGTATTATCAACGAAAAAGAAATTTGTCTTGATTTATCTGTCTTTCTCATAGCTGAATCAAAAGTGTGTTAGTAGAAAAGTTTGAGTGTATTAAGTTTTTCGAACTTGCACTTGCATGTGTAAAGGCTAAGTTAAAAAGGATAACAATATCCATAAACATATTAACAAATTATATTTGAAAAGATAGCCTTGAATCATTAACATTCCATAAAATACACTAAAATACACATAATTTCAATCATTCCATTAAATTTTTTGTCACTTTTCCAAAAAACAAATTATAGGTATAAAAAAAATTCAATTATTGCTACAATGCTTAAATACTTTTTGAGATAGTGGCGCAGGCGCATACTTGCCTTATAATAACTTGGCAATTTCTTGGAATCTTTTCTTATTTAAGTTCTAAATCAAGCCTTAAGAATGAAACTTTAGAACGAACCTAAATGTTCTCAAGAATGTTTATCTCTCATTTCTTTTCATGTTTTCACATTTGGCCATGCAACATCACGGTTGCTGGTTAACCACCGTCAAAGTATTTGTTTATATTTTTTTGCATTTTTAAAGATTTCTATGATTTCAGAGACATTTTGTGGTGCCACATTTATACTCCTGTATACAAATTCAGAGAATATTTCCGTGCTGTTAATGAAAGCACTTAAGTCTAAAAAGTAAAAACATATCTTTTTTATTCGTTTGTTGGTGAAAACTTAAAAATAAATAATTTTTCTGAGTTCTATTGCCTCTGTTGGTGTTATTAAGAGTTCTTGAAGAATTGTAGTAGTTTTCGCATTGCCAGTTTTATGGATAGTTTTGCTTGAATAACTTTGTCAATTCAATATGTTTGGAAACACGGTTTTGGTTGATGATGATGCTGTTTCTTTTATTTACCAATTTTTTGTGAGATTGAGCTTAAGAACGCTGTACCAGACTGTCGTTATCTTGTCATGTCAAAATAAACTTACGAAATATTGTTTCATATTGTTGTAGTTGTTGTCACTTTTATAAACAAATTTATTTTCTTAAGATTTTTACTATGGAATAAAGTATTTTCAAGCGTTTCCTCAATGCCACATTTCTTGATTTGGTTGTGGGAAAATTTGGTACCTTTTTAACGTATAGAAAAAGTACCAGCAAATTTTACTCCACCAAAATTTTACTAACCAACGCTGAGACATGCATATTTTCCCTTTACCAGAACACACCTTATACCTTGAATATATGATGATCTTGATTAAAAGGGACCTTATCTTCCCAGCAAGAAATTACAGTAGAGCCAATAATAGCTGTTGGTGTACATTTTTTCGATTTTTAGATTAGAATTGCTTTCAGTGTTCAGACATATTCCGCCCACTTTACAAGTGTAATGATCGCTATATTCACCTCTGAAGTGACTTAAAAGATATTTTTCAAAACCTTTTTTGCGTGATATCTACCACAACATTGAAAAAACTTTAAAGCTCATTTACTCAATACTATATTTTCACATTTATAATATTTAAAAATTCATATCTCGGTTAATTTTTCAAATTTCGCTGTAAAGAAAACGTTATTCTTTTCAGAATTCTATCTAGTTATAGGAAATGTATCTAACTCAATTTGGGTCTCCGGAAGATGTCCCTTTTCATCAGTATCATCACATATAAAGACTACAAAATTTCTTATGCCATTTCGCTATAACAATGTTGAAATGCAACCGAGATGTAAACTTTCAAAACGCAAAAAAACCTATATATCTTTTTCGTCCCCTCTACCAGGATTAGCCGATAGAGTCTTGTTATTATGGAAACAATTTTATTTTGTTGTACAGTGTAATTTAAATGCTTCAACTTCCAAAAAACAGTCGAAATTTAAGACTCTATGGGTAAGTATTTAAAAATGTTTTCTTTTCTAAAATTTCGAACTTTTCAAGAGGCTGCTCCAGCGATTTTATCATAACTTAAGAAGGGGTTGTCCTCTTTTGCTTTTCCGTAGACAACGTAATCGTCGACGAAAACAAAATTCCATGCATTAGCAACGAAAAAAGTTCCTTGCAGAAATGTTTTCGTCGAAATATTTGCATTAAAGAGTAATTTTTATAGCGCATATGATGTCCTTGGAAGATACATATTGGAGCAAGAGCTTTCCGAGTCTGATAATTCGGTGGCATAGTCAGAAAGCGAAGACAAGTTAGACTTCTCTGATGATTGTGATACGGATTATGATTTTGAAGCTGCTCTTCGCAATGAAAACACAGAAGCTGAGAACCATGTATAAGATTGTGAAAACGATGAATTGGAAGAAACCGATTTAGGGCGAAAATCAGTATTAGATGTGTTATATACAGGGAATAATAATACAGATTTAGATAACGCAACCGGAGAATCGAATACAAATAGTGCAGAAGTCGTACCTATTGTTGGTGGCTGTTCCCAATGGCAACAAAATAAAACAATGTTTGAAGGAGATCCTAGTGGTTCCGCCAGGAACCGACTATACTTCACCTTAGAGATCCTAGTGGTTCCGTTAAAAACCAACCAGGTATTTTTTACCTCTGTCAGGTAAACATAACATGTAAGTAAAACTGTAGAGCGAATCTTGTTTAGAATGGCGAATTTTATAACATATAATTTTTTTAAGTTAAAAAAAGATATCAGGATATTAAGGGCTAAAACGTGTTTAAAGGTATAATTTTATACTTATTCAGAATAAATACTAGCCATAGGAAATTGTGTATGTCCAACGTTTAAGGTACAAATTGTACTTAACATTTTTATGTAGAACACCACGGGACGTTTTTGCCCTCTTTTACGAATGTTACAAAATGACCCATAGAATGAACCGTTAGAGTGTTAAAATGTTCCAAAAAATATTTCTCGTGGTGTTTTACATAAAAGTGTTAAACACATCCTATAGCTTAACCGTAAAGCTTACTAAATTTCCTATGTCTGTGGATGGAAATTTAGCACTCCCTAAAATGAATTCCAGATGTAAGCTTTCAAAACGACGATACATGTTTGTTGCTCTCCACCAGAATCAGACGTTAGATCCTTCCAATTAAAAAAAAAAATTTTTTGTTGTATAGTGTAATAGTCTAGTTGGACAAATTTGTTGGAAGTGTGTTATTTTCTACGCATACTTTACATACAATTTTGCATAATTGTCTGTAACGTAGACGCAATTGGCTTTCGTTCTCTCATAATATATTCCACTGATAATAACACAGTCCAACATGAATTTTATAGCCTAGGATTTCTCAGTAAATTTCGATACACATAGTATTGAACTTCAATGCCTATACAATTTTTTTTAATTGACTCTGGCTCTCGATATTTGCTGTTATACAGAAAACTAAAGAGGCTAATTTGCTTTAACTCGACAACAAATCGTTAGATATAATTCTATAAAATACCAAAAACTTACCATTAAAATTTCCTATAAATTATTTTTGATTCAATTCTTAGCTAGCCTTATAGATTTGTAGATATTGAGAAAGTTTTTGGGGAAAAAAAACAAAATTTTCCAAAAAAAATTTTAATTTTTTTTTTATTGATAAAAAATTTTAAATGAAATAAATCCTAAATTCTATACTTAAATTGTATAGTTACATTTGCTACAAATAAAATAAGCCAATTATCATTAAAATCGATGAACAACTTTTGATTTTATTCACAGTTAACTAAGGGAACTCATGTGATAATGATGATTTTCATACAACACACAGTAGGCGATTTTGGGAAAAATGGAAGTAAATATGTAGTTTCTAAACGGGCCGTCCTCGATTCTTATAAAATTTCATACGACATTTGAGGGGGTGCTGCTGAGCTTAAGTTTAGAGTTCGGACTTTATATTCCTAAAAACGCGGCGCCGCAAGACCCCAAAATGGATCACTTTGGGCTTATGAAAAATTCAAACCTTTGCCAAGCTGATGTTTTTGACACAGAAGAAAATTGTTTAACTTCCTGTAATTAAGATTTATGTATGCAGTTGTATGAAAATGTGTTGATTACATAAATTTTTTTTTGTTCTTCTGTGATAAAGAGTTTTTCTATATTTGATAAAACAAATTGTTGAATATATTTTTATTTTTCCCTAATGACTTTTTTTAAAATTTTATTTTCAACAAACATTATCTTTGAATCAAAAACATTTTTTATTGAATTTCATATTATTTTAAAAAATATTAGAAATATCAAAAATATTAGATATTTAGATATTTAAATTTTTCTGTACATGTAGATTTTCCTATCCAAGAGAAGAGAAGTTTAGGAGATATTTGATTTAAAAAAACTCAAATCTACCATTTGGCTAATGGCGAAGTCATATCGTCTTTTCTGCTGAAACAACACCCGGGATAGTGTGTGGAAATCTGAGCCTTCAATCTCAGACTGTTACATTCTTTTACACTAATAAGAACGTGCGAAAGCTTCCTCCATTACTAACGATATATAATCATTTCCTAAATATATCAACTATGTACCAAATTTTGTACCTTTTAACTTTAGAAGTACCGAAATTCTTCCAGGTGCTTAATTTGCCACCTTCTACTGAACAAATTAACATGAGTACATTGTTGAAACTCTTTTAATTTTTTTTTACTTAAGCTTTTTCACAAACAATAAAATGTTGATGAGGTTGTATCGAGGATTCATTTGTCGAAAATTTGCCACAAATGCTTTTAAGCAACTTTCAGTTAAGAACAAAAAAAAATGTATTTATATTTCAGTTTGTAAATATGGTTGGGGGGGATGCCTTTTGTATATTTTTTATTTTGTTCTTAAGTTTAATTTTTATTATTGCTTGAATCGTTGTATTGCACAAGTATTGTATGCCTCAATGCATTTACTTTTGCTTAATGTGCTGGATTCTGTGATTCTTAATAATTTTTTGTCGTTGTTATTGTTGCTGTTGCTGTTGCTGAGCTGATGTGGCGACTTAAGCCGTGAGTGAGCGCAGTCTGTCCATCTCTAGTAAAGCGTATGTACCCCCGTTGATGATGATCACTAACATCATGATGGTGCTGTTGCTGCTGCTGGTTTTGTTCGTGATTAAGAAGAGGACGATACTGATGATGATGGTGATGATGACGATGACACAACATGAAAAGTTAAAACACGCTGAAAAATATTAAATACACTCCATTGCGGACTTTTGACAGCAAACGTAAATTTGTTTTGTTGTGTGCTCATTTTTTTAAAACTTTTTTATTCATTACCTTACTAATACAAATTTACTAAAGCCACACATACCTACACATGCTTACCTGTCCCTACATTTAAATTAACATACATTATCACATATTCGCACTCCTTTTTTAAAGTTTTTTTCTTTGCCTTTTTTCAACAAAAATTATTTCAGACAATTCTTAAGTTTTTGCTTTTCAACTTGTTATTCGTTTAATTGCACTTTGTGTCCGTGATTTTTTTTTCAGATCGTTTGCTTGGGCAATTAAAATAGGAAACAATACGAAAAGTTAAAATGAAAAATAAATGCACTAAAAGATGATGAAGAAGAAGAAGAAAAACTTTAAGGCTCATAAAGTACATTTTTATGTGTTTTTGTACTCATCCTACCACATTTTGTCTGAGCGCATAAATGTGATCCTTTTCTTAAAAGCCAACTGGAATGAAGCCTCATTTACTCTTTTTTTCAACTTTTGCGTGCTGTATGTAGATTGTTTTGATGTGCCGTTTATCGCCAAGTTTCCATATATCATCAAATATTATGGTCCATTACAAAATTCTTTGTAACTTTGTTAACAACCTAAAAGGGCACCCAGCATCAACAACAGATTGCATGTGTTAAAAATCATACTTCGGTGGCTTAAAAGCTTAAACAAAATATATGTACGTACGTATAGTGCATTGTAGGTGAGATTCAAGGACAAGAAAATATTTGCATTAAAGAGTAATTTTTATAGCGGATATGATGTCCTTAGAAGATAGTTACATATTGGAGTGACCGTTATTTTTTAAAGTGGAAATATTTTTGGTCTCACCCCCAAAAAGTGGAGGCTTGATGGAAAAAATAACTCTCAAAAAGTTACACGCTCCTGGTACCACACCTTCCCGTGCCGACTTGCGGTTGAAATTTGATTAAATTACATTTATACGGCATGATGACCCACAAGTCGAAGAATATGACCACATCATGAAAAATTTTGTTCTAAAAAGTTCTTGTGAAGTTTTTATCAGCTTTTGCTCTATCGACTTTTATCAAAATCGTATATTTAACAAAATAAACAGCAAAATATCGAAAAAGCTTATAACTATAAAAATAACAAAAAATTCCCATAAATTTGCAAATTTCGGTAAACTTTTTCGTTTCCTAGAAACTTTATGTTTTTCTTTAGGAGCTGCTACTAAAACATTACACTAAGTCTGAGCAAGAATTTCACAGGAACTGTCCCCTGTGGTCCCCGAGTTCTCTATAATAAGCGACTGATAACTAAGACCCAAACATCTACATGGTTATTATTTACTCCTCTTTCATAGATTATCAGAAATTTTATAGATTTCTCACAGTGGAATAGTGGTTTTCTTGTTTAATTAAAAATAGCTGATCCTTTTGTACTTTCATCTGCTGATTACGATGGCATCATTAGCTGCTCCAGTTTTCAAGGTATAGTGACATTAAGCATTTTAATAATTTACACCACTTTTTGTAGTATTCACTCAATATGTCATGAATGGTCCGCCAAACTTTAAAATAATTTCTTGATTATTACTCTATATAAAAGCCTCTTTCATTTGGGTGGAGCCACTTAATGAGTATATCAGGATATCTTATATCCTTAAAACTTTTTTATTTTAACTTGTTTAAACTAAAGCAACTGATCCTTGTGTATTTTCATGCGCTGATTGCGAAAACAGATTTAATGTTGTTCCATTACCTCTAGTTTCAGAGATATTGCGAATTATATATAAAAATATACTTTAAATATTTCTTTTCTCACATCAGGCAAAATTACATCATTTGATTTGTATATAACATTTGTGCATTTACAAGTCATTAATGCAATAGTTACGCATAAAAGATGTTGTATGAACAATCCAAAAAATGTTTGTGTTATTTGTGGTGATTATATCGTATATTTCAAATTTGCAGCTATTATGAAAAAATAACAATTTTGAAGAAAAATTTTATTTTTCAATATAAAATTATTTGAATGTAATCACAACGTATCAAAAAAATATAGGCAAGATTTAAAATCAACGACCTCATATTATAAAAAGCAACTTTTTTTGATGGGGTGAGAAACGCTAAATGTTAATTAATTTGTACATAAAATGCACAATATCTCTGAAACTAGATGTGCTAGAAAAATATTAAAGCTATTTTCGTAATCAGCGGATAAAAATATATAAGGATCAGTTATTTTAGCTAAAAAAAATTTAAAATTTAAAGAATTTTTAAGAACTAAACAAAAAACACACGATTTTCAATATACTTTCAATAACAGTAAGATATCCTGATATACTCATTAATGTGGCTCTACCAAAATGAAACAGAATTTAGTGTAGATTAATAGTCCAGCAAGTGTTTTGAAGTTTAGAGGACTATTCGTGAAATATTACTCGAATAATATAAATGCGGTGTAAATTATGCAAATCCTAAATGTCACTATATCTTTAAAACTAGAAGTGCTAGAGAAAAACTAATGTTGCCATCGTAATTAGGAGAAAGAAATACATAACGATCAGCCTTTTATAATTAAACCACGCAAAAAAGCCTCAATGTGCTGTGCTAATTGTGGTTTTCTTGAATAGTAGGGGAAGTCGACTTATATTGATATTGAGTTATTAACGCTAAATAGTTCTATTATATATACATAAGAGTAAAAACTTTGGAAATATTATGGAGCATTTTCGATATTTTTTTTGTGCCAAAAAACCTAATCTTCATATTGATCCATCAATGTTGTTCATCAGTAACGACTTAAGTATTCGTGGGCGATGTATTTTTTAAACGCACAAGTAGAGATACTTCATGATTATCTGAACATATTTAGATATTTTTTATGTCGGCATACAGAGTTTGGTTCATCTATGCTAGAATGTCTTACATAATGTTTGCCTAAAATTTTTATAAAAACTTTTTATGGCATATATTTGGGTAAACTTCATTTAACATCGTACAAAACGGCGAAAATATATATTGAAGTATGAAGGTTATTATTTTAAAATTTTTATAAATGAGCGATTGCCTGTAGATTGTGCAAGCATTACAGTCTCCTAGAGAAAAAATGTATTTTATTTACTTTTATTTTTTTGTCATTAGTTAGTTACCTTACTTTATAACGATATGACTTCTATATTATTTCACCTCCTTTAAAGCAAAGCCAGATTTAATAAATAGAAGAAGTTGCTTTAAGAGTAAATTCCTTTAACTTTTCCTTGCTTATATTTGACATACCGTTTTTCGTCTAGTGTTAATTTTTCTTTTTCTTGGATCTGTACTCTTAAATTGTAATCTTTAAATTGAAATCTTTCGATTTATTAATCAAAAACTGTTAAAATTAGTGTGCATTCAAGTTTGACGATGAATATCTTCTAAACGGTTAATTTAATCGGCTAATCATATTAGAGCATTTTTATAGAGCACTAAATTTCCTATAAAATCATGATTTGCGCGTATCATAATAATTTTTTGTTAATAAGTTATAAAATTCATTAAAAAAATAAATCTGCCTAAAAATAGTCAAACTTCAACCATTAATAACTTTTGAGCGGTGAGGTTTACAAAAAAGTTGTCGGAAACCTTTTTTTTAGAGAAATCAATTTCCTACAAAAATATGAGACGAGATATTTTTTCCAAATAGTAAATACCGAGATATGAATTTTTCGTTCTAATAATAACGAAAAAATAAAAACCTACGTGGCGGAGGACCTTCCTATTAATATTAAGAGCTCATACACGGAGAGAATTTTTTTTAAATGTCTACCAACCCATTTTTCAGAGTATAAAGTGAAAAACACAAAAAAAAATTTTTTTGGCCCACCCTAATATTTATTACTGTCTTTAAATCGTCAGTCACTCAAAATAATGTAGTGGACTTTCGACTTGGGTCCAACTCCTTTGAACTTGCTTAGCAGCTAGTTTTACACAAAGATATGATCAAACCAATTTAAATTACGTGGGTTTGGTCACAGGTTTATGTCTAAAACGAGCTGATGAATGAGCTCGACCCAAGTCTAGTCTCCACTGAAAGTTCAAAAAAGAAATGCCATTTTTTAACTCATTTTCCTCAATCCCTCCACCTAACTCTTCCTCAAGCCTGTTGTACAAATATGGATATATGTATGTTATCCAATTGAATACGGTAGTGCGTAGCCAACAAAAATCAATTACCCAAAGTTACTTGAAGATCGGTCCAATCTTCTCAACTTTTACTCCAGAAAATAAATATTAACATTCTAACCAGTTTGTACAAGGATTCATTATATATTGTTATGATAATAACTATTCATACCTGTTTTCGATAGTAATGAAAGTGGCTCTTTATATGCGCATAAACCTCGCTAATCCTTATGTACATACATATATGTTTGTATCCACCAGAACAGTTCTCTGAAATAAATTTTAATACCACCATATAAAAAGCACTTAACTATTAAAAAGAACTTCTCATAAATTAATCTCCGAAAAAGGTACAATTAAAAAATGGCGTACTAATGCTTCAAACAACATTTGCAGGTAATACAATTTAAAACCCTTATGAAAATGTGCTTTTTGAAAATAATAATAATAAAAAAAAATCATCTACATTTCTAAGAAATGCGGTAGAGCCAAATAAATTAAAAAAACACACGAAATAAACTAACCCAAATACCAACTGCTTAACAGAAAGTACAAAAAACAAAACCATCCCACGGACAAATGATGAGAGATGAAGCTTAATTCGCATTCGCATGTACATATTTTAAGCTGAATAAAGCACAAGATGAAAAAACTACAAAACAATTTTGCACGAGTATGTACTGACACATAAATATGTACAAATAAAGTTTTTTTTTTGGAAGGAACAAAAAAGATATGATTATTCTAAATGTTAGACCATTTTGAAACTTTTCCTACAAACAGCAAAATATTTGCAGTTTATATTAATATTTTTTTTTTTTTTTTTGGTAGAGGTGGTTCAAACTTTAAACTAATAACGTGTATTCTAGCAATAAAGAACTGAAAAATAATTTCAAAGATATCATAAAAAATGGCGTTAAAATAGTATGAATGTGCATAAATATAAAAAAAAGTGAGACGCAAAGCGAATTTAGTTGACAACTTTAAGCCAAACAAAAGTAAAACAAATTTTTATTATGAAGTCATGGTTAAAAGTAGATTTTTTTGTCTAACAGGACAGAAATATATCGTAATCACGGTAGTAGATCGTTTATTGTCTTTTGAAGGACTCAGTTTAAAAATTAAAATAAAAAACAATCTTCTTTTTTTAGTTAAGCTAAGCTTCTAAGCGTAAAGAAAAAGTGTGATTTTAACATCATACTATGTAATCTGCACATGTGGCGAGCAAATTTTAGTTGCTTAAAAGTATGTTGTCACGATAACCAAGTTCTTGTTGACATTTGATCATTAAGTGGTTGTGTAGGATAGCTTCTACAATATAATTTTCCAAAATAGTTTGGTGTTTTACATAAGAGTGCTGAACACATGTTATACTTCAAAATTATAAGACTTACAAGATTTCCTATGCCGAGTTCTAATTGTGAATAAGTATGAAATTAATCCTAAAACAAAGTTTAAATTTACAATGATTTCTGGCGCGAGTCTGGAGATTAATTGTATTTAAATATCTAAAATAAAATTTCATGGCCAATATTTTTGTAGAAATTTTTATGCCCGCCCGCACCCCCTTTTAGGGCTATATTTTACGATTTGTTAGAATGGGGCATATAATTAATGTTATATGAGGTAGTTAGAGGTTTAATATGTTGCACAAAAATATTTGCCTCAATAATCTATACAAAGTTGATGGATATACCCTGTACCTCAGATGTAAAGAGCACATTGTTTCATATACCAATATGCTGCACGAACTAGTCAAAGGGGGAAACTTTAATCTTTCAAAACGCCGACAGACGTGCATTTTACTTTTGTCTCCACTGCCAGAAGCCATTGTCAGAACACCGTAATTTTGGAAAAAGTTCGAAATTTGTTGTACAGCGTTTGAAAGAAGAAAACCAATTCAGACCGCTATATCGGTGTTTAAGTTAAGTGTATTGTACTTTTTTTCAAGAAAGAGACAAAAAGTACTCATACAGCTAAAAATTACTCTCGTAGTTTTTACATCAAGCTATCGAATACCTCTTATACCCGTAATGTAAGGATTATAAGATTTCCTATGCCGGTTCACTGTAACAATATACAAAAAGAGGTCAAAGTTAAGTCCCTAAAAATAAAGGCCAGAATTAAACTTTGAAAACGCCGATACAAGTTTTGGTCACTTTTACCAGAATCAAGCGTTTGAAGCTACATTGAAAAAATTTTCTCCATAAATTCTGTGGCTTTAGACTTTAATCGGAATTCGACCAACATTGTGATTCGTAGGATTAATGAAGATTTCACCAAATATCTGAACTAATTTCATGGATTCAATGTAATAATTTCGCTAAGCTAATGAAAATATTCATTATTTTAATGAAATAATTTCATAATTTTAATAAAAATATTTTATTATTTTAATGAAATTATTTTACTATATTAATTAAATTATTTCACAATTTTAATGTAACAATTTCATTATTTTAATGAAATTATTTCATAATTTTAATAAAATTATTTCACTATTATAATGAAATTATTTCATTATTAAGTAAACTCGTTTAGCTGAAATATTTTTATTTGTTATTTTAATTTATATACAATTATATTCTACAAACACGGACGGTAAATACTAATTTCATAAATGCAATGAAATTTTTTCATGAAAACAATGAAAATGTTACATTCAAAAACTTAAGTTAATTGTTTTGATTTTTAAGAGTATGTGTATAGTATATATTTCATGCTCTTTACGATAAAGGGGTTTCCATAAAATTAAAAAATGTTGTTGGCATATATCCAACAAATTTTTTTTAATAAACTACGAAAGATAATGAAATAATAGTAAGAAAATTATTTTACAATATTCGCGAAGTTTCGCAAATACTGGGAAACATTTCATTGGAACTGTGAAGGAAATCTAAGGAAATCGATTCATTGGATTTATTAAGCGAAATTCTTTGATTAATTTGGTTTTTGCTGTATAGTGTGTGTGCTCTTACATATTACATATATCTGAGGACTAATTAATGGTAGTTTCAAATAGCAAATGAGTCTCACATAAAATCAAACTTTTTAGTTTGAATATATCTTTTTTATATTTAATGATTTTTTTCATTATTTGTACATCCAGTGCCCTACTCTACTACAAACGCTAGACGTGCTTATATCTCTGTATTTATGAGCATAAAGACTTGTAGACTTCTCAGTTTCTTATGATAAGTACGAGTATGACCAACAAGGACGGACATATTTTGTGGCCTTCATTGCTTTGAATGTGTTTCTTTTTTCTTACTTTTTTCACTTATATTAGAGGCACATACAGGCAAACATACCACAAACGATTGCAAATATCATACTGAGTGAACAAGGAATGGTATAAAAATAACAACAAAAATAAATACAACTTAGAAGATAAAAAATAATTCCAAACAGCCATCAACAGCCAGGCAATATTATGGTCGTTACATATTTTAGGAGTCGAGTAGAACAGGAAAATAAAACTAAGTCCAAGTAGTGGTTAGAAAACAGAGCTTTAAAATAATGTAGACATGACGAATAAGAGACCCATATATGAACGTTTCTTCAGATTTAATCAGAGTAGGAAAATAAACACAAGGAAACGTTTGCTTTCGTTTTGTTTTGTATCTTTCAATGAGTAAAACAAAAATAAACTAAAAACAACGAGAATGATTGCCCCTTTTAGTTTTGTACTGTTTTTGCTTCTGTGCACTAAATGTACATTAACTTCAATGTACGCAGCTAGAAAAGAAAGAATGAGAACAGAATTGAAAAGTTTTAAGAAAATACGTTTGCAAACGTTTCCCGATTGATTCGCTCATCATAGCAGAGCAGAGCCAGGCAAAGAGAAAACTAAATAAATGAGAAAAAGTGTGTTGGTGTTTAGTTGCATTGTTGATAGGTACAAATGACTGTTGTGCCCTTGTTGTTGTTTATTTTGATTGTTTGTGTTGTGTACATGTAAATTGTCCGCTGTGTACATGTAAAATTTAAAAATAGCTGAAAAGTAGTCGGCAAACGTCATGGCTCATGGCTACACATCACCTGCGCCTGCTGTAGAGAATGTATTAGTGTATTTATGCTAAATACAATAAACCATTCAATTTATTAGCTCACGATTCGAGAAGATATTGTACCACTCAAATTTTCGCCGCTCATAGGACAACTGCGTTGAAGAGAGTTGGTAAAAGCTTTTCCGCATACTGTGATCTTAAACGCCACCAGTTTTCTATAAGAAGTGATATTATTTCGATCTATGTTTTATCAATTTATATATCCAGGGTAAAATTTATATATAAGCTGAAGAAGGTAATTAACTCCTTGCAAAATTAATGAATTTATTCTTTTGAAATCCTGTCCAAATAGTTGTTCAAATGTGGTACGAGCTAATGCGAAAGTATCGTATTTTATTACTTATGGTGCGGTATGGCAGGGCATCGCATGGCATAATGGAATGGGATGGTATGGTTTAGATATCGTATAGTATCACTTTCGCGACTACGTTTGCCATCATACTCCGTATGTTGTGTTTTCACTTTTTATTATATATTCAAGTTGAAGTTTTTTTTTTGTTTCAAACATATTTTTTCTTAATTCTTTGTAACCAAATGAAGTTAGAAGTGCGGAAATTGTGAAATGCTATTATTGTTGCTGTTGTCTTTGGTAGCTTTGAAGGTTTATTGCTGCAAAGTGTGTTGTTATGTTTAAAGTTTCTGTTTTTTTTTGCGATTTTTGTTATTAACTCAAAAAATAAAAAAAAGTCCTAAAACTGTGCCAAACCAGCTTTTACAATGTTGGTCAAACTATAGTTGTAGCAGAAGCTGTGGCATGAGAATTTGTTGTGTGTTTGTATTATATATTTTCTTCTTAGTTCAATTTAGTGCATTCAGAACAGAAAAAAAGTATTTCAAGGGAGGCAAAAAGGCAGCAGTAGAAAAAGGAAGAAGCATATGACGAAATTCAGCTTTTAGGTCGGCAGGTCTTTAGATTTCACTGGGCTATAACAACAACACAAAAAACAGCTGTAGGTTGGTTGGTATTATTTTGTGTTAAGCACACAAACGAACACACATAATATCAAAAATAGCAGCATACTTCTCTTCATACCTATAACTATTTGATAAATTGACCCAGTAGGAACTGTTTTAGGGAATTTAGAACAAAGTTTCAATGGTCAGGTTGTGACCGTCGATATCGAATTATAGATAACATTCGCTGCAATTGTATACGAAAAAAAATTGATTTGCGTCCTATTAACCGCCTAATGGACACATAAGTCCATTTATTTATTACCGTGCTAATTAATATATAAATATGTAAATAAAATATATATTAAGTACAACGGAAAAGTGTTATTTTTCGCTTATAATTCTAAATTTATAGTTCGTTCGATATCGAGGTGTTAGCTGTTAGCTTCAGTTAGAGAATGATTTAAGAATCAACATTTATTTCAAAAACTATCAAAGGATTGAAAATTTTATAAAAATAAAAACTTTTATTAGAAACTGATAATTTTGTCTCAAATTACACTGCGAAACAAAATAAAATATATTTGTATCGCCATTTTGAAAGTTTAAATGAAAAATATATTGACAATTATTGCAAAGTTTTACAAAACAATTAAAAAAAGAATAAAAAATTTATGTATTTATTGTAAAGTTTTGCACTAATGGTCAATATATTTTTCATAAAAAGTTTTTATTTAAGTTTTATGCTTCTCCTGTAAAATTTTTAAAATGTTCGATAGTGCGTTTTGCATTTTATGTGATGAATTCGAATCAATTTCCAACCGGTATGATCAGGGCCTTGAGAGGAACATAAAATGGAACAAACTTCGACACATACACGTAATCTGACACAAATATTTCTTGTTTCTTTTTTAATTTTAATTATTAATTCTGGTGTTTCACTTAAGGCCATCAGCCATCATTTATCTATTCCTCGATATTTTTGCTGTCACTCTAGCACTGGTAAATATTTGTGAGCATTTTGAGGAATTAACATTAAAATGCCACTAAGGGCAAATTTTTTATATAAAGTTGTTGATTTTTGTTTAGTAAATAAATGAAGAGTAAGTCAATGGTACACACAAACAAATATATCTCATGGTTCTAACGACTTATTCTGGCAGGGGGCAGCAAAATATTATTATGTACATGTATGAAAGTTTTCATCTGAAATTCATTTAAAGTTAAAGTTCGCCCTTCTGCACATATCTTTTAAGTTATAAGTAGGGATGAACCGATGCGCCGTTCTGCCGGTCCGATACCGATACTCAAAAAGAAATATCGCCAATACCGATTCCGATACCGATACGCATATTAAAATTGAGTTCAAGTCTAGATTAACAAAACTCAAGCAGGGCAATTTTTTTATTGTACAAAATTACAGTATAAGAGATTATTTATTTTTAAAATTGAACTAACCCAGTATAAAAATTGGAAGTTATTTTTAAGGAACTACATTGTCATTGCTTTAAAAGAATCTATATTAAAAATATGCAGATAATTAGTAGAAAAACAAGTAAAAGTTTATTTAAGTTATATAAAAATTTGTAATTCCTTTATAATTTTAAAAAATACTTGAAATGCTTTTAAAAAGATTCACATTTTTAAAGGACATTTATCAACTAATATTCTTTTAAATAACTTAATAGCTTAATTGTTAAAATTCTTCTAAAAGTTTATATTTATTCACTTAAATTTACAGTTGCGAAAATGGGTAATTTTTCATCATTTTTCCTTGAGGAAAAGTCATTATAGAACACCGAAAAATTGTAAAACTAATTAGAAATTATCCAAATTTGCAATACTTCCGGATCGTGAATTGTAAATTTTCATGACTTCTTTAGAGTGCTTTTTTTTCTGGGAATACGATTTAAAAAACAACGAATTGAATTCGAATTCATGCTAAAATTAATAAGAAATAAAATATGTTTTTTACAAAATAACAGCTTAAAATATTATTAATATTTAAATGTCAGTTATGGGTTTACTCGAACTGTATGGATTTATATCCAAAGAATTTAATTATTTTTGGCTCGAGTTCAGTTTCAATTTAAATTTCCAACTAAACTATATATTTATTTAGAGATAAATGTAAAGCATTAAGACAAAGAAAATGTTGACTGCGTGGAGGGTTGAACTGACGTATCGATAGCTCCCGCTAATCTCATCAGAGTTCTTTACCGCTTAGACCACTCGAGCAAATATTTAAAATTGATATTAATAAGATTTAAAACATAACGAATTGAATTTAATACATGGTAAAATTAACATAAATAAATTATTTGCTAAAAAATAAACTTTGAAAAAATGTAAAAAGTATCATCGTATCGACAGTAAAATACCGCCAATACCTATGTATCGAAAAACCTGAAGTATCGCCGATATATCGGTATCGGTTACAGTTATAAGATCATTTTTATGTAGAGCATCGCGAGGAATATTTATTCAGAACATTTAAGCCCGATATGTCAACGCCGCAGTGAAGTTTTTGCACCTTTTCTAAGAGACGAACTAAGCGAAAGCTTAAAATTTTCCACAAAAATGTTCATCGTGGTGTTTTACATAAAAAAACTGAATGCCTCTTATACCTTAATTGTAAGGCTTACAAGATTTCATATGCCCATTCACTATAAAGATGTGAAAAACGGAGGTCCAAGCACATGTGATTTTTTTTTTATGTCTCCCATCAGAATCAGTCAGAAGTTTGATATTTTTACATTTGATTCTGTTATACAGTGTTATTGACTGGATTAATGTCTTCACCTCTGGCGGAAAAGCATTGTTCATCTAGTGTTGTTTACTCCAGTAATTTGCGACACGACCTGTTAACTTTTAATAAGAGCCAGTGAGCTTTTGCTTCGTGTTTACCCAGTTGCACACTATAATACTATAAACCTCACTGATCATCTCTTAGCTGAAAAACTCCTTCAAATCATACAAGCAAAGAATATTTTTTTAAGCACCTCAGTGATCTGTGACCGGGTCGGCGGAGCAAAGTCAGTCACGTCTGAGGTTTGGCAGCAACGTAACTTTACCTAAATCGGACGATGAGTCCTCGAGTTATGCAATCATAGGTCGAGCAAAGGTTTTTGTATTGTTTTTGCAAGATATATTATTATTAATTTTATATAATATTATTATTAATTTTTGATGATAATTTGTTGTACATTTATCTATTAAACTAATTTTAGGGTTTTCTACGCAAAAAAAAAACAGATCAAACATCTTCAGCCTTTGTATAGCAATCATACATCATAATAATTCTTAGCACAAAAATATGTTTCTATTTGAAACGGATTTTACTTCATTCAATAAACATACAAATCGTCCTTGATTTTTTACTATAGAGAACAAACAATAAAAACGCATTTTATTTGAACACATTGATTAATAACCGTCATCATTTAAAAGCTTTTTAAACCATTTAGTTGAAGACTATTTAAGAGAATAAGAAACCCTGAAAATGTATAAAAGGATTTAATTTATGATACAAGCAAATAACAAGAGTCAGATTTGCACACAGCACTAACTAAATATGCCACTTTGTATACTGTGTCTACCATGCCACAGTACTCAAATTAAAGAGTCAATCCGTATGTGTAGCGTAAGATACGAGTACGTACTTAGAGTAAGATTATAGTATACACATTCATGCATATGTAGGTATAAACAAATTCTTAATTTTAGCTCGTCAATCATTTACGACAAGCTCTCCTTCAACTCGTCAAGAGTCGAGAAACGAACACACTTCATTTGAACTGAACAACGACGCACAAATTTGTTGAAGGATGTTAAAATTAGGGATGTAACGATACGCCTTTTTGCCGATCCGATACCGATACCGATATTTAAAAATAAATATCGCCGATACCGATTCCGATACCGATACGAATATTGAAATTGAGTTCAAGTTTAGATCAACAAAACTCAAGTGCAATTTTTTATTATACAAAATTACATTGTAAGAGAGAATATTTAAAATTGATTTTAACCCAGTATAAAAAAATTGGAAGTAATGTTTAAGGAGCTACATTTTCTTTGCTTCCAAAAAATCTATATTAAAAATATGCAGATAATTAAGATAAAAATTTTAATTCCTTTATAATTTAAAAAAATACTCGCCATGCTTTTTAAAAAATCGATTTTTTAAAGAACATTTATTCTTCTAATATTCTTCTAAATAACTTAATAGCTTAATTATTAAAAGTCTTCTAAGTTTATATTTATTCACTTAAATTTACATGAAAATAGAGTTTTGAGTTTAAATTTGCATAAAAAAAATTGTGCAAATGGGTAATTTTTTATCCTTTTTCCTTGAAAAATCATTATAGAACACCGAAAAAGAAATTTGTCCTAGCATCGCTTCCAATTCGGTGATTGGTAATCGAAAAAAGAACTTCTTGCAGTGGCAAGGATATTTAAAACTAATTAGAAGTTATCCAAATTTGCAATACTTCCGGATCGCGAATTCTACATTTGCATGACTTCTTTGGAGTGTATTTTTTTGCTGGAATAAGATTTAAAAAACAACGACTTGAATTTGAATTCATGGTAAAATTAACAAAAAATAAATAATTTTTTACAAAATAACAACATAAAATATTATTAATTTTTAAAATTGATATTAATAAGATTTAAAAAATAACGAAGTAAAAAAAACTCTGAAAAAAATTTTAAAAGTATCGTCGTATCGACAGTAAAATATCGCCGATACCGATGTATCGGAAAATCTGAAGTATCGCCGATATATCGGTATCGGTATCGGTATTCGTTACATCCCTAGTTAAAATGTAACAACTACGTTCAGTTTGTTACCGACTACATGGATTTCCTTCAGCATAAAAGACAAAATTTATTTATTTATTTGTGTCAGTTTTCTAAAGAACAAGAGCGAATGAGCGTTAATACAATTTACAAAAATCATTCATTTTATTCATTCATTTATTACTGGTCATACATGCATCCCTTCATACATGTATGCATGAGTGTGTTCTACCACTACTTTTGAGTTCAACATAAATGAAATAATTACTTTTTGCAAATAAGTTTTTATGAGGCCGATATGTTTTAGCTGTTTACTTGGATCCGTGGCGGCTTGTATGACTAAACTGACTGATTGACCATCCAACGAACGAACGGGCGAACGACTTACGAATGATGATTTGTATTA
Source organism: Panzeria rudis (assembly GCA_956483635.1). Lineage (NCBI taxonomy): Eukaryota > Metazoa > Arthropoda > Insecta > Diptera > Tachinidae > Panzeria > Panzeria rudis. The sequence goes on along the minus strand of OY101449.1, from coordinate 132,049,833 downwards.
ACAATTAAAATACATGATATTATTTTTACTTTGACATTCTTGATGTTTTATTATTTATAGTGTACAGTGGTTAAAATGACATTCGCAGTGTTTTTGTAATGAAATTAAATTAGAAATTTTAATTATAAATTTCACTGGTCTGCAGAAAAGATCGTCTTTAAATAAAAATATGTGGTGTATATTGTAAGTTCAATGTGCTAAATTCAAATCCAATTTCAGAAATTATCGCCGAAAGTTAGTTTTTTTCATGGAAAATTAAAATTTTCTGGTTTTCAAAAACTTTTTATGAGTTTCAAGAGGGCAATATTTTTTTTGTCTTTTTTTTCTTGCTAGATATACCATTGAAAATAAGATAAGCAGTATGTGATTAAAATCGAGATACAAATGTCGATTTTATTCACAATTAAATGAGATAACTTAAGTTACAAAAATTTATGAAAATATTGATCATATTCGAGTCTTTATTAATTCCTCAGTTCGATTAAAGTAATCATTTATGCGATCTTTTTCTGATTATAAAATTTACTGTTGTCGGTAGAAAATGGTTCCACGACTCCTCTTGAAGTGTCTTTTATTACCCGCTTTATAATCAGTTTTGAATCATTTTTTAGTAATTTTTAAACAGTACTTGTGATTTGTGTAAAATAAAAACAAATTTTATTTTAACTCAGAATCGAACCAAGCTCCTTCGGATTTGTAACCTTATGTACCAACCACTCAGCTAAGCTACTGGCTACAATATCGACTGCGCAAAGCTAACATAAACTTACTTTTATAACAATTGTACGGCCGTATTCGGCTGGATCGTCACGGGATCTACACGGGAATCACTTTTTCAAGTATACTCGACCACTATAGAGACTTCTGCAACATATAGTTCAAATAGGAATCTTCTACGTTATTTTAAGCTAGAAGAGACACCTAATTTTTGCAAGAATAATTATAGCAGAACAAAGCGATGCGAGTCTGATGGCCGTTATGTAGTGACGCTAGCCTTTAAGCCGGAATTGACTCCTTCCATCAGTTTTTTTTGTACATAATCACTAAACTCTCATAAAAAGTAAGAAAGTTATTAGCCGTTAAGTGTAGTTTTCATTAAAAAAAATTAGCTTAATTTTGTTTGCATAATTTATTTTATTGAAAACAATTTTGTATGGAATATAAAATCGGTTTTTTTCACTTAATGGGTCATAAATTCCTTATTTTTTTTGTCAGATCTACTCGATTTTAAGCTTCTTTTATTCGGCACAAATTTGTTTTGCATTAAACGAAATCATTAAAATTTTTTCTGTATTAATGGAGCAACTTTAAATAAAATTCATAAAATTACTCTAACTTCCGGGCGTGGTAGATATTATTTAGCTAGATGTAACATTCTGGAGCAATTCGAAATCGATTGGATGACTTTTTCACCCTCATACGCCGGCACCCTGCCCTAATGCACTTGTTGTGGAGGAAAAAAATAATTTTCATATGTAATGCTTACGCTAATCTTTGGAATTATTTATAGTATAAGTAGAACCCTGTTAATTTATCTTCCAACAATAGACTCGTTTCGAAATTACAGTGCAAACTGAAGTTAATGTCTCCTCTGGACAGTTGTGGATAATAATGAAATGAAAATGAAGTGCATGTACTAAGTTTCTGTTAAAAATCCAGCCGTAAGCAATAAGTTTTTATATTTAATTTATATAGTATATATATATATTTTTTTTTGTCATATTGTTTCTCTTAAGCTTTTGTTGCTTAAAGCTTAAGTATTGTTCATAATGAAACAAACAGAAAAAATAAATATATAAAATACTGATTACAAACACTTAAACACATACACACGATTACATTTCAAGTTTAAGTAGGTACAAATGAATATCCTTAGTCATTTACAATAATGCATTGCAATTCAACTCATCATCATACTCGTCGTCGTCGTCGTCATTGTCTTCATCGTCAATATTTTCATACTCATCAGTTTGAATAGCAGCAGCAACAGACGCTGTAATGCCAGAACCATTTCAAGCCAAATAAAAACAGAAAAGATCATCAGTGTCGTTGTCTTCAAGACGCATCGCGTCTTCAGCTTCACTGTTGCAAACTGCAAATTTTATCACATGATGTACAATGGGCAATAAACATTGAAATGATATGAAATTCTCTTCGCAATAATCATGAAACATTTGTTAGTATGACTTTCGCATGTTCCTTCCAATGTGTATATGACTTCACTCATAAGCAAGCATATGTGCGTGTATAAATGTTTGTCTTATTCTTACGTACATACTTTAAGGGACTAAGAGGACTAAGACGATTGGTAATAAAATCTTATTTCGAGTGAATAATAAAAAATGAAATGCCATTTATTAAAGCATTAATAAGTGCGACGTTCATTTATGTGCACTTGCACTTGGAGCCCAATTCTTTAGCCTACCTCACCTTCCGATGTTTTTTTTTTTTGTTGTATATTCAAGCAGTAACCAAATGGAAATGTGTGCGTGTGCTGAATGGTGAAGAGTGAGTGCAGGGGGCGTAAAGAAGGCAAAATTTTCAACCTTCATCGTTACTACTGACATTTTACCAAATTGTTCATATGCATATTTCAGTATGAAGCCAGAAATTAATATGACTGAGAACTAAATGTACATATTTATGTGTGTATTGACTAAGTGCATTAACAGGGGGAATAAGTATTAAATGGTACAGAGTTATGATATTTGAAGCACGGAACGTGAAGCGTTATGCAAGTTTTTAAAGACCTATAGCTTTCCTTCACATCTTTTCTGCTTTTTTGCTGGTGGTAAATTCTTCTTGCCATCCTCAAAATCAAAGCAAACTTTTTCCAGAGTAACGTTCCACACATTTTTGTGTAAGCTCATATTTTAACAAAAATTTCTTTATACATAACTCAAAATTTTTAAATGCAAGTAACTATGGGTAACGTTCAATACATTTTCTTGGAATACAAACAATACTTATATAGGAAAACGTTTCATTAATTGATAACTTTTCCGATATATGATTAATATACAAAGCTTTTTAATAATTCAAGTCACAAACGTGGCCACTTTATATGATTTTCTTAATGCAATTTCAGCTATTAAAATTAATAATCAAACATACCAACCAAGAGTAACGTTCAATGCAAGAAACTGGGGAAACCAAAAAATTATTGAAAAATGAAAAACTCGAAAAATATTCTTGTCACTCTGTGCTTCCATAACCTTAATGATAGTTGTGTGGTTGCTGGTGTTGCTGATGATTATTGTTGCTGCAACAGTGGGTGCCTTTGACAATAACAACAATAACTAAGTAAAGAGAAGAACAACCATGAAAAGCAAACTCATATTGTAGTTGCTTTATTGTTGTTATTATTTTTATTGCTGTTGTTGCCATACTTATTGCTACTGCCAACGAAGATTTACATTAAACATACAACGACAACTACAATTCGTACAACAACATATTTTTTATATATTTGGCACATAAGAAAAATTCATTATCATGCAAACGAAAGATGCAAAAAAAATAAAATACAGAAGTTAAGAAAAAAAAAGAAGTGCAATAAAGTATATGAGAAATTGCATTTTTTTTAATGCTGCACTGTATACAGACCATTTGTGGCATAAACTTCAGGTAAACATCTAAATGTTTAGATAGTGGAGAAACAACATTTTTTGAAAAGGGGGGCCATTCAGTAATTTTTCATCTTTTGTATTTTTTTAGTGGCTTATTAAGTATAAAATGGTGAACATGAAAACAGAACCTTATTGAATAAGATATACTAAAGAGAGTCTCTAGGTATTTTCAAGGTCCTACACGCAAAAAAAAACATGGTAGAGGAAACCATAATCTAAAAACAACATACTATAATTGAATATATAGCGGGAGTCAAGTCTGTGCTAATTATAATAACAATATATATGGTTCGAAAAAACCTATATATGGTTTAATATAACCATATATATGATTCTAATTAACCATATACATATATGTTGTTTTATTAACCATTTTTCGATTAGAAAATTGTGAGCAGCTAAGAAATTATACAGTACGTATACGCAGTGTACATACGCACAGTATGTATACGCACAGTATGTTTACGCGTGCAGTAAATACCCTACATATAGAACTACGTCTAGTCCAAAGATAACTCAAATGTCTGGAGAAAATGTGTCGATTTATTATTACGATGTCCTACACTGAAAAAATCCATGCAACATATGCATGAATACGCTCCTACATACGACGAAATATTTCGTAATTTCGCACCACGAAATGCTTTGGTAAAATATACGAAAATACGAAAATGAATACAAAATAAAAGTAAAACAAAGTTTGGCTCAAACGGGTAACTTTCTCCTTTATTTCTCCTTATTTTCTAACAGCTAAACATTTTTTTAATTACTTACATCTGAAAAATTTGTCACTTTGTAAAAAATAATTTTAGCTTACATTTTAATATCAAACACATTTTTTAACCAGGAAATATGTTTACACAGAAAAAATATCATCAAAGAATTCCAATTGTTAATATGTAATTTAAATTCAAAAATATATCTATAACTATAACAAATTAAGTTGTTTATACGGCAAACACAGAACTTTTTTTCAACAAAATGAACTAACGAAATGTTTTGTTATGTATGGCTCAAAAATTCAATAATTTTGGAATATTTTTTTGATTAAAAATGCCAACTAAAGTTTTTGGTGAAACTTTTGAAAAAATTAACAATCATCATTGTTGATATAACAAATTTAAAATTTTCTAGTCAATTAAATTACTCAACAAAATTATTTGTTAAATTATATCATAATGGAATGCACACACGTAAATGAAACAAAGCAAATCAAGTTTTTCGTATATTCACTATTCGCGTATCTAATACCAAATCGGTATGTAGCTGATAGGTGAGAACGTTAGTCTATTAGTCCAGAGGTTGCTGGTTCGATTCCGCCCAAAGACTTTTAGTGTTTTTCGCAAACAGGCAAAAAGTCGCTTTGATGGTTGTGATTGTGTATAAAAAAATATTATGATAATTAAAATTTGCTCGGGTAATCAACAATTCACTTTGTTGATATAACAATAATCTTAATTGAAATAATTTTTAATTCTACAAAAAAAAAATGTCAATAAAGTGTTTGTTGTCAACAAATATTTTGTTGATATATTTAATTGCAAATTTTTTTCTGATTTTCTTTTAACTTAAAATTTCGTAATTGTATTTACAAATATCGTTGTAGTTACAAAATCAATTAATTATGTAATTGATATAACAAAAAAATTTGTTGTATTTACAATTAATTTTACGTTTACGAAAGGTTCTCGTTACTTTCTTAAATTAAAAAAAGTATTGCCTTAATTTTTTTATTGATATGTACGAAAGTTTCGAAAAAAATACACAGAAAAAATAGAAAGGAATTATATTCTATAAAATAATGTTGTTGAAAAAAAATACTAGTTTCAATAACATTTTTCATTAACTTACTACAATATTTATCAATACCGCGCATTTTAAAAATCATGCAATTAAAAGTGTTTGGCAAAAAAGTTATTGAAAAATTGCACATATTTAATTAAAATAGCCGTTAAATCAAATACATATGTACTTTGTTCCATAAATACATTATTAGCCCAATTTACAATCTTGTGCAAATTGTGTTGCATCGTTGAATTTGCAATATACTATACCAATTTGCAAATGCTACGATGCAAGACCATTTGCACAAGATTGTGAATTGGGGTAAGTACTACAAATTAACTTTTATCTCATTAAAAGTAACGGGCATGTGGGTCAGCTGTAGAGAGAATGCTTTACGTCCGAATAACTCGCGTTCGTATCCCAGCCATATCAAATTTTTTTTTAATTTGTATTTTGTTAAAGTAAATTTTAAATAATTTTTTTTTTTAAAATTCACACAAGTTTTAGTAAAAAATTTACTAATTAAGTTATGAGTTTAGTCGCACTGTATGGGCTTATATACAAGGAAATTTAATTATTTTTGGCTTGAGCTCGGTTTTAATTTAATTTTGCAATTAAATTATATTTTTATTGAGAGATAAATGTGTAGCATGTAGATACAGAAAATTTTAACTGCGCGGAGGGCTGAACTCACGCTTCGATAGCTCTCGGTAATCTCATCAGAGTTCTTTACCGCTTAAACCACTCGGCCAAAGTCGGTGGTTTGCAGTAAAGAGTTGAATATCATCTACTTTTAATCAATTCATACTTTCAGCTCTAGACTTTATGAAATCAAATTAAAACCGAACTCAAGAAAAAAATGATTATATATCTTTGGATAAAAAATTTACCTAAATTTGAAATATTTTTTTTTTAATTTTTGTTATCAATATAACAGAATTCTTTATCACAGGAAATTTGAAAAAAAATTGAATTTTTGTTATCAAAAACAAAACTTATTTTTTTCTGTGTAACTACGAAGTTTTTTTCGTTAAATGTTGCATGGATTATTTTCAGTGTAGGGATGGACCATATAACCCAGCTTTGCATTACATCGAAGTAGTCTCAAAACTAATCTATGTAGCTACTAGAAGCGTTTGTGCTTTAAAGACTGCAGTCGTTAAAACGCGAGCACATGTCGCTTAACTACAAACTCTTGTTTGCAAATCACATGGTCCATGGCTGCATTACAACAGAGTAGTCTTGAAACTACTCTATGTCACTATTCGATGGAGCACTCAAGTGTTCGTGCTTTAATGATTTCAGTCGCTAAACCTCAAATACTTGTCGGTTAACTAGAAGCTCTTCATTGCAAGTGAAATAGTTCATGACTGCATTACATACAACCGTGTTGTAACTAGTCGATTTAAGGTAAAATGGACCACGTAGTCCAATAATATCTTCTGGGTACATATGAAGTTAATACACTTTTGTGGGAATTATATGTACTACTAGCGGATAACCTGCGTGTGCTACTACACAAAAAAGAAATACACTTGGTTTATTTGGTGGAAGAAATTTGTTTATTTACAAACTCTTTTATCTTAATGCTAGCGGATAGAAAATATTTTTAGGTTTTTCGGTAGGTGTATAAACATTAAGATTTTTCGCGTTCCAACTCTGGAGCAAGGCACATATAATTGGCCATGCGAAACCAGGAATTCAATTAAATTCCGCGATAGCTTTTTAACAGCAGGTCTAGTGCCGTTGCACAATTTCGGTGGATATAATTTATGAATGTATGTAAAATGTATGTATCCCCGCCTGTTAGCGCCTGACAAGACCAATGCGCTCATCGTGGGGTTAAATATGAATTTAGCTATATACATATTCTGCATAGTAAAAATAAGCTAACTTATATGGAGGTTTGTAAGGGAGGGAAAAAAGTCGTTTGCTTATACACTTGCCTGCAAGAAGCATAATTTTATCCGGCTTGGGAAGACTTTAATTAAACCTAAATAAAATGCTTTTGACTGATTTTAAGTTCCCTAGAATACATCATACTTCCTGGAAACGATAGATGCTGGCAGAAAAATTAAACACAGTTTACATAAGGACTCCTTTTCGTCACATGCTTCACACAGCTAAAACATTTTTATATTCGGTATAACTCTTTCGTTTCAGGGATATTTGTTAAATTTAAGGCTATTATATTGTTATATTCGTGGATTCTTATATCTTTACAATATATTTATAATGTAGACAATTGGCCCACCATAAAATCATCAGGTTGTACACAACACTATCAAAAGAATTCAATAAAGAAATATTTATTCTTTTCATCTTTCTTTATATTAATTCTTTCTTATACATACATTTGTTCTTACTTTTTCACACAACGAAAATGTATACATTTTATAATATATTTTTTTATTTATTTTTTATTTAGCAAAACAAAACAAAAATCTTTTTGCACTTTTATTAAAAAAAAATAAAACTGCCCAGCACTTTATGATCAAGTTCTCTTCAGTTGCAACATGTACACAAAAGTATGAGTATGTAATTGTATTTTGAATTTATACTGATTTCATATATACACGCTGTCATTTAGTCAGTCATTTGGTCAACAAAACGGACAAGTCTGTTCAGTCTAAACGAAAAATCTCAAAACGCCAAGTCAAATAGCCAACCAACCAGCCTGCCAGCTAGCCAAGCAGCCAACAAACAGATTTCAGTTTAAATAAATGTTGTACTTAATGACTGCAATGAAATATACTTTATAAACCGATAAAATGACCAAGTTAAAGTATCTCTCTATACGTAAGTAACTATATACGAGTATGTTTTGGTTTTTAATTTTTTGTTCTTCAGTCACATTAACTACAAACTAAAACAGACATACAGACTCGTGTATTTGTATTGAACCATAATCGCAAGTCTGTATATAGTTCGAGATACATTTTTAGTGTTTTGTGGCCAAATTGTATATCTGTGTATTTTTAAGTATCCTGTACATTTCTTTAGTTCTCTCTACGTAAAACTTCACTTTTGACCGTTAATGAGTTGCGTTCATTTTCATTATTTGTGAGTTGCATAAAATTTTAATTCATTTATTGTTTTCTTTACTTTTTTTTATTATTTCTTAGCGATTTTATTGTCTGCCTTATTTTTTTTATTATTTGTGAGTCATTGTTATATTCTGTTCTGTTCTCTGCGTTTTGCAAGAAAGGATACTTTTGTTAAGTACAGATTCGTAAGTTAATTTATTTTGTAGTGCGCAATAAAACAAAAATTATTGGTGCGACTTCAATATTTTAAAGATAATTTTGTTTCGAAAGATAAATTCAATCAACTTAATCGATGCCATTAAGGCCAGGTATACAAAGTTGCCTTAAAAGCACCGTGCTCAAGTGACGCTGAAGATTGTGTATAGAGTTAAGAATTTAAATACAAAAATTATAATATATACTATACGATTAGCTTAAGTGAAGTATGTATTTTATATGGATCCTTTATCGGTTTTTACATATATGTATTTTATCGTCTGTATAAGATTGGGGACATATGAATATATAATTTTTTTTTTAATATCAGAAGAAGTGCAGACCAACTTTAGCGGAAGAATGGAGCCGTGCTTAAATTTTTCGTTATATTATTTTTTTATAAAAGCATGTAGTTCTCATATAATATGTATTTTGAAATATCCCTTGGATAGCCACCTGATTTACTTCCGTTTCTAATCGTTAAAACAACTTTTTTACAGGGTATTTAAATTTTTCACAAAATTTTTTTATGTCCTTCAGTTTATTGCACCTTGATCGAAACATAAGAATTAATTTTCCAACAATGACTTTTTGGCGGCTTTAAATTTCCTTTACATGTCAAAGCACAAATGACAGTTACATTATATTTTGCAAAAAAATAAAATCAATCGAATTAAATGGTGACACTTCACCACATCTAGATTTTTTTACTTTTTTGCAGCTTGTTAAACATAGAAAATACATAATTATACAAAACCAGTCGGTGGCTTTTAAACAAAATCATATTATAATTTATTCAATATTTCACTTTCGATTTCCTGTCATTTCAAATCAACAACTACAACCACTTCCTTTGCAGCCAAAACATGCTAGAAACAATAAATTGTGCGAATAAAAGAACACAGAAAGCTAAATTGAAATTATTATTAAAATATATTCTTCAAAAAATATAATAAATATTCCTAATAAACTTCACATGTCATACATGTTCTTACACTCATTCAATTGTAGGCAACAATAAACCAACAAAAAATTATTAAACATCATTCTGCAAACTGCACACATACCTGCAGAAGCTCTGAACAAATATTTAACGCTGATAAAATGAGACAACAATGTACATTTTTATAATTTTAATGAAATTCATATTTAATGGACATTAAAGACGCGCAAAAAGACCTATTCATGTTTTAACGATTTTTATTATTATATTTTTTTTAATTTTATCTATTGATGATATCAACTTTAACGAAAATGAATAAGACAATATAGCTACGAAGTAAAACTTACAAAGTATTCTCTAAGTAGGCCTTTTTGAAAATTTACTTAAAAATTCTTTAATATCACCATGCAACAAGAAAAGTGACAAGAAAAGCCCTATATATTCTTTTTTAATATTTTATGATCCCTACGTGCCTTTTCTCACTATACCTTCTAAGCCTGCTTTTTTGTAAATTTTCTTTTAATACTCCTACGAAAAGTTACGCACATTTACATTATGACTTTTTCTTCAAGATTTTTTTCGACGTTTCTACACATGCTTAATGCTGAGAGTACGAAAATAGCAAAGAGATATATCAAAAACCCCTAAAATTTCAATTCTGGCCTATTTTTTACCGCGTAAACTTCTCAACACTTCTCACCAACAAACAAAAACACATGCTTTTAAAGCAGTGGTGACCATTCTCTCAATTACCTATGCTCGCGATCATAGGCTGTTTTTTTTACCATCAACACACGTTCACTATGTGTGAGACTCACAGCCTATCCCCTTTCAAACAAAATGACTGGTGTGTGTTTACTAATATACTAGTTGCTTTTTAACTCAGACTAGTTGCCTATCTGTCCTTTTCTCATATATCGAACTAGCGATTTTAACATTTGGTTGTCATACGAGCACAACTAGTTCATCTGTATACAGTTATATCCCAGTTGGAATACTAGTTGTTGTAAAGTACTGCTCTTACTAGTTTTTTATTTATCGTTTTTTATTTTTTTAAGAAATATTGGCTCAACAGGGGTACGAACACACATTCCTCATATTTCACGGCAAGTACTCTACCCACTGAACCACTTTCTACTTATTTTTTTAAGAGCTAAAAATATATTTTATGTATAAGTCGTATACCTGAAAATTGTGTCCTTTTTTTACTAGTATCGTTACTAGTCTCGATACTACTAGTAATATAATTGTCCTTTTTTTACTAGTATCGTTACTAGTCTTGTTACAACTAGTAATATGACTGTCGTTTTTAACTAGTATCATTACTACTAGTACATGACTATCCCAAAGTGTATCCAGTTGTAAATGTAGCTGATGGGTAGCCGCGAATCACATACACACACAAAGAATAGTATGGTGTATCTTTGGTCACTACCACTTTAAACTTTAAAGCAGTGGTGGCCAAGCATACATTATATTATTCTTTGTTTGTGTATGTGCTTCTCGGCTAAATAGATAGGCTGTGCGTCTCACACACAGTGAACGTGTGTTGATGGTAAAAAAAAAACAAACTATTCTCGCGAGCATACGAAACTGAGAGAATGGCCACCCACCACTGCTTTAAAGGCAAGCAGAAAAAACATAGTGTGAACTGCGTGTAACTACAGAAATAGTCGAAATTTTAAATTCTACGGATATATTTCTTATTAATTTTTTTTCTAAAATTTGGGATTTTTGTAGACGCTTCTTCACCGATTTTACCATAACTTGGCAAGAGGTGCCACGTCTCCATTGCTGTCTTCCAAATAGGCCTTCCGTTGGGTCTGCTATATGCACTAGAGTGGTCGTAAAAAATTTAATTTGGATTTCTTCAAGTCTTATACCTCAAACTGATGGGTTTTTATAAAAACAATATACTAAAGAGACTACAGGTTAATGAACTAACTCAAAGGCGTTTAGCACACCCACCGAAGTTTGAAAATAATGCTCTTCCAAACAGTTCTTCTCTGTGAATAGTTCATTAGCTTTTGTTTTATCGACTTTTATCTAAATCGCATATTTAACAAAATTAAAAGCAATGATGAAAAAAAGCCCATAACAAATGAAATTTCAAAATGATTACACTAATTTATTATTTGACATATTGTCATAATTTTATTTTAAATGAAGTTTATTTGCTGGTGCTTAAGCATAAATGCATTTCATTGGTGCTTTACCAAATCGTCAGTAGACTTCCAACACAATTTTGAACACTTACAAACCCTTTATCTTATGTGCAGACTTTCAGAAACCATTTGAGGATCTACAAATAATTGCTTATATTAATTTCCAAAATTCGTTTCCTAAAACTGAAAGCTGTTTTTTAGTTATTTAGGCCGCTGAACGCGAATCTCCAATTCATTATTTTAATCAGTTCTAGTTTTCAAAATTATTATTTTTATTTTTATTAATTACTTCAACATTTTCTAAACTGTCCATATCATGCTTTTTCTTTGCGTGCATTGAAGTTATAATAAATATATTTAAGTATTGAACTGGACTAGCCCAGTTTGTATATGCCAAATAAAGCTTTTTATAAGGCCTCTTTGCTCTGTCTTTTCGCCACTGGAAACCTCTTTAACGCAATTTTATGATGACCAGGGAAACCGCAATATGCCATTGCATGTTGTTTTTTTTTTGCCATCGAATATTTTATTTTTTTTTACATATAAAAAAATTTTCTTTTTTGATTTTGAATTTAGTTTAATGTAATTTTTTCATTCCAATTTCTTATAAATTTTCCCCATTCCACTAATATATTATTACTAGTTTACTCACAGCTTTTAAAATGTTCAATTATGTAGTTTTGAGGATTTTTTGTGGAGATTATTGGCTTCTTTGCACTTTATAGAAAACTAGAAGGACGCGAATAGTCACGTTTGCTAATATTTAAGCTATTTAATAGGAACCACAAAATATGTACTTGTGTCTTGGTGCCCAACATTTTATATTCAGGCAGATGAAAGGCCATGCTGGTATTGTTAAATCGACTTAAGTACCCATATGGAACCAGAATATATAGTTTACATGCAATATCGTCCAATGTAATAGTGTCCAAGGACGTTATTTCCACTTTGAAAAGGATATACTGACCATAAAAAATGCAAATAAAGTTCATGCAAATAGTACTGTAGAGTGAAGACTGACTGCAAAGCCGGTCTGTGGACGGGATTGATTGTTTGCTTCTCTTTGTATGTCGAATAGTGGCTTTGGAGAGTTCAGACTTTTGACTATGCAGAAAGCCTTTACTCTGCGAGGCCACTATTCGACATTCCCATGGACATTATTTCCTTTTTGAAGTGGAAATAATGTCCGTGGACGTTATTTTCTTGGACATTATTGCATTCCACCAATAAATGTACATAATTCGTGGTATCAGAAATGAATATCATATAAACTATAAACGAAATGATACAATTTTAAGAGCATAGTTTTTACATTTTAGGAGCATATTTTTAAGTTTTTACTGCATACTTAATGCGCATTAAAGACATTTTTAGGGAATACTTCCGGTTTCCCTGATGATGACATATTTAAATGATTAAAAAAGTGAACAGCCGCACTGCGTAAATACTTGCAGAAACCAACACTAGCATTTTTAGCAAAGTACATATTCCTTCGTACAATATGTTGGCGCTTTGATGTCCCTGATTTTATTTTGTGCATTCGCACATCATTGTAAAGTTTGTGACATTGAAAATACATACATATATTTGTATGTGCTATGAAAAACACTTATTTAAATTAAAATAGAATACTTCTCAGTTAAAATTCTCAGTTAAAATTCTAACGTCTAAGTAGAAATATTTAAATGATACAGGCTTAAGAGGTATTAGTTTTCCACTATTTTTGGCTTTAAGATATTTATTTTCTGAGAAAGAAATCTATCTTAATATTTTTGTATATTATCCGTTTTTAGCAAAGTTCAAGTAACTTTTTCCAAAGTTGGACTAAGTGGTTATATAGGTTTGGGTCGTATTCGATGAGAAATTTTACTAATTGATATACATATAACTTTTCTTTGTCCATGATTAGGAAGCTTTTATATAGCAAAAAAGTAATCGGATTTTTTTAGAACCTCATGTAGACCTCTTTGCGCCTACAACTACCATTTGAAAGACAAAAAGTCCTAACTAGCATTTTCATAATTTTACAGGATAAGCAATAAATATGCTAAACTATGTAATTGACAAGGTATTTTTTCGGGAAAATCTGATTTTTCTAATAGTTATGCACACAGAAAAAATTATTATCAAAAAATTTTCAAACAAAAGTTTGTCTAAAAATAAGTTAAATTTTCAGTAAATGTTCTGTCCATAATCTATGAATTGTTTGTTTGACTTTTATTTAGAACGCAAACAGCAAAAACAACAATAAAAACTGTGTCGTAAGAACCACCCGATGACGACATACACACAAAAATCAACAACAACAACAACAATCATAGCAAAAGGAATGCAATTGTACCAAGTTTGTTTACAAACGATTTTTGAGTGAATCGATTAGTTAATGTCGTGGCGTTAATTCTCATTCATTTTTTTAGAGTATTTAGATAAACATTCAGACTTGAACACATTTAACAAAGTGAAATCTCCCAAATGCTTAATGGATGATGATGATGACACAGACAAAAATTTTGTTTGCATTTTTGTTTAATTAAGTAAATTATTTTGCTTAATAACTGTTAGCATTTTTAGACTAATTGTTTATTTAATTCAGACAGTAATATTGTTTAATCTTGCAGAAAATCCAGTCATTATATTTGTTTGATTTAGTAAATTGTTTTGTCTACAATTTGTAAATATTTTTAGACAAATTGTTTTTAGATTTAAACAATTTGTTCACTGAAAGAAAAACACGTTTTTTTTTCAATGAAATTGTTGAGGTATTTTTGTCTATATTTACAAATTCGTTTGTAGGTCCGTTCATAGACAAAATATTTACTATTTCATTGAATTCCTTTACAGAAAATGAAATATAGTTTTTTCTGTGCATGTAGGTGAAATACATCGGAATTTTTTGTTTGTTAGGGCTATTTGCGTGTTATTTAACGATATTCTTTAAATATTATAAATCCCAATATTTCAACATGTTACAAACGATATGTTAAACTAAAGGAGATCTTATTTCTTTCGTGTTGGCAGTTATAAGAAAAAACGAAATATGAAATTCATAAGTTGTCCAACACACTCATCATGCAATTTATGAACACACATCATAAATACCTTCAACAAGTCATGAAATTACAATTTAATGCATCACCGTAAAATATAACGTGTTCGACATACAAAAATTATTCGCACAAACGAACAAGCATACTTTTGCTTAATAATTTTCTAATGAATTATTTTAATAATAACGTAAAAAATTCACAAAATATCATTATTATTTTTTGGGAAAAAAACTAACGCAAATATAATTGTGCAGACGAGTGGTCTTAGAAAGGCAGACGCATTTGGCTGTTCATGAATTGTACACAAGGCAACTAAATTGAGCGCAATACAATACAACCAACCAACTAACCAGCAACCTGTTTAATATTCGATTTAAACAGTGGCGGTCTAATTATTTATTATTTTCATTGACAATTATTGACATTTAATTTCTGACGATGTGCAATGAATTCACAACAGTCCACTTTATTTTAATACTTCTTTTATTTTCGTTTATTTCTTTAATGAAGCATAAAAGAAACTTTTAAATTTCATAAAAGTCAGTACAAATTAACAAGTTTTTTAAATTGGCTTTTTTTTCGATTGCTCTAGTTGCAAAATGTCGTTGCTTAAATTACATCATCGATTTACATAAATATATTTAAATAATAATAATAAGTTAGTTATTGCTATTTTTTATTTATTATTATTAGTCTTTTAATGTTATATAATTCTCATTCAGTTCATTTCACTACAAGCCATAAAAAAATGGGACTAGAGCAGTTTTTATACGCTACAGAATTGCTACATTGCACAGTGGGGACTATCGTAAAATAAATGGAAATAAATCTGGAACTTTTAAGATGCTGATTGGATTTGTCTGAAACTTTGAACATCGTTAGAGTAGGAGTCAGGTGTTGTACGTTATACAAGAACGGAGCTACGCAAGTTGAAAACATCCCAATCAAAAAAACTTCTGAGGCTTGTAACTTTTTTAAATGTTATCCGATTTCAAAAATTTAAAGCGTTTTGAGTTATGCAAAAAAATAAATTGTATGCGTACAAAAGAAAACTTTTCATTTTTGCGCGCGTTTGTGTGTTGTATGAAAATCGCTATTTTTGTTTTCTAATCAAACGTCATCGGTGGAATTTTGAAAATCCATAACCACAATATTTTATTGGACCTTAAACACAAAAATTATTTTCAAAATCCACAATTTTCGGCTACAAAAAAAAAATAATAATTGGCGCTAAACACGTTATTGATAGATTGCTTGCATTTTGAGATATGTAATAAAAGAATTAATGTGTTTAACAAAGTTTTTTACAATACTAAAAATTATGAAAATACATTTTTGAAAAAATCGTTTTTTTCAGGTCAATTGAAAAATTTCGATTTTAATCCTTTTTTAGACTTAAAGAATACAGATAACAAAATCGTTTCTTTTACCAGTTTTACATAAAGTTTCATCAAGAATCTATTCATACCTTCTAAGTAAAAATCAAGCAGTAAATTGGAAAAATATAACAAAAAAACCAAAAACTAAAAAAAGTCAAGGCAAAAATGATTTTTTAATATCAAATATCTTTTAAACTATGAAAGATGCGTAAATACATGCTATGACATTATTTCTTTTAGATTTTTTACGTACCTCAAAATGTTTTAAATTGTTGAAATCGGATAATATTTAAGAAACTTACAAGCCTCTAGGTTGTCAAATTTGACCTACTGTAGGTCTGTTTCTGCTGAAGCTACGATACCTCCGAGATACGGAGTATAAAGGCTGACGCCTCTTCTAAAGATGTTTTAACTTTCTGAGAAAGCCAATCTGCAGTTTAAAAGTTCTATACTTATTACCATAGTGTTGCCAAAACCTGGTGAGGAAAAAAGCCTAGAGTTTTACTAAAAAAATGCTAAAATATACTACAAATATGCTGAAAAAATGCTAAAAAACATTTAATCAAAATTGCAAACAAAAATTCTTTATATTTGTCAGAACAGTGTAATTAGCATGGTATAAGATTACACCGTGAATACATAGTTAGTATTTTATTATATTTTACAATCGCATTTAAAATAAAAGGTTTTAAAATTCAATTAAAAAAACTGGTTGCTTAGGGCCAGGCCCTAATTGGTTCAAAAAAGCAGAAACGGGCGTGTTAAAAACGCCAGAGTGGCCTGGCCCTTAGTTAATAAAAAATAACGCATTTTTCATTAAAATATTTCTTAGGGTTCTGTGAATGTTTGCACAATGACCAGGGTTTTCATGTTTACAATTTTCATCTAAAATACAAGAAATAACGAAATTCTAGACATATCAAAATATCCAGTCATCTTCAACTTCATTTTCATTATTATTTTTATAAGTGGTAACATTTCTACCAAAGTTGATACAAGACACTGTTGCATTTTTTGGAAATATATACAATGTTGTTCTTTCGCTTCTTTGTATCGAACATGAAACATTATATATGGTGTTGTAAAGAAAAAGGGCCCCTATGTTCCCAGACCAAATTTTACAGATATACTAAAAACAGACGCTTAGCTAAATTTAAGGTTGAAGTTAATTATTCTTGAAAATTTATGTTAAATATTTACATAATAACAAAAAACTATTTTAATTTCAAATGTCAATAATTTCTTCAGTTAAGCACTCAAGTTAAATTTAATTGAAATTTAATATGTATGTAAATCAGCTTTGTGTTAATGAAATTTTATTAATCAAGATTTAAATTTTGAGTTTAGTGTTAACTTCAACTTAATATTTTTATTGATAACGGCGCTAATACATATACTGAGTATTCTACAATCGATTTAAACTAGATTGATAAATGGGAATTATAAAAAATACAGAAAACTGTGAATCAGATTTTAGAAAAGTTTGAAAAATGTACAAACTTTGAACCTCAATATTTCAAAGCTTGAGATTTCCATACTAGAACTTCAAAACAATATTTTGGAATTTTCTGGTTATTTACATACATTTTTGTTAGCAATAATGTGTACTTTTAGGAAATACCAAAAATGGATTTAGATTTTGGAAAGATAAGGTCCTTGCCTTTTTTCACGTGGCACATCACATTTAAATATTTGTACATCCGGTAATAAGGTACAAATTAAGGTAAAACATAAAAATTCAAACGCAAAAATATGCTAAAAAATGCTAAATAGTTTTTGGAAAAATGCAGATATGCTATATGCTAAAAGCATTTTTTTCATGCTAGATGAGTTCAAAAAATGCTAGATCTAGCATTAAATATGCTAAATTGGCAACGTTGGTCTGGTCTCCACTGTGCATTGTAGAAAAATTTTTTTTTCTTTAGCCCACCTCAAAAGGGAGAAGCTTATCAATTCGTTTATATGTATGTATATTTTATTTTGTCCCCTCGGATCTCCGCCATTTATGCATCGATTTGGATTTTTTCATTTTGTTTTAAAGAGTATACTTCGAGATAATTAATTGGGTAGCCTTGGATTTGGTGTCCATTCGTTTGATACCATCTACACTTTGGAGAGCGCTTTTTACCAGAACTATTTATATTTATATGCCATTTATATCCCTATCAAAAAATCATTGATAAAGAAGTTCTATGCAATTTCTGTGCGTATAAAAGAACATTTGGGAAGAAATTGGGGACCTAAGCCTTATATCCTACATTGCATATATATGGCAGTGAACCAACACTGCCCAGCAAAAAAATTTCATGTTTCTGGAAGCAGTAAAAAACTTTCATACATTCCATATGAGATCGTTTGAAGCGCTTCCGAGGATGCTCAAAAAGAAGGCACATATATCTCAGTGTTCATAATGTTTAAATTACGAAGTTTGTCAGCATTTTACATTTCTTCAACACGAACTCCAAAATAAACAAAATCATATTCCGTTGCATTGTTGCTTTCAGCAAAATAGGTTCTAAAAAATTGTCGCACGCATTGTTTCAAATAAACACTAACACATTTGAAAACTCAAAACCCATTTAAAGTATGCTCTCTTTCTACATTTGATTTGTCAGTAGCTTAACGATGATAAAATGAGACATGATTTGAGAGCATTTTCGATGCTTCGAAAGAAGCGCTGTTTTATATAAAAAACAAGAGCTCCAAAGTGGGACATCGCGAACAAAAATCATGCATGTTCGAAGCGCTTTTCGAAGCAGTAGAAACAACAAAACTAGCTTCTCTCACTTATAAACCTGCTTCGGCCGAAGCAGTAGTTTTTGCTGGGTGGTTATATAAAGGTTGTTTGGTGAAAGGTTGTGGACAAGGGTAAATATCTTCTACACTATTGAAGATACAAAGGATGGCATGTCTAGCTATTATTGCGCAATTATATCAACTCCTAAGGCCAGTCTTGAGACTCTACTTTACTTAATTCTCCTTGATGTTTATATTAAATACATATCTGCCAGGTCTGCCCTTAGATTCAAAAAGTCGAGAGACTCTAAACTAAACATAGTAGGTCAATCCGGGGCAGACAAACGGACTATATGACTCCTGTCATGAACTTTGACAAATCCTCTATAGTCGAGATCCCTACTGGGATAACTGTAATCATTTCGACCATTCAGTCTCTGTCAGGCTACCCAAGACCACCACCGTGTTTCAGATGGAGATTTATTTCATAACGTTAACTGCGACAAGTACTGACAAACTTGTCTCAGGGGATAGTACTATATAATCTTTGTAGATATTGTGGCCACAATTAGGTCTTTCAATTTAAAGGTGGTAAAATTTAACTGTGTACAGGCACGCATTCAATCTTTAAAGCGATATAATGCGAAGATAGTTTGGGAAGATAGATGAATGCGGAAGAGCAGGCTTGGCCGTAAAGAGGTATGTAGCTATCCATTTAGTTGAGTTGTCAAATAAAATTAAAGATAGTGCCCTAAGGAAGATAGCTCTCAGGGGATTCACAATTACCACTTGTAGAATATGAAAGACTTTTTCTTTCTCACTTAGTACAGTCACGACCAAGCACCTCCAAGCACGTGAAAAATTGCCACTTGCACACATAGTTATAGTCATTACGGTGCACTGTACGATCGGACCTTTGTCGGAAAGTTTCGGCTTTTTGCAGGACGGTCACTGCAGGAGTTCCTTCAACGAAGAAGAATGAGAGTTAGTCCAATATCTTTTCGGTGATTGCTGGCTTTGCAGGAATGCAGATCAACGCATCTGGGAAATATGTTGCTGCAGGACCTGCACTGTCTCAGAGACGTATCACTGGCTGGCAGGCTAAACTTTGTGAAAATTTCTGGGTAGTTCACAGGAGCTGGAATGTCAGAGCTTCGTACAAATGTGTTTGGTTTAAATAGCGTTCTGGGCATCACAATTCGCATAATTGCTCTGAGTGTACTCGCTAACATGCACGTTGCCCATCTATCCCATCTAACTGCCGAAGACTCCGAGCTTATGTGTATCGCCTTAATGATCTCTGTAGGATCCCCTAGGATCCCAATACTGACAGGACACTGAAACTTCAGACTGGCTAATATGAATATCTTCAAGGATGATGTTTGTAGACTGTGCCTTTTAGAAGCAGAGACATTAGCGCACGTCGAACTCAATAAAGTCTAAAGTAAGTGCTGATGATGGCACATGTCTCAGTGATTGAGTGGCGGATCGATCTAATGTCTGCCTATGCCACCCAATCATTGACGCTTGAAGGGAAACGTAAAGGGATACGGGATAGTAGTGGGACACAGGATAGTAAAGTTTTTCAATAGAAGTTAACTGTTGTTTAGAACTGAAGTTAAACTAAGACATCAAGAAAGAAAGGTGAATATCAATAACTGTAAAATGAAATACAGCTCTAAGACTGACATGAATTGATTAATAGTAAATTATATTCAGCTCTTGATTGCACACCACCGACTGTGGTCGAGTGGTCTACGCGGTATAGAACTCTGACGAGAAGAGCGGGATCTCTCGAAACATGTCAGTTCAAGCCTCCGCGCAGTACAATTTTTCTTTGTCTACATGCTTCACATTTATCTCTAAATAGAAATATAATTTTATTGAAAAATTAAATTAAAACCGAACTCAAGCTTAAATAATTAAATTTCTTTGGATATACAACTAATTTATTTTTCTCCATTACAATTAAAATGATTAGTAATTTAACATTTTTGTTACATAAGTGTAATATAACAAAACTTTTCAATTACAATTACATATAACTGTACTTGGGCTAATTCCTTAGTTTTAATTGCAATTATTGGTAACTGCAATTGAAAGAAAACACATGCAATTGTTGTTGATAAAATATCAAAATCTACCAAAATCTGAAAAAACTGCTGATCAACAATTTGAAATCAATATACATACTTGTTATATTTACTTCTTTGTTTTTAATAACATAGAAGTATTTACTTATTGAACATAACAAAATATAAATTGAAAACTGAAACATGCAAAGGCAAATGAAATTTAAAGTTGTTTTGCCACATTTAATCGTCATCGACGTCGTCTGCTGATAAATGTCTACATTGCCAACAACAATGTGACAAATAATATACATTTTCGTTTATTTTTACGGATACGATTCCAAATGTTTATTATACCAAAAATTGGAAAAATAAAAACTAAAACACTTAAGCGCGAATTTCTTAAAAATACTACAATTAGTTCTAATAAGGACACTTTATGTGGCATAATGAATCTGTGCCCACAAGGAATAACAGCTAAAATCGAGATGGGACAAAATTAAGTTATTACTGCCATTGTATTCAAATCCACCTCCACTCAAAATTTTATCATTGTAGCTCCAAGACGTAACACTTTATACCCAGAAATATAAACAACAAAGTTTGCTCAAAACATTTTTCTTAAATTGTGTCTTAACTAGAAATAGGATTTTATTCCAAACCGTGGCGTGAGTGTTTCATACGTTTCATACTCGAGTTTAGCCATTAATGCGTTTGATAAATTGATATTTTTTAATTCAGTTTGGTTGCTAAACTCAAGTTTAGTCATTATTGATTTACTTTTGAAGTTACAGTCAATTCATTATGTTTGGAAAAACAGCTTAAGTAGAGATGGGATCTAAAAATTTAAAAACAACGAAAAGGAAAAAAACTAAACTGTTTTTTTATATCACTGAAGTTAACTGTTTAATTTATAGATCTATGGCACAACACGAATAAGATGCGTCACGACTAGAATTTTTTTCTGCGATTTCCTGTCCCAGGAATTCCTGGGAAAATCGCTTATTTTTGCTTCACGCTTATCCGGGAATTCCCGGGACTAAAAATCAATTTATATACATAAAAAGTATTAATTTTGGCAACGGGAAAGAAACCAAGTCTATATAAAATTGTTTTGGATTGAAAAACGAAGTGAAAAAATTGTCTCTTTAATTAATTATTTAAAAGAACCAAATTTTTTTAGTAGAAGCAACTCTAATGTTTTTCAATATGAACCAAAATGCACGGCAATTAAATATGCAGAAGATCTTTTTGCACGTCTTTTTGATGAATTTAGTGTTGAAGAAAATGGGAAAATAGATATTACTTCAGATGACAGTGATGTTTTGGAAAAGAAGACTTGCAACGAAACTTTAGTTATACAACGGCCTCTTCTGTCAAGGCAACGGCAACTTCTGTCAAGGTCGAAGACTCTTCTCAACAGCTGAAATTTTGTTACTTAAATAAGAAACAAAAAAGTCCGGGAATAAAAAAACACTAGTCACGATAATTGTATTAATGGAATTGTAATAACGATTGTACCAGTTACTTTAAAAACAATTGAAGTTACGAATTTTAGTCGAAAAAATACTGTTGATATCCGCCATTGCAAAATTATGCGATAAAATACAAATACCAATTTTATAAAACTTAGCATATTCAACCGATGCAGGAGTTAAGTGCATCCTTCTGAGTTCCTTTGCTGTTGTGTATATGTTTTATTTTAGCTTGCCTTATTCTTATGTCTTGCATTTACAATACGCATTCAATATGTTCATGTCCTGCTCCAGACTTGCAACATATGACGTCCATTTGTATGTAGTCTCGTGCATTTCATTCTTTTCTTTTTGCCTTTAATCCAGCATTTGCACTTTGAGGGAATTTTAAGGTTTGAGTACTTGTACTTAAATAAAAATATATATTTTTTGTGAGAACTATCGTTATTTTAAAATGCATAAGATAAATTAAAAAATTTGTTTATATACACTCGGAGAAAAATCTAGTGAAGTATTTATGTATTTACTTGAACATTGAATGTATAACAGTATATTTTTTAGAACGCTTAAATTATAGCGGTTAATTATTCTAATCTTAAATATAAAATTATTAATAATAAGTCCAGCCAGTGCTACGTAAAATACTAGCTTCAACGGTTTCTTCTTTGGTTGTGTTACGTCTCTCATGTTCTATCTCCTACCTTCTTATTTTTGTTAATGCCATTCTCCATCAAACTTCCAATCCTATCTCCTCATTTGCAGATGCAGATAGCAAAATTTGCCATTCATATTAATTTACTACTAGGTCAAGCCTGTCGGAGATTCGGGCTATGAGGCAAAACATGAATAATTCACTTAATAACGATCTAATAACAATCTCTGAATGTGGTCGTGCAAGTAGGATCCGATTTTAATGCTTGTAAGATCCAGTGCTGTATGCTCACGTACAGACGCATGTCCGAACTTGCTACTCCATCTGCAATTATTAATGGTATAAGTATTAGGGAATCAGATGCTCTTGATGTTCTTGGCATGAAAATTTAGTGTGACCTTCTATGGCCTGACCACATCTTTCAGGTGTAAGAGGTACTTCACTCCATGTGATCTGCTTAATATTTATATCACCTATATCCAACCGTAAATGGCATACAACTCTCATGTATGGGCAGGTGCTTCAAAGCTTATGTTGAAGACCGCATACAGGGCAGGGTGAAGAAGCTCATAGGCCGAAACCCACTTTTTTCTGAAACAGCGCATTCTTCATTAAGAGCACATCCCTTTGTGGTCAATAGGCCAATAAATCGCATTACGCATAACAGAGTGAATTCTTTCTTTGACCGAACAGTTTATATGTGGAAGAAGCTCTGCAGGATCTTTCCCGTCACTTTCAATGTTGGAAGGTTCAAATCGAATGTCTTTGAACACTACTCCCTCTATCCTCCTTCCCATAAACAATTTTCCTAGTTCCGGCACAATGCATTGCATGAGTAGGGGCCCTGAGTGCTACACAGAAACAAAAAAGATCCGTTGTTGATAACAAAAATTCCGGTATTCGCGAAATCAGCCAGGAACTCATCATCAGAGTTTTTGGTATACCTTTCCACTGTATCAGCGTGGCTAAGTCAACTAGTTAAACATCCAACATTAAACCAAGTTTTTCGGTTGCAAAGTTTTTCGAGTATGGATTTTAAGCCCAAACTTTTGTATTGAAATTGCAGTTTAAAAATTTCTCAGCTTTTCTTGAAGTCGATTTAGCATTTGAGTTACTCAACTTCTGATCAAACTGGGCTTCAAACTTTATTTTCGTAATGTACAAATATTCAATTGCCCGTGTGCGAAGTGATGTTTTTTTATTGTTTTAATTTTTATTTGGTTGCTTGCAAAAATATGTTTTTTATTTTAAATTCAAACACCATTCCCTACTTCCTATGCTCCAAGCTATTCTACGTACATACATAACGAATACATACTCCCATAAATACCCAGCGGTAAAGCTAAAAAGGCCTTCTCAATTTACATCTTCTTGAAAGCCTACTTACACCTTCTTTTAGAAGACCTCGACTCTCCCTAAGAAAAGGTAATCTATTAGAAGGGAGGAGGAAGGAGTATTCTATTTTTAGATTTTTCGTTTTGTTCTTCAAAATATGTACTTTAGAGCAATTGTTGCAGAAGTAGTACTCCGTTTATTTTGTGAAACACATATGAAATGTATCTACAACATTTTGAGTCTTCATGCGAATAAATGAGTACCACTTTTTTCGTGTGGAATTTACAACAGACACATTGGGTTTTTTAAAAACGTACACAATTGCAGCATAAAAAAGTGATGCTCATATTATTTCGCTACTACTTCCGCAGCAATTTTTCGTAAGCACTTCGCACGAAATGATAAACAGAGAACTATGCTTTAGACCAGGAACCGGCAAAACATATCACATGGGGTTTTTTAATCTTGTAATCTCACACGTATTAACTAAAACTAAATAAAATCAATCAGTGTGGCATGAACATTCAAACAAGCAGGTCGTGTTATCGCTTGTTTCGTGCTATTGCTTGATATACACTAAGAAAAACTTTGTAAGAGCGAGAGTTGCAAAATGTATTAGTATGTGTTTGCCGGTTCCTGCTTTAGACTAAAATTTACGTATAAGAGCCATCATACATGCTGCCTTTATGCAGTTTAGGTTACCCTACAGATAATTACGTGGTCAATTTTTGCTGAAATGGACTAGTTACAACATGGTCCTATGCAATGCAGTCATGGACCATATCATATGCAAACAAGAGTTTGTAGTTAACCGACAAGTGTTCACGTTTTAACGATTGCATACAGTGCTCCATCAAATAGTGACATAGAGTAGTTTTAAGACTACTCCAATGTAATGCAGGCATGGACCATGTCATTTGCAAACAAGAGTTTGTAGTTAAGCGACAAGTGTTTGTGTTTTAACGATTGCAAATTTATATGCAATCGTTAAAAAACGAACACTTGGGTGCCTTATCAAGTAGTTACATAGAGTAGTTTTGAGACTACTCCGATGTAATGCAAATCTGGGTTATATAGTCCAGCCCTAGGACATCTTAATGTTAAATCGACCATGTTTTCTTCATACATTTTGGTTACTTTTGGACTAGCCCTAGTCTTTACATGCGTGTATGGAGTAGTCACGTTATCTGCAGGGTTAGAGCTGATTAATTTATACTTATTCAGACAAAAGTATTCATGTCCAATTATCTCATGCAAAATGTGTTCATACAGAAATTTTAGAAATACATAATTCCGAATAAAAAAATATCGAGATTTAAAAAATGTACCTCCATTTGCTTTTTGAAAACATTCAAAATGTCATTTGTAAATTGTCGTTGTCAGGCCTTCCTGAGGAACCTATAGGAAGGCCGTCCCCGAATATATGAAGATGGAAAGAAGCGTGAAGTACTTCTCCTTCCAAAAGATGGCGTAAATATGCCTTCTATAAGGCCTCCATACTGCTTCCTTTTACCACTGGGTAAATACACATCACACTCATACACACAATTGTACTCATACACTTAACTGGTGTCTTTTCTGCAATAAAAGCTAAAAATATACAAATAAAAAACAACAAAGAGCAAAACTTAAGAATGAAAAAATTTATAAATTTACAAAAATAAACAAACGATACGTTTTCAACTTAACCTTGACTTTGAAAATTGTTTAGCTCAACACAACTACAGGCACACACTCCCCAGCCAAACAACAATAGCAACAACAGCAATACAAAATATCATTCATGTGTATAAACAACAACCAACTTATTTAAAGCGTCAGCAACACGGATACTGGATCTCCGACAATATCGTCATTTTAACGGACTCGCAATTTTTATTATTAAAAGAAACATTATTTCGTACGCGTTACTGGCAATCAACTGAAGACAAAATACACATTTTTAATTTTAATAGAAAGAAATGAAAGAAGACATTGAAATACTCGACGATTGCACCCATTTGATATAAAAATCTAAACAAAAAAATAACAAACATTTTTTTGTGACTTTTTAAGCTGAACTAATTAATGACGTATAAATAAATGATAATTATTTGGATATGTTTCTTATATATTTTTTTTAATTTGTTCTTAGTCTTCAGCGATCATATATCCAAATTATTTGAATTTTGTTATGAATAACTACCAAATTAGAGATCATAAGAGTTATGACTAGCGTTGCCAGTTTAAGCTTTTCAAGTTTCCTTGCTTCAAATTTAACCCTTTTCGTTTTTTGCATCGAAAGTTATGCGGCTTGCTTAAGCCATTTTAAAAAATGTTAAATTTTCTGTTCTTTTTCTGTCAGCTGAGATATGGCCAGATCGTCTAGGTTCTTTAAAGGTCTGCTTCCTTTATTATAAATAGGTGACCACAGTGCTGTTTTATTTCTACACTCTAATTTATAGACCACGGAGTATTGCTATGAGGACAGTTGTCGGACGCTTTTTAACAAACAAGTATTATGATCCAGCGAGATAAAAATTTGGCTCTCAGTTGGCTAAATTAGTCGTAAAAAATTTTAACATGTTGAGATAAATTTTTTAGCTCTCAGATACTACGATCCGTCACTTCGACTTTAATCGACTAAATACGATTAGTTTTCAAAACGTGCAATATAGATCGAGATAAGCCTTTTAGCTGTGATAGGCGACAGCGTTGTAACTCAGTGCTTTTCGCACCGTTTTTAGTGCTTTTTCAACTTTTCGACGCGAAAAATTTTGGAGTTAGTGCTCGGTGTTTTTTAGTCTATTTTTTGGTGCTTTTGTTTTTTGACGGTGACACTAAACCCAAAATTCAAAAATTAATTTCTTTATCTAAGAAATGTTTTTCAAGTGTAAAATTCTTTGCTAATGCAACTATTTCCGGAACACGTTTTTTGCAGTCTTGGTCCCAGTTTACACTATGCAAGTCTTATTGATCAGCTTCTTATTCAGCTGTGAGAAAAATAGAGATGTGTATTCATTTCACTGTCTTTCTCACAGCTGAATAAGAAGCTGATCAATAAGACTTGCATCGTCTAAACGTCGACTTACAGAAGAATGAAACAAATTTATTCCAGCAATCAGTCGTGCTTCATCTTTTGTCTTTTTTTGTCGAACCCCATTAAAACTAATTGTCGAACCCCATTAAAACTAATTTTTGTACGTATTTCGTTTGCTTGGCACTTAAGATTTCAAAAACTACGTTTTCACGAAATTTGACATACATAAACATATGCATATTCTACTCTTACGTGCGCATCACTTGATGTAAGAACTAGCACCATACTTTTAATGGTTTCTTTTTATAGCCGTCTAAACTTGGCCATCTCGGCCATTTTTTGAGAAATATTCGTTATATTCAAGACTGAATAACTTTAGAGCGCGTCATCGGATATTCATAAATTTTGTCTCATTCGAAAGGTTTCAGTCTCTTCCTAATCAGTATTGATTAAAAATGACATAGCTTCTCGTTAGAAAGTCCTCTAATATGCCAAAGTATCCTGAAAAAGGTATTTGTAGTTTTAGTTATTTTTTAACAGACATCAAAAAAGAAGGATGTTATGAATTTGTGTGTATTTTCTTATGTTTCTATTGGCATAACTCTGCCATTTGTGAGCCGATTTTCAAAGTTCTTTTTTGTTTGAAAGAAGGGTTTGCTTGCTTGCGAATTTCTTCACCGGTTTTTTTTTCGAAAATCGATGAAGAAATTCGCGCCACCCAATTAAAACTCTGCCATTTGCAAACCGTTTTTTTTAAGTTTTGTTGCATAATTTGTTTCCAAAAATTGGTGGGAAAATTTGCTCCACCAAGCATAAGTCTGTCATATGTGAACCGATTTTCAAAATTCTTTTTTCGAAAATCTGTAGGGCATTATCCCCTCCCCTTAAATATTCATTATCGCATAATCCTCCATTTATGAACCAATTTTCAAAATTCCTTGTATTTTCTTTGTTTCAAATGAATTGCTTGCAGTTTGATCCCATAGAAGTGAAAATCGGGCGGACAAAGTTGTAGCCCGATATATTAATTATCACATAACTCCGACATTTCTTGACAGATTTTCAAAATATTTTATTTGAAAAGACATGAAAGGTTGGGTGCTATGAAAAATGCGGGCGGACACCCTATTTGTAGACAAGCACACCATTTGATCTAACACAAAATCGCATTTCTTTTGTAATCTGATACATAAGATCTTTGAATTGAAGTCGGGTTTTTTTTGACATATGTAATTATCAGGGCTCAGACTTTCATGCAACTTAAAATTGATTATAAGCGCTTAACAAATGCACCTACAAATAAAAAATATGCGCAAAAATATGCATTTATGAACAGCATTTTCAACAACTGGCAACCCAAGTGAGGGTCGGTTGCCATCCATAATCATACTATTAATATTTTTTTCAAAAATTGAGAAATATGCATTAAAGAATTTTTTATAACTCTAAAAATATGCATTTACTGTCGAAATATGTAAAACTATGCACTTACCACCAAAATATGCAACTACAAATTGGCGCCATACTACTTAAAGTTTGATGATTCGCCTAGATATTTAGTCAATACCTCCTTATCTACACGGCAAAAAACATGCATTTTCATGAAAGTCCGAGCCCTGGTAATTATAACAAAACAAATAAAATTCAGTGCTTTTTTTCACGAATTACGCGCTTTTTTACTTGTTTCAGTGCTTTTTGAAATCTAAAAGTTGACAACGCTGATAGGCAAATACTACGATCCGACAGTATAAACAATTTGATCGGCTAAATACATAGAACAGAAAGATCAATCCATCCGTACTTAAAGTAATCCTATGCAGTGTCAAAAGTACGGTAATCGCGGTTTTTCTGAAATGAAGTACAAAAAGATTGATTCAAGTCGGAATATTCAAACGCAAAATACTTAATTTTAGCCTCATTGGGTAATTCAGGTAAAAAATTTATTGTTTTAAGTACGAATATGTTTATAAACTTTATACAAAGTCGTACTCGTACTGTGTTGGTGTTTGTTTGCTTGATGACAGCCACATATCACTGTATTGCTCTTGTTGTTGTTTATTTTCATTGCTCGGGCATAGCCGACAAGTAGCTGACAAACGTCATATTACATGCTTGATTTAAGCCCGCTGTATACTTGAACCAATTCAGCCGCATACTTGAATCAATCCGTACTTGGATCAATCCCGAATCAGGCCAAACTTTTACTTATTTAATCCTGGAACAGAACAGACTTGAGAATTTATATTTTTACTACTTATGTATATAATTTTAATATTTTTATTCACTTGTTTTAATTTAAAATATTTATTAGTCGGCAGTGCACGAACAACAACATAAGCACAACATGCGATTGAAGCTATCAACAAGCAAACAAATACCAACACACTAAGACTGTGTAAAAAGTTTATACTAATAGTATTACTTAAAATAAGAATTTATGTTCTCAATTTAAGAATTTTGCTATTGATTCAACATTTTTTACGTGTTTATCCCGTTTTCGGCTTGATTTAGGTACATTTTAGTGTCACTCGTACTTAAATTTTTGAGTACAACTTGTACTCAAAGTAAATAGAACACACTTGAATTTCGTACGGCGTTTTTCTTTTTGTGTACGATTAGTTGTGAAAACGTGCAGTACGTCAACAAAAACTCATCCGCTATTGATCGCCTAACTACGCCTATTGATCGATCAACTGAAGCTACTGAATTGTGATCAATAGCTCGGAAAAGAATATTATTGGTCTTCTGTTTAAGTAAAATACTAAAAATTACCATTTTATTATTAAAAAATTTAAATCAAGTCTCTTTCTGTAATTTATGAATATATTAAAGTCACTATATCTTGAAAAATTGAGCTATAGTGGTTTCTGAATTCAGCAGATGAAAATACATAAGATTTATCTATTTTGACCTTCGAACCTTGCAAAAAGTTTAAAGCTGTTCCGTTGTGTTATAGAAAAATATGCAATAATAATATATGGATATGCAAATTTTTATTATATGTATTAAAAAATTCGTGAAAGAAAAAAGTTAATAAAAACTCCTCGAACCAAAAAACGGTGAGAACCCCTGTTCTAGAGGCATGCACAAGGCGTTTTTGTAGGTGTATTTAAGGTAGACTTGGGTCCAACTTGTTCGAACTCGCTCAGCAGCTCGTTTTAGACACAAACCTGTGATCAAACCTATGTATTTTAAATGGGTTTGATCATAGGTTTGTGTCTAAAACGAGCTGCTGAGCGAGTTCGAACGAGTTGGACCCAAGTCTATTTAACACCCGTAGGAGGACTCCTGGCAGCTATGGAACTTTTCTTCTATATATGTCTAGTCGCTATTGTAAATTTTGTATGGGAGCCCACTTAAGTCTTGGAGATAGAGGGCAGGTATATTCAGAAAAAATTTTGGAAAGAAAAATTTATTTGGGGTCGGTCCTACATATTAGCCCTCCAGGAGTGACTCTGTGGCAGTTATGAATTTTTTAATCTGAATGTATACTGTCCAAAAAGTTGTTTAATCTGCTTATTTGAATGTTCGAATCGATGAAACTTCAACTAGTAAAAAGTGCTATCAAACATATATAAGTGCGAATATCAGAAATAAAAAATTAACATACATAGGACTTAGATGTCATTTTTAAATAGCATTGCAAACTAAAGTTAAGTTATTACTCTTAGAGTACACGAATAAAACAGATTTTTCGCTCTCCAGTAGATAGCACTATTTGAATATAAGCAAACAAGTGTTTTCCCTACTAAGCGAATGTATAACGAAGTAGAGATACCTAATTATTATAAATATTTTCAATAATATTATTTTGTGATGCCACTTAATAAAAAATACTATATAATTACGCTTTGGAAATAAAAATAAAAATAAACTTAATATTTTCATACACTTATTAGCATTATCAATGACATGAAGCTTTTAGTTTTTCTCATTTATATTTTCCTTAATTTTTTCTACTATCTACAACTTTCAACTGTTTTTTAAATCATTAAGTTTTTGCTATTTCTAGCTTTATTTTTAGCTTAGACCACAACCCCTTTTAAAGCATATTGCCTTCAGCATGCAAAACAATAGTAACTTTAGTTCATTTATTTATTAGTTTAGTTTGCTTTAATAATTTCACCTTAAACACTTTAATAATATATTTTTGTTTAATATAATTTTATTATTATTGTTATTATTATTTTGTTTATTTGCAGATCAATAAAATGAGGACAACTTTTAGATTTAATTAAATGATTGAGTAACAATTAAATGTATAAACAAATATTAAACAGTAATTTACATAAAACAAGGTGACTGTTTAGTAACGAAAAAGAAGATGAAAAAGTAATTAATAAAATAAACATAACTAACAATTAAAACAATATTCACTCAGAGAAAATTTGCAGAACCAACAGGTATATATTTTCTTATTTTAAACTTTTTTAGAAGTATCTCTATACAATTATACTAAATATTCCCTATTGGTCAGAACTATTATCCTTTTTAATCATTATTTGGTTCTAAATGTTTTTGGTTTTCTGCTATAAAAATCAAATTTAAACTAAATTCTTAAGAATAATTTGATTACTTACCTTGTCTTTCAAATACCTTTGAAATAATTTAAGTAATGGTTGGATATTATAAGTGTATAAAAGGAGCAACCGACAGCTTTAAATATTTCTGCATAACTTTTATGTTTTTATTTTTGGCAAATTTTATTGTCTATAATAAAAATTAGACATTTGTTATTTAATTTATTCTGTTTATATCGTGTGCATTGAAGATATCCTTGAAGGATGTTGTATGGCTGCAAGAGTTTTGTTCTTCTTTCGTTTATTATTTTAACCTCCAGCCAAATTGAGCTGAATGTACTGAAAAACTGTTTTCTTTGTTGTTTTTGCTATGAGCCAAAGAAATTTTGTTTTTAGCTTTTGATATAACTGGGCACAGTGGGGTAGATTTATAAATTTACAAAATTTGAAGAATTAAATATAACTAGTGTACAATCGTTTGTATTTTAAATGTGGATTTGTATGGAAATAACTTGAAAATTTGTAGTTTAGAAATAGCACTTCAGATTCACAGAAACTTTATCCTAACGTCAGTGACTATGCTATGCAAACTCCTTTAACCCTAATCTTACTAACATGTGTCTGTGAGACACATTTGGATGTTCCATTCAATTTAACTACAGAAATATATAACATAGCGCAACCAAACTTCATGACTTTTATTTGACTAATGTCACACCTCAAATACGCCAAAGATCGAATAATAAATTGCAACGACCTATCGTTCAACTAATGGAAGAAGTATTTCAAGAAGGAATTGCACGTACTAATACCCAGAGTGCAACAAATAAACGCAAGAGGTGCTTTTTATGCAATCTCAAAATAATCCGTATTATTAAGCAATGCTGCCAAATATTTAATAGTAATGTCTGCAATGAACATGCTGTGAAAGTTCTTTTATGTAAAGAATGTAATGAATAAAATATAAAAAAAGTTTAATAATTTTTCCGTAAGTTTTTTATGTGTCTTAGAGACACATGTTAGTAAGATTTGTAAGTTTTTATGTCAGTATGATTAGGGTTAAAAATATCAGTAAAACCAGAAAGTCAAAATACTTTCAAATAGTAAAATTAACGCTCTTCTCTTTTAGTATTATGCTTTTCATACAAAAACACCGATTCAAAACAGGGAATGAATAATATATAAATTGCCTTATAAAGATAGGCTTTCTAGAAGGCCTCTACACTAGTTTCTTTTGGAAGGAGTTTTCTATTTTTCGTTTTGTTTAACAAAAAATGTTCTTTAGAAATAACAAACATTCTCGTATTCTTTTTTCGCAAATAATTTGTATATAAGAGTGAAATTTACATACAAGTGGCATTATACATGTTGCTATTATGTCGTTTATGTTGCAGCTACTACATCATGTTCAATTTGTTTCTAATTAAATACACGAAATTTAGCCTCCCTCATATGAATAAAAAATTACTTTGGATGAAAAGAAGGAGTTCGAAATAAAAAATCATGATAATCCAAAATATAGAAGCCGCTATAAAAAGAACCAGATAAAAAATTTACCTCCATTTGTTTTTAATGGACCTTCCCAGACCAGGCCTTCTATCAAGCATACCACGTATGACCTGCAAATAGGCCTGCTAAAGAGTGCTTTCAATTAGGCCTGCCGAGGAAGGCCTTGGTCCTCAATGAAATCTCGTGTAAAAGAGATATGAATATGCATTGGGAGTGGAAGTGCTATAGACTGCTAAACAAGGCCGTATAGAAGGCCTCTTTACTCCTTCCATTTACCGCTGAGAATGTCAAGGTTGAAACGAACACTTACTTTAAAATTGCTATATAAATGTTAATGCGGGGCTGGTTCCTGAGAGTCCTAAATAAATTGACTGAAGACTAGTAGGGCACATCACGAAAATGGTTAAAATGTAACCATTTACATGATACATATATAGTTTTTTTCACCATTCACTACTCCTTTCTTTTTGTACCAATCCCATTTTCTCTACTCATAGGACTTCTCCTACAAGTTTTATTGTCCTTTGAAAAATTGTTATTATGTCCCACTGTTTTATGGCATATTACTTTTCAAATGCTTTATAGTTGCAATTTTGTGTTGAAGCATTACGGTATGATCAGCATAACAAGGGCGTGTGTTCTACGTTTTAGCAGGGTTGCTAAAATGGTTGTCTGGCGATCATTCATGGTCGCGACATGCCAGGCAGGTGGTGGCGTATTTATGGATGTTGATTAAACTTAAAGCCAAATAATAAAACTTTATAATAAATACAAAATTCAAAGAAATTTCAAATAAAAACTAAACAAAACTGTTAGCTAAAATACTTAATCGAAGTTAACAAACAACTGCAATAAAAAATGTTAACGATCATTTAACATGATTATTTGTTTTAAAAACAAACAAAAAATATAATTTCTAAAGTAAAAAACAATAATTGTGACATCACAACTAATGCCAAGATAAGATAATTTTATTACAAAATTTTCATCTCTGGCTTACTGCATCATCTTGTTGTTTTGTAAGTTTTTGATTTCAGTTAGATCTGTTTAATGCCACAAAAGACAAACTACTTAAATAAACCACCTGTTTCTTTTCAAAATCACCGAAAAATTTACCGCTAACAGGCACAATAAGGATAACAAATGTATACATGTATGAATAATTTACTGTGAATTTATTTTTGTCTTGTTACTATTGTTCTGGCACATGCTAAACTTAAGGCTAAACAGGATGTTTATTATTATTATTTTTCTCTGTCGTTTTTTTTTTTGGGTCGTTATTTTTGTATTGTGTTTAGCTGTAAAAAAAAGCTTTATCATCCAGACACCGACAGCTGACTTTGTTGGACACGAGTTATTGAGGATAACTAATCGTTTGTTAAGTCTAAGCATACAATTCAAGTTTAAGTTAATTAAAATATTAGCTAAACTGTTAAGAAGTATGTTTACCGTATTTGGCAACAAAAATTTTAGTAATTAATGTAATTGTAAGTATCAACAAAATGGCGTGATAATTTTAAATGAAATAATATAAACAATATACGGTTTCCGTTCAATAAATTTACGAGAAGTAAGGATAAATAAAGAGATTATTAAGTGCCAGATTTAATATGTACTTTCGACTGCTTACTAGAGAAAAATTTAATAATACGCGGAACATTTTTAAAAATCGAAAAGCCATAAAATCTTACAAGATAACACTAAGCAATAAGAAAAGTGCAAGGAGAACCACTATATGTTTTTGATGTGTTATGGTCCTCCAACTATAAAAAGAATCGAAATTAAAAATTCTATGGATAATTTTTTAAATTTTTTTTTTAATATGGAATTTTTTAAGAGCCTGAAAAGGGATTTTATTAGAAAAACAACCAAAATACTTGAAATAAAATACATACATACCAATAAAACGTTTTAGCATTATTTTTTCTCAATGATTTCGGAATTATTTAGACCGTAATGATGAAAAATACATTTTTTATGCAAAATTGAAAATGTTTTATTTATTTAAATTTGAAAGGAATAAAAAATGGCAAATCTTACCATTATTATTCTTTGATCATAAAGCCACATATACTGGAAATAATATATACTTTAGTTAATGCAAATCGACAGATAAATATGGATTTTATTCATAATAAAGTGGAACTACCTGATATTTTGCAAAATAGAGTTTTAAAGAGGCTGCTCCTTCAGTGATGTTAACTTTTATTTTTTAATTACCGCACGGGGCTCGAAAAAATACCGTTTTTGAGAAGAAATTACAATACGCAAAGGATTTTAATTTAAATTACAGCAGTATGCATACATAATTTATTTGGCCAAGTTCGACCACTTGATCCGTAACCGGGTTTATTTATAACTAGTGTTTTAGGCAAAAAAAATATATTGCGCATATCGAGAGCAAAATACCTCTTAAACCATATAACGCCAGCTAATTATTGGCTTGGCGCATATGCCACAAACTCGGAATAGAAAAAATTACAAAAAAGATTTACAGAAAATTTTCTGAAAATATACGAGTAAAAACGAAAATTTTCGACACAGTCTGGATTTTTTATCCTCTCCGCTTTTAATGAAATTCGGCATACATATTCTACTATTGTGTGAGCATAATATGGCGAAAAATTATTTGATACCTCTTATGGTTGTTGCTATTTGATTGGCCCCTAAACTTGTGCACCTCGGCCATTTTTGACAAAAGTTTGTCATATTGCCGACTGAATAATTTTAGAACGCGTCATCGGATATCAATAAATTTGATGTCATTCGAAAGTTTTCAGTCTCGTCTTAACGATGACTGATTAAAAGCGGCAAATCTATCTGCTACAAGTGCCTCTAAAATGCCTAAGTATCCTTTATCGTTAAATATCCTGACAAATGGTATTTTAATTTTCTTTGTTTTTCTTACAAAATAAAGCCAATTGACATGTCTTTATTGTGTAAAATTTTCAAGATGGGATGAAAACAGATTCGAAACTTATCTATAGTTGTTTCTTTATGGTAATTCGCCCATTTCTATGAAAATTGTGTAAGTAATAACCAGGGCTCGGACTTTCATGCAAATGTTTGTTTTGTGTGGTGATAGATAAAAAGGCATTGACTAATTATGTATGCAAATCATCAAACTTTAAGTCGTTTATCATCAATTTGTGGTTGCATATTTTAGTGGTAAGTGCACATTTTGGCAATAAATGCATATTTTTGGAGTAACAAAAAGTTTTTTAAGCATATTTCTCAATTTAAAAAAAAATATTAATAGGCCGATTATGGATGGCAACTGAGTCTCAGTTGGGTTGCCGGTTGCTACTTAGTGCCTTTCTGGCAACCATTAATTTTCAGGTGCCGACTGGCAACACAACTAAAGTTCGGTTGCATTAAATAATATACCAAATTATGTTTGTTTTATGTTTTTTTTCTCTAATAATACTAAAAAATTAAACATATATTTTCATATTATTTCAGTTTTGGTACTTTGTTCGTAGGTAAATGCATATTTTCGCGCATATTTTTAATTTTTAGGTGCATTTGTTAAGCGCTTAAATTCAATTTTTAGTTGCATGAAAGTTCGAGCCCTGGTAATAACAATTAATGCAAAATTAATTTTTTAGATTTTTTTCCTGTTTCATATATTTTAGAGCTTAAACTATCATATCTGAAATTTATTTACTATATACGATTTAAAGTACATTAATCGGGGCATTATTTGTTTTTGGAAAACGAGAAATATGCTAGGATTCGGTTTACAGAACAGGGCCGAATAACTAAAAATGCATGTTTAAAAAATATAAATTTTGTAAAATACTTTTTTTACAACTAAGTATGGGCTTGGGGGTGTGGGGAAAGTTTTATTTAAACCAATGTTAATACAAAATATTCTAGTAATATATTTTTGGGTTTTTTTGACAATCGACTTAGGTTGCTGACGACTATTTGCGAACAGTCAGGGCTCAAATCGTCACATCCGTGAACGTACAACTCGTCACGTAAAAACGCCATTTTCGGATTATGACATACGTGAACGTACTGTAATCCCATACATTTTATACGATTGACGTGTCACGTAATTCATTTTAGTACGATTGCCGATACGATCACGGATGTGACGATTTGAGCCCAGGCTTTTATGTTTTCCATAACCAAAACCTTTCGAATGTCATTGAATTTATTTATATTCGATGACGCGTTCTAACGTTATTCAATCTTCAATATGACGAACTTTTCTTATAAATTGAGGAGATGCCCAAGTTTAGAGGCCTATAAAATGTAAATCATAGGAGCTATCGAAATAATTTTTCGCCATGTTACGCGCACACAAAAGTAGAAGCTACACATATGTCAATTTTCATGACAATCGTTGAGGATAAAAATCCAAACTATTCTTTTTGTGTCGAACATTTTTTATTTTACTTATACATATTCCCACAGCAAAACTTACATTTTTATTCTTTACGGCAACAGAATGTTGTTTAAGTGCAATTATTCTCTATGTAATATTTCCCAAAACACCGAAACACCGAAAAGAAAACTTTTTTTGTTTTTGTTTGTATGTTACAATTATGGTTTAACTCGTTGATTGTGTTTTCACTGCATCAATGACATCCTGCGTGAGTATTCAAGTTTTTTTTACGAAAATTATTATGAAAATAAAAGCGCTCATAAAAGCGGAGGAAATCAGCGAAGCTCATTACAAATAAGGAAACATAGAGAGAACAATTTTCCGGCATATAGGTACTTGAGCAACATTGAAAATATGTTTTGGAATCAATAGGACTTCTCAGTTAGTGAAAAATATTTATGTGTGTTTGCGTGCTTAAGGCATTTAAATATAAATCGGGATTTGTAAATGTTTATCTATTTCTTATATATGCTTAAAACAAATTTTATTTTTACGTGTATTGAGCGGTTGTTGTCGGTAAAGTTGTCATTCCACTTCATGTAATATATAAGTTTTTGGTACGTAGTGTATTATACCATTAAAGTTCATTAAAACAACAAAAAATAAACGTATTTTTAAATATATATATATTTTTTAAATTTGTTTATAATGTATACCTTTAAAAAAACAAGTATCGCAACAAACTACCGATTGATTACCATGTATTATTGCAACTATAACGATGATGATGTCGATGATACAAATAAAATTCAAACATGCTTTGCTTGATTGATGCTCTCTTACACACCACACAGTTTTATGACTTCAGGTCATGTCTGCGGAATAACCATGTACCGTTATATAAATTCACCAGATAAAAAAAATTAACTCTAATATATATTAAAAAGTAATATATATATTGATCCAAATTTATAGTTTTATTCAAAGAAAATAACAACAACTAAAACATCATCATCACACGTCAGTCAACAGCAGCAGCAAATAACTAAAAAGGGCAATTTTCAAACGTAGAATGTGTTTGGAAATACATATGTACATATGCTTGATGGCAGTAGAGTTAGAAAAAATTATATATAAAATTGAAAATTTTTATGTGAAACCCATTATTAAATTAAGACACACCATCGCATGTATATAATTATATTTTGATTTCATTTCGTTATACTGTTATCAGAAATATGTTTGTATTATGTGGAGTATATGTTCGTTTTTACTCTTTTGCAATAGAATTTCAACATATTTTTTGGGGAATTTTTTTTAACTCTTTGACTTTAGCTTCATTTAATACGAGTAAATTTTAACATAAAATGATTTTCTAAAAATCTAAAAACCAACAAAATAAGGGCATTCAGTATTACAAAGAAATCTCCTACTCCTTTTCGCTCATAATTATAAAGGCTCAGGACACGCAGAGGAAAGACATGGTTGTATATTGGTTGCGTCAACAATGCCATGTTTCCTGATATATCTTATGGTTGTGGCAAATAAGTTATTATTGTTTTAAATAATTGCAAGCCTTAATTAGTTTACGACAAAGAACTCATGCTTACATTTAATCATGACATTATTAGCATTCATATTAATTGCAACATGGTTGCATTTAACAATATATACAATCATGGTATACTTAAAAATTCTACAACAGTATGCTTCTATGTATAACAATAAAATATGGTTCTTTTCCTTACTATTTTAAAGCAGTTTTTTTTTGCAATCAAGCTATGGTTACAAAACTGACATTGGCCTCAGCTTTCAAAAAAGTTTTTGTTCTATCCCTTGGAAGAATTTTTTGTTTTTTGTAAGTTTTTTGTTTTACTTGAGAGCTGTTGGTATGTTTTTATGTATCGCTTGGTTTGAGAAAATAAAAATAAATAAAAAAAATTTCAAAAACCAAACACTGTGTTCTATTAATCGGAAAATTTAGTGTATTCGTAGCTTAGTTCGTATCATATATCTGAAACATCTGAAACATAAAAATTAACTGAACAGCTGCAATAAGTGAGATTTTTAGTTGAACTCTTTACTGAAAATTGCCGATTTCAAAACCAAATGGTTTTCAAAACATGTATTAACAAATATGTATGCATATACATGTCTATGTGAGAATAGAGGATACTTTTTATTTCAGATCCAACACACTGACCAGTTGAAAGATTTTATCTTTGGTTTTAATTATAAAAAATAAAAGTTTTTAGCTGCTGTCAATTTATTAATCGAAATATGATTAAGCAAACAACCAATTATATGGTTATTCAGAACTATATATATGGTCATTTCAAACCATATATTGTAATATTGAATCATATAAAAAATTTTATGACATTTTTTAAATAATTTAAAAATATAATCTTAGGCTTGAAGAAATTAAAGTAAAGGCTACAGCAAATAACACAGAAGAGCTTTTATAAAACCGGTTAAGCGGTGATTTTTTAAATGATTAAGCAAAATCCAATTTTTTAATAGCAGCTCTTCGGAATAACTGGTACTTGGTTTTTTAAAAAAGTCGAATAATCGAAATGACAGAGACGATATTACATGTTAAATATGTAGCTGATACAGAAAAAGGCTAATATATATTTAGAAATAATTTGAAAAAATATAGTTATTTTGTATTCGAATAAAAAGTATTGTATAATAAAAAAAAAACATATATAAAGTATTCGAGTAAAAGTTATACAAATAAAAATTATTCGAATAGTTGTACGAATAAAAATTATTCGATTAAAAGTAATACGAATAAAATTATTTACATAAGCAGTAAACTAGAATAATAGTTTTTGCATAAGTTATTCAAATAAAATACATAATTCGAAATGAAGTTATTCGAATAACTGCAACCAAATGAATACATAATCGAATAAAATTTACTCGAGTAATAATATCCGAAAAAATCAATTCAAATAACACAATTAAAATTAAAATTATTCAAATAATATTAGTAAAATGCAAATTATGCGATAAAAATTATTTATGAAAAATTATTCGGTTAAATATATTCGAATAAGGATTAATCGTACGAAATTAATCGAATTAAGGTTAAGCAAAGAAAATTATTTTATTAAAAATGTTTCAATTAAAATTACCTTAATTCTCTTAAAACTCTCGAACACCCTTAATATTAATACAAGTTTACTCTTATTTCTACAACACACAAACACACACATACACATCGTTCAACCAACGTTCATGCAATTGATTTATTTCCAAGGTTTTATTGTTAAAAACAGTTCAAATTAGTTTTAAATTGTGTTTGATGTGTACGGAGGAGCATAATTTTTTTAAACTGAATTTGTTTATTTAAATTCAAGCCAGAACCCCTCAGAAAAATATAAAAAATTTTGCATGATTTGTTGCTACCACTTTTTGATTCTTGTCATAAAATTTCATAGCATTTCTTTTGAAATATAATTTGATTATTGGAAAATAATTTGCTTCCTGTTTCTTATATTCAATGACAAATTAAATGTCTAGCAAAAAGGGTGGTCGTGCTCTCATACTTGAATATGTTTGTACAATTCATACACTGTGTCTGATATTTGGTCAGTCAGTTGTTCTTTTGTTGATTTAATTTTATAGTTTTATGACAAGTGTATTTTTGGTTGCAAATTGTCTCTTTTTTGTTGTGTGCATATTATTTTGGTCATATTCTCCTCGTTTTTTTTTGGCTTTCAGTTAATGGCCAAGTAAATTAAGCAAATTGAGTTATGACCACCGACAAATGATTGTTTGAGTGTATTTAAGTTTTAAATAAATAAATATTTGCATTTCGGTCATTTGTCATGAGTTTCGTTTTAGTTATTTTTATTTATTTATTCTTAATAGACATTTTTATGTTTTTATTTTGAATTTTGTTAATAGTTTTAGGTTTTCAACAGTTTAACCTTTGGAAGATTATACGTAAACTGATTGCATTACAAAAAAATTATATAGTTCTTTTAAGAAAAAGTTGAAAAATCAGAAAGATAATTATGTAAACTCAGAAATAAATACCACAGTTTTTTAATGTCTTTTCTCCAAAGGAAAATGTGCTTAAGCACATTTCTTATATCCTCATATCTATTACGAATGAAATTCGGTTGCTTACGAATATAATTTCTGCATAAAAATTATTTATTGGCAGCTAATGTAATATTTTTCTTTGTCCATCTACTGGCGAGTAGATGCAACTATTTAGCATATACAAACACCTTAGCTAGTCATATTTTCTAAATATCCGCTAGTTGTCGCTTCACAATAAAGAGACGAGTCATATCCAATGTTACCAAGATTAAAATTGTTATGTTATAAAAATTTATTACAAAGTAGAAAAATAGATATATACATCTATTAGTGATGTTACGAATATTCGTTTTCTCTATTCGCCGAATTCAAACGAATATTTCGCGAATATTTTAAGTTCCAAAAAATAATACATATAGTGTAAAATATACAGAAAATTAAACAAGAAATATTAGTCTTTAATAATTTTTATAA
The DNA here is from genome assembly GCA_956483635.1 of Panzeria rudis. Classification (NCBI taxonomy): domain Eukaryota; kingdom Metazoa; phylum Arthropoda; class Insecta; order Diptera; family Tachinidae; genus Panzeria; species Panzeria rudis. The sequence goes on along the minus strand of OY101449.1, from coordinate 132,007,456 downwards.
AAAAAAAAAGAATTGTCTCTAACAATATATAACGTGGTACGTTTCGAATTTTGATTACAAGAACTTAAAGATACGTCTGTTTGATTGTCTTCAAGCAAATTAAAAATCTGCTGTATAATACGCTCCTTGGTTAAAGTAATCCGTAACAAACCTTAACCTTAGAGTTTACATCTTGGACTCATTTTTACACGAGTTAAATTTGCCACACTTTTTTTCATAATTATACTGACCCGGTATATAATAACTTGTAGGCCTTCGTTTAACTTATAATAATATGTGTTCAGCACTTTTATATAAAACATCATAACAAAGAATTTTTTTAAACGTTATGAGCGGTATGGATCTTTTTGGCCTCAAAATAAATAAAAGGCAAACAACTTCCATTCAGCGGCATTATAGAGGGCTGATTTGTTCTACAAAAATGTTGCTCGTGGTGTCTTACACAAAAGTATTGAACACATCTTATAGTTTAAACGTAAGCTCTACAAGATATTATGTGCCGTGTCTGTGCAAAGGAGGGGAGTTGACTTCACTTTATTATGAATAAAATCAATATTCATCCACCGATTCTCATTAAATAAAGCTTATTTTATTTGTAGTATATGTTACTTAATGATCATACAAATTTTACAATTTCATCATTGCGATCTAAATAATTCCCAAATAATTGAGTGTATGATAAAGTCGGTGTAGCAGCCTCTTCAAAAGTTTATATTTTATAAAAAAAAACGTATCCCTAGAATGTTAAATTTCGACTTTATTCGTAGTTAGGATACCTCTACACATCAAAACAATATACTGGTTATCAAAGGTCATGACAAAATTTTAATTTTGTTGCATAGTATCTATTACAGGAACTTTGTTGCCTTTATGCGAGATTTTCAATAAAACAAAGTTTGGATAAGTAAAACCATTTCGGTTAAACGAATTCATCACTTTAGCATTTAGAAACTATAAAACGGAGATATGGGTGGCATTAAAAATAATAGAGATATGAATGGATTTTGATTTCCGATTCATAAGCAGCGATTTGTTTCGCTAATCAATTTTTTTCGTATTTAGTTTATTTTTATGTCAATCTTTTTAATGTTTACCCTTTGTTTAAGCTTAAATCGACTTTTAATAAATTTCTAAGTGTTTCTTAAATTTTTTGTATGTATTTATTTTTCACAGTTTTTGCAATTTTGGGCTTTGAGCAGATATTACGATTTTTCTCGAAAAATTTCTTGCATATAAAATTTCTTCCATCTTTTCCACTTAAATGTAAAAATGTATATCTTTATAGTCGAAACTTTTTGCATTTATAAGAAATGCGGGAAATTCGGAAGTGACCTAAATATTTTTTAAAAGTGATAATTTAAAAATTAAGGCAACGACTAATTTAAATAAAGAATTTAAATTATGCGCATACAAAAATATAAAATAAAACGTTAATGCAATGCTTAAATATAAAAAATGATAGCAAAAATTAAACCAAACTAGTTATTTACTTTCGTTAAATAATTCTTTTTTTTTAATGCTGAAGTTTGCACAATAAGTTCAAATCGAATTGAAAGTAGTATCAATGCTTTGCAGTTTATTTTGTGAATATGTATTTTCTTGTTGTAAACCAGTGGTGGCCATTATCTCAATTTCCTATGCTCGCGAGTATAGGCTGTGTTTTTTTACCATCAACACACGTACACTGTGTGTGAGACTCACAGCCTATCTACCCAGCAGCTAAATTTTAGTTGTAAATTTAGCTGCTGGGTAGATAGGCTGTGAGTCTCACGCTTTGGGACTGTCATATTACTAGTTGTTATGTTACTGGTCAAAAAAGGACAGTCATAATCCTAGTTGTACCATGACTAGTAACGATACTCGTAAAAAAAGAACAATCATATTACTAGTTGTATCGAGACAATAACGACTATAGTCAAAAAAGGCCAACCTTTTCAGGTATACGACTTGTATATAAAACATATTTTTAGCTCTTAAGAACATAAGTAGAAAGTGGCTCAGTGGGTAGAGTACTTGCCTTGAAATATGAGGAATGTTTGTTCGTACCCCGGCTGAGTCAAAGTTTTTTTCTGAATAAACAAATCTGAATAAACAAATTAGTAAAAGCATAGTTTGCCAAAACTAGGACTCCAACTGGGATATAACTGCATACAAATGAGCTAGTTGGGCTCCTATGACAACCTAATGTTTATATTGATAGTTCGATATATGAAAAAGGACAGATGGGAAACTAGTCTGAAGTAAAAAGCAACTAGTATATTGCTAACTACACACTAGTTACTTTGTCTGTAGGGTGTTTTAAACTGATTTTTTTGTTGTTGTATCTATCCGCTGCTATTTGAAGTGCCGTGAAAGTAAGTGTAGGCACTGTTTCTCTATTCTGTACTAAAAATATTCCTTTAATGCAGGGATAGCAAACAAAAGTTGTTTGTTGTATTCTTTTATCATAACAAATTGACACAATGACACGAAGTTAATTGAAAACACAACATTTTTTAATTGAAAGCTTTTAAGCTATAATTCTTCCATTTCAGCTTGAAGAAGTGAGATTTTTGAGTTGAAAAAAAAATTCATTTTGTCTTAGCCCTTAGGAAATTGAAAACTTTAAGCTAGTTGTCTGCAAAACTACATATATTTTTTGAGTTATGACGTTGTTACAGAAAATGAGCGATATGTCAGTGATCGAAAATATCCTTCAATGAAAATGTTATGCGCCCATCAAAAGCATTAAGCAAAACCACAATATTTTCACACTTAAAAAATTTTATTTATTAAATTTGTAAACAACAAAACAAATTCTTAATATTAAATTAAAGTCCTTTATCCAGTTAGGGATTCATTTAATAATTTATGTAATAGTCGGGTACTTGAAGAAAATTGCTTGGCAGTCTTTGGTAGTGATAGGGAGGAGCATTTATAATAGTGGGTACATTTTCCGAATAAGCACCAACTGATCCGTGGCTAGCTGCGTGGCTACCTCCGTAACTAACTGCTGGAGCGGCACAAGGAACAGGAGCCAAACTGGGTTGACAGCTAAACAAGTAGTTTCTAGGACAGGGAACAGCTGGTACAGAAGCAGGACTAACACTGCCACCACGGACACCACCATAACCATGACCAGAAACAGTAACAAGAGCAGCAATTACCGCCAAAAGAGTAGCAGAGATTTTCATGTTGAAGATGTTGAATTTATTTGAAGATGTTGTACGCAACACTAAATGAATATAAACTGATAGTCACTTTAAATTGTAAAGTAGTTTTTATATGATTTTGAAATATATATTTAATTGCTAGTTTAGGATAGGTCATCAGTTTTGTTTATAAATTTAATTTTTTTTATTTATTTGCAATATATCAGCGGTAATTTAGTTGACACATTTTTTTCATGAGTTTGTATTTTGCAGCGTACTGAATACATATAAATGAGGTTGTCTTCAAAAAAGTAATATTTATAACAATGCACTATAGCAATGTTTGCAAAATAGGTGGTTATAAGCAGATAACTTCAAAAATCTTGTGTATATTAGTAGAGCAGGACAATTTTAGAATATTTTTTTTCAATATTATTTTTTATACTAAATGAAGTCAAGGTTAAAAACAGAAATTTTAAAAATCAAAGCTATATATATATCGAACTATGAAAGACTGTTCTCTGACTTACATGCAGATTCGCTAGCAAGAACAATATCTAACGTCTTGTTAAAAATACATACGAACGGAAAAAACTCAGGGTCATATGCATAACGCAATATGTAAGCTTAAACTAAATTTCGCTTTAAGTCACTATACAATATGGAACAAAAATTTTTTTTCTTTGATAATTTCTTTTAAGCCTAGACGTACAAAACAATTTTTATCGAATAAAAGAAGCTCAAACTCGAGAAGATATGACAAAAAATAAGAAAGTTATAAGCAGGGAAGCTGAAAATATGCAATCGCATGTTTTTTTCTGCGCGATATATGTATGTAGGCACAAATAAAATCTTTATACATTTCAGAACTTTTTAAGAATTTTGGCGTCGATGCGTTAGTGAATATTTTTGCATATATTATTCTTTCGAGCATGTTTTTGCATATCTTACACTTAAACGAATATTTAGGGCATTTTTGCTATTTTTGGTGGCATATATGGCTGTTTTCTGCATATTTTGGTTCTCAAAATTTTAATATGCTTATTTACAAAAGACAAAAGTTTGTTTTGCCATCACAAATTTTGAAATTTTTCCACATAAAAAAATTTTTCTTTTACGATTCTAAATTTACTCTAATGTATTTTTCCCCAATTTCTTAAAAATTTTCCTTATTCCATTGATTTTTATTCCCAGTTTATTCACAGCTTTAAATTTTTTCAATTATGTAGCTTTGAGGATTTTTTGAGCATTTTCAATTTTGTTCCATTTCATAGAAAAATAGCAGGACGAGAATAGTCGCGTTTGCGAATATTTAAGCTCTTTATGCGATTTTGCTGATTTGTTCCTAATAGGAACCACAAAATATGTCTTGGTATCTTGGTGGCCAACAATTTATATTCGGGCAGGTGAAAGGCCAGGCTCACATTGTTAAATCGACTCCCGTACCCCTAAGGAGGTGGCATTCAATATCGTCCAATGAAATAGTATCCACGTTGAAAAGAAAATAAATACAATAAAAAGTGCAAATAAAGTTCACGCAATTGTGCTGCAAAGCGAAGATTGACCGCACAGACGGGCTTCGGACGGAATTAATTGTTTTCTTCTCTGTTTATGTCGAGTAGTACCTTCGCAGAGTTCAGATTTTTGACTAAGCAAAAAAACTTTGTTCTGCAAAGCCACTATTCGACATTTCCTTGGATATTATTAACTTTTTGAAATGGAAATTATGTCCGTGGACATTATCTTGGACATTATTGCATGCCATCAATATATGTACATAATTCGTGGTATCAGAAATATATATCATATCAATTATAAACGAAATGATAAAGTTTTAAGAGCATACTTTATTACATTTTGGGAGCATATTTTTAAGTTTTTAGTGCATATTGAATTGCACATAAAACACATTTTTAGAGCATATTTCCGGTTTTCCTGAACAGAAAAACCCAAATTTCATTTTCTGTGAAGGAATTCAATGAAATAGTAAATATTTTGTCTAGAAACGGTCCTACAACCAAATTTGTAGATATAGACAAAAATATCTCAACAATTTCATTAAAAAAAACACGTTTTTTCTGTGAACAAATTGTTTAAATCTATAAAACAATTTGTCTAAAAATATTTACAAATTGTGAACAAAACAATTTACTAAATTAAACATAAAGATTTACTGGATTTTCTGAAAAATATTAAACAATACTTTTATATGAATTTATAAAACAATTGCCTAAAAATAGTAACAAATATTAAACAAAATTGTTTACTTAATAAAACAAAAATATTTACTGGATTTTTTGTAATTTATCAAACAAAATTTTTGTCCGGGTCATCATCATCCATTAAACCTTTACGAAATTTCACTTTGTTAAATCTGTTCAAGTCTGAATGTTTATCTAAAGAATCTAAAAAAAATTAATGAGAGTTAATGCAACGACAGTAATGAATTGATTCACTCAAAAATCTTCAGTAATCAAACTTGGTACAATCGCATTCCTTTTGTTATCATTGTTGTTGTTGTTATTTGTGTTTATGTCGTCATCGGGGTTGTTTTTTTATGACACCATGAAAGCATATGTAATGCTTAAAACACAAAAATTTTAGAAAATTTAAAAATATAATTTTATTTCAGGACCCATTAAATAAGGTGAAAATTATAATATGTATCCAACCTTCTCATATTTCATTTAGTTACATTGGTAAAAAAAATTAAAATAAAAAAAACATAAAATGTATGTTTAAAATGAGAATCAGCCATATAAGATTTATCTAACTTATTTCTAATACGTATTGTTTGTTATTATCAACTTTTTTTTTTTTTAAATTTCATAAAAAAGAGCATAAAATCACAGACAAATTATAACCAAAACAATTCTTGGTACTTCATAATTTCCAAGAAAATCCCCCAAATATTTTTAACAGCCCACAACCACGTCATCAAAACTCGCCAAACAAATTAGATTGAAAATATAACAACAAATCATTTAACCATTTGAATACTTACGTATTTGAAAATAAATAAAATGAAATTAAAAAAAAAGTGAAGAATCTTTTTGACGAAAAATGCTGCTGTTTTTGTTGTTATTTTAGTCTCAATGATCTTGTTGCGAATTGAAATTAAAAAAAATAAAGTAAAAATTAACAACAAAAATTTTGTCTCTGTCGCATCGTTTTGACTGAAAATATCAAATCAGTTGAATTTTTTATCTTATGGATTTCGGTTGTGCGCGTACTAAAGGGGGGATTTTGTGAAAAGCATCAATTATTTTTAATATCGTTAATAAAAAAGTGATGAGTGTGATATTTTTTATATAAAAACTGAAGATATGAGTGTATAAAAAGAAGTAGTTTTCTAGATAAATTATTGCAACAGCATTATGATTAAATAAAAAAAAATGCAAAAGTATCTTAAAAATTAAAAAAAAAATTTAGGCTATTAATCAATACTGCTCTCAAACAAATGACAAATTCATTGTCAAATAATTCTTAATTAAAAAGTGTTAATATTGCATAATTCTGTGTATTTTAAAAACCATCAAACTACTTGTATAAATAAAGATTTTCCAATATGAAAAAACTTCATTTAGGCGGTGCCAAACATAAGGCCAAATCTTATAAACCCTTTAAAAACAAGAATCGTCGGGTAAGCACTTTCAACTGTTTGAGTTTTATGTATTTTATTATTTTATTTATTCCCTATTAAAAAAGTAGATGTTTCTAATAATACTTAATAGAATATTTGGTTCAATACATTTTTAGCTTTAGTTAGTAAACCATTTGTCTACATGAGTATAATTGTTTGGCTACCTCCTCTCAAGAATATTTACATTTGTTGTGCCCCCTGGTCCACTGTTGCCGTATTGTCAGGTCCAAAAGAAAATATATTTTTAACCATCACATTCTGTTTGTTCTTTTAGTTTTAAATTCTTCTAAATATTTTGTTTTGTATCTTTCATTTGCTATTTTTTCTATTTATTTTTTTGAATGGCCTTTTTATCACACACTCAAGTCTATTAGAACGAAATATACCCAAACATTTCCCCAAGTATATTTAATGTTTTTAAATGATGAATTTTATTTTTTAGTCAACAAATTGGATTTTTATGATGCATCCGAAACACAAAATATGTATATTTATTTTATTTCTAAATAGCAAGACAACAAAGAAGTGAATATTTGGCTTTGACATCATGAAATGATTTGGAATTAAGTTTTTTTTTGGATAAGTAATGTGAGCATAAAAAGTGACAGTACTGTGTTATTATCATTCATTCCTGCACAGTAGGACAGAATTAAAATATTTTGGAAATAAGTTAGTCAGGAAGGTGAGCTTCCGATCCGAAGTCCGAAATTTTTTCAACGCTTTAATTTGTTGCTTCTAGTCCGATTCCTTGTTGGCCTTGAAAAGTTCTAAAAAATCATGTTTGGTGAATAAGGCTCGTAACGTTATACTCAAAAAGAGATTACCAATATTTTCAAGGAACAAGTGAAAATTAACATCAATTTAGTTTTCAGCATATACAGCAGAATATAACAACACTATTTTCAAAAGCCGCTACTCTTGTCAGTTCACAAGTGTAACTTGCTTATAACCACGTGTGAGAATTCGTTAGAATTGAATACGAGAATTAATTCACTGCTGAAATGATGGTAGTATTCAGTGTTACCGTTGGATTATTTTTCTTCATGCCCAATTTTCTGATTTTTTATTCTACTTAAGTCAAATTTTTTTGGTTTGATTTTTATTTTTAAGTATACCATGAACAATGTTCATTGAACAATTGAAAAGCTCAAAAAAGTTTCAAAATTAAAAAAAATTTTAGTTTTTCACAATTTTTGTCCTAAAAAGCATCATTATTTTCTCTCTAAAAAATTTTCTTCTGGAACTTATAGTTATTAAATATCGTTGGCTGAAAGGAAAAATTTTAAAATTTTTGTTGGCCCTGGACACTTTAGAATTAAACTTATTTTGCAGAAAAGTTTTGAATTTTGCCCATATCTTCTAAAGTCCCAAAGCTTGAATTCAAAACCAAATAGTCCCTACATACTATTTATTTGCCACAAGATTATATGGCCCTTGCCCCAAATGAGGACTTTGTGGGCAAAACCACAAAAATCCATATTGTAGTCTCTTGGAACTTTCTTAGGAATTCTGAAATGCTTAGAAGCAAATCCTTGTTTTCCTTGATTGTTGAATATTAAGTACACAGAAATGAAAAATCAATCCATCCGTACTTGAATAATTGCAAAGCGATGTCAAAAGTACGGTAGGCACGGGTTTACTTAAATCAAGCACAGAAAGCTTCATTATTTAAAGGTTAAATATTTAATTTTAGAGATTATTAAGCCCGATCTAGGATTGATTGAACAAAAAAATCTAAGCTTAAGAAGGCTGCAGGATTTAAAGTAATAATTAGACAGCTTCGGATTGGATGCATGATCGATAAACCTAATAATTGACAAAAATGCCTTAAACCAGTTTCAGCATTGCTGATGCAAATTTTACATCAGCAAGTAAAAATATTAAACCGCTCATATGATTTTCGGTACATTTTCCGAACGACATCTGGTACGAATGCGGCATCTCTTGCACACTTTCTGAACGAGTTCGGACAGAATTCGTCAAAAAATGTTCTGTGGGTATTTACTATGCTGACATAGCGAAAATACTTTTTTTTAAATAAAATCAGTATTAACCGTCACTCTGCATAGTTTTTCAAAATAGGAAACTAATAGCTATAAAAATATTATAACAACAAACAAAACAAAAAAGAATGATTCGGTCAATACCGCATTTATGATACCGTACATAATGAAAAAATTAAGGAAAGTCGAAAAAATGAAAATTGGAAATTTAAGATATGACATGAGGGATTTCAGCTATTGAAAGGCTAGGCGCAAGTTTTATAATTATTGTTCAATAGCTGAAATCAGAAAAAAGTATTTTTTTTACCAAACATTTGTTTCAAATTAACTTTTAAATATAACCATATTTAAGATTGTAATAATTTTATTAACGTTCATAGAGAAATTATATTGGAAAAAAGGGTAATAAATCTGTATCTTTGAAACTTGCGATCCGATGACGAAGGGAAGTATGTAAAAATCGTGGAGAAGGACCTAAGCTTTAATAACATTGAACTATACTGTGAGCTACAGGGTGTCAAAGTTGACTATCCATGATAAACCTTCTTGGTCACATAATTTTTATAAATATTATCCGATTTTAATGAATTTAAGATTGTTGGAAAGTTTATGAATATTTGGAGATAGCACACTTTACTTCATTACGATATATTTAATATTTTTAAAGATTTTTGGGTTTGAGTTTGAAAATTTTGGTTTTTGGCTTCGACTTTGTTCCCTATTTCGAAAATATCCATGGTAATAGTATAGCAAAAATTTTCCAAAATACATTTTATGATTTTTAACACAATTACTGTTAATAGGCAGAAAAATTTTTAATCATGAAGTCGGGAAAAATAATCAAAGTCAAGACTTGGGAACGATAGTGAAAATGGCTAGATTTTGCCCGAAAGGGAGCGTATATGCTTGCCGTTTTTCTCAAAAATTTTCAAAACTAAGGCCCTAATTGTGTAAATCACATCACCGAAGTGACATTTATATTAAAACAAAAACAAATTTGAAAAAATTTTAAAAATTTGTTTTTGGTTTTAATACAAACACTTCACCAAACTAACGCATAGAAATTGAAGCGTTGCTTTGCCTGTCAAAATATTTTAAAATTTGTATTAAAAATAAAATAAATTTATAAAATATTTGAAATTTTGTTTTTGTTCTCTATATAAATTTCACTTTGGTGACGTGATTTACATAATTAGGGCCTAAATCTTTTTTACCCGACTGCGCGACGCAAAGAAGGGTGTTGTGTTTATCAGCCTATGTCTGTATGTATGTATGTTTGTTCCGAACGCGTAGACCGATTTTGACGATTTTTTGCGGCAATCGATTCGTCTTAATTCGGGGAGTGACAGTAGTCAAAATTCAATATGGCGGCCAACAGGCGCCATTTTGTTTATGCGAAAACAAATAAAAAGTCGGCGAACTATATCAAAATGGGTATCAATCGACAGGTATTTGAAAATCATCTTTAGGTTTCTCTAATGATTTTTAATTTCGAATGACCATTTAGGATCTGTGATGGTTTAAAGTTGTTTTCTCTTATTTCTTTTACGCAATCGCCTTTTTTTGATTTTTTAAATTTATGTCTTGTCTTTTCAGTACTTCGAAAGAATAGACTTCAAAAATTACGAAATTGGATGAAATTTCGTCATTTTATTGGCCTTTTTTATTATTACCTGTTAAATTCTTTTCTCAAATAAGCATTATTTAAATTGTCTGTAAGGACTATTTTTCCATAGACAAATAAATAAATAAATACATTGAAATTCCATCGAGATTTTCAAATTTCTTTACAAATTATATTAGATATATTTAACATAAGTAAACTGGATTTTAATTGATAATATCTGTAAAAGTTATGAGGGAAATAATGTTTTCCAAATAATAATTTAATTTATGAACTGTATTCAATTTCAGTCTTAAGCCTTTCATACAACATCACTAATTCAAAATATAGAAAGAATGTTGTACTGTTAGTATATTTGCAACAACATCAATTCAAAATAGAGAAGGCATTTTGTATTATTATTATATTTGCAAAATCAAAATCTACAAACACAAATGCTTGTTTGTTTTGTCTTACTTTTTCAACTTTAACCTAATACACGCATGTGTACTAAATGCGTATATATACCAAATTTGAACGTTTAAAGCAACGAAAATACCGAACCGCTTTTAACAAAATACATATTGAGCACATCTGTTAATAAATATCTTCAAAATGGTATAAGTTATGTCATATGTCACATGTTATATTGTGAGCATAAAATGCATTACAAAAATGGTCTCGCCTAATTAATTATATAAGCAAATAGGTTATCTGATTCAGTACATAATTCATTATTTATTCGTCCATTCTTCAGTAAGTAAGTTGTTTGATTGTTTGAAAAAAAATATTTATCTTTTACTAATTAATTATTTCATTATGGAATAACAGCAAAATCTTTTACAGGTTTTTCTCCAGTAAAAAAAATTTTGTAATTTTAAACAAAGGTTTGTCTGAATTTACGAATTTTTTTATAGATCCGCACTGTACAATACGGAAACAAATTACGGGGTTCTCTAAACCGATTCTCGGGGAGGAGACAAAAAAAAATTTACGCGTGTTGGCGATTTGCAAGATCACATCGGAATTTTAATTTAGGGGCTTAAAGTTTCCCTCTTTTGGCCTAATTGTGCAGCATATCGGTACATAAAACTATGTGTTTCTTAGTTCTGAGGTGTAGAGTATCTTCAGCAGTTTGTAGAAAATATTAGGGCAAATATTTTTGTGGAACATATTAACCCACTAGGTCCTTAAAGAGACCGAAGCTCTGTACTTGACTTGCACGCTGGAAATCATTGAAAACTTAAAATCTGCTTAAGGGTTAATTTTGTACTTATGAACAATTCGTACTCTGCATTGAAACTCTTGTAAGCCTTACCTTTAAGGTATAAAATGTGTATATTTTTTTATGTAGAAGACCACAAGGAACATTTTTATAGAAGATTTTTTTCCGCTATATCGCCGCTGAAGGGGAGTTTTTTTGCTTCTTTTTAAGAAATCTACAAAAACTCAAAAACCGAAGAGTTAGAGAGTTAGAATGCTCTAAGAAAATGTTTAACTTAATATTTTCTACAAAGATGCTGAACATACCCTATATCTCAGATGTAAAGATCATATAGTTTCATCTGCCGATATGCTCTACGATCAGGCCAAAGGAGGGAAACTTAAACACCCCTAAAGCAAACTTCCGATGTGACCTTGGAAATCGTCGACATACGTATATTACTTTTTGCTCTCCTCTACCAGAATCGGCTAACAGAGACCCGTTATTTTGAAAAAAGTGCGAAATTGTTGTATAGTGTAATGAGTAATAGTTTTGCGTGTAGCTAATTTCCTGTTCCATAATAAATAAATTGAAATTTTATATAAAAAATGTGCACACAATTTTTAGTGACGCAATAGAGACGAAGGGTGTTTGTTGTAGGTGTAATATGCATATCTGCCGATATCTCCTTGGCTGAACCGATTTCGACTTACTTGAAAATCGATATATATATATATATATATATATATATATATATATATATATATATATATATATATATATATATATATATATATATATATATATATATATATATATATATATATATATATATATATATATATATATATATATATATATATATATATATATATATATATATATATATATATATATATATATATATATATATATATATATATATATATATATATATATATATATATATATATATATATATATATATATATATATATATATATATATATATATATATATATATATATATATATATATATATATATATATATATATATATATATATATATATATAATAACTTGATAGCTTGATAAACTTATGACAAGCATTATATGAATGAATGTGGTAAATCATGATATAAATTCATCATGCAAAGAGAGACTCTAGGAAATGCAATAATCGTATATTTGGCATACTTAATAAATCAAAGTAATTTACGTAAACAAAAATTTATGATCCCATACAGTTTAATGGACCACATCACACAGCCACTGACTAATAGTTAGAAAATGTTCTTAAAAACTACACATGGCCAAAATAAAAAAACATTTAATTTATTTATTTATAATTTTAAGAAACTATCAAACGAAAAGAAACATGAAAAAATTAATATGTAAAAATAAAGAAGAACTAAATAATTACATTCAAGTTCATTATGAGTTCGAATATTTAGAGAAAAAAACAACAATAGAAACAAAAGTAATTTATGACAGTTTTTTTTAAAGAAATTAATAAGCAATGAGAGAAAATGCGCGTAAACAAAACACAACTCTGCTTTTGCTGAGTTTGACAGACGAAATCGTTGTTTTATCGAAATTAAAAATGCATTTCTAAAATAGTGAAAGAAAAATTCCAACAATTCAAAACGAATGCAAAATAAGAAGAATGAAATGCAGAGAGATAGAGAGAAGGCGAAAGAAATAAATTGACAAGTTGACATGAAATTTTTGGCGTCTGCGCATAAATTATTAAAGCGTTTTTTTTTCTTTCGGCACATTTTGTAGACATGCTTTGCTTCTATAAATGGGATTTTTTTTTACAGATTATAGTAGTAAAAATAGATAAACTATTTTCTTCTATTTAATTATTTTTTTGCTATTAATAATTTGTTGTTTTTTGGCTTATAAACAAATTTCTTTTCGTCATATTCATTCAAGAAAATTAATTGTGTTTTCTGTTGTTGCTTTTTTTAACTAATAAAAACAAAACTTTTTTAACGTTTGTTAAGATTTGTTTACATTTTTAAGGCGCGAGTGTAGATTGGAATGAAAAAGGAAATAATTTCTCCATTGACACAGTATTGTGCGTTCCACGCTCATGTGTTTATACGAAATAAACAAAATTTTTGGGGTGACCAGATTGTGCTATACATATGTATACATACGGCCATGTTCGGTATTTCATGTGGAATTAAAATGTGCGGAATTGTCAAAGCATTGTTGTTGTAAATTATTATTTATAACAACAATGCTTTGATTATTCCACACTTTTTAATTCCACATGAAATAGAGAACATACCCGATATATATTTTAAAGGGTTCAGCTCTTAAGCAACGAAACTTCTGTTTGAACATTTAAGAACATACTAATATACCAGAAAAAAATTTTATGGCAAATTATTGACACGGGTAGTCTGAAAGTGAATTTTACGAAAAATATGCTCCACGAAAAGTTAGTATAGGGTTGAAAGCGCTACATATTTACTCTTTAGAATAAGAAAAAAAAAATAACACAGTGATACCAAAAAAAAAATTTATATAGAAATACTTGGGAAGAGATACCATTTTTCTGGTGGCGTTGTCGAATAAAATAAAAACCTGTTTTTAAAATGTGTCAAGCACCTTCAAAATTTTGTACTTTAAGCAGTCTGTGTATATTACGACAGCAAACAATTTTTTTAAATTTTTTCACCATTTTTAAAAGTTAGAGATGTTTTTACGAAGTATTTTATAAAGGACCCATAACATTTATGAATTTATTTGAAAAGTATGTTTACTTATAAGTAAAACGAAATTATGTTTTAAAAAAAATTTTAAGAAAAAGGCTGAGCTATAAAGTTTTTATTAAAACAAAGTTTTTGTGAAAATGCATTTACAATATTTTTGGTGTTCTTGTTTAAGCGCTTTCAATTTAGTGAAGCTTCTAGCATGATGAAGGTACAGTTTTATTAACAGAGATCGGCGCGTAATAGTAAATGTATATAACAGTGTGTGGTTTCACTCATAAGTAAACGTTTTTTTTTTTAAATAAGTTTATAAATAGTACGGTTTCTTTATAAAATATTGCGCAAAAACATGTCCAAATTTGAAAGATGAAAAAAAAATTGTTTTCTTGCGAAATACACACAAGTTTCGCCAAGTAGTTTTAAAACTATATGTATCCTTCAAAAGGTTTCAGCTACTTCATTCCAAATCCGCTCAGATATTTAAGATCGGTTGATATTTCAACAAGTTACTGGCTTATAGCTCATATAAGTAGGTACCAAAAACCGGTTTTTTACCCTCACTCAAATATGTATTTATTATATAGACAAAAAAATAAAAAAAAACACAATTTAGCTTTAAACTTTGTTAACATAGTTTTTTATTTGATCAACACTTTCGGAGTTATTGCCACAAATTGGGATCGAAAAATATATAAAAATATATAAAATGATTGAGAAGTTGATCATCGACCAGGCCAAACGACTGAGGCTAGAGACTTGAAATTTCTTATGCAGGCTTTCCTCCCGATGTATAGATGCACTAATAAAGGATTTTTGGAATTTAGATTCTAAGAGTTTAAAAAGGGGTAAAAACGGGTAAGCTCGTTGTCCTTATATCTCAGGAACCATCTGAGATAGATGTAAGATTAAAAAAACACAATTTTGCCAAGATTTTGGCTTTCCTAAATTTTTAGCGACTTTTTTAATTAATATTGATGTTCTCATTCTTTCAAAATTTAGCTTTTAGCATATTTCCTTAGTGTTCGCGATTTTTTCCGAGTTCTTGATACTCCTTTCAGTTTAAGCGAGTTTTAGTCAGAGTTATACTATTTTCAGACCTGAGTATTTAATCGCGCTTAAGCAAAAAACTTAAAAATTTAAGCAAACCCATTCACAGTACACTTGAGATGCTTAAATTGACACTTTTACAGCTCACTTCTTGCAAATATCAACAAAATAGGGAAATTTAGAACTCTTACTATTATTAAAAATGGAAAAGAATATTTTATTTTTCATTTTGTTAATGTTTTAATTAAAATATTTTTAACTTTTATTGTTTTTCCATAATATTATTCACAATGTCAATATATTTTATTTTGCCGTTGCCCCACTATAGTCTCTATAAGATATGTTCAGCCAATTTTATGTGTTTAACGAAATGATTAAATTTTAATCATATCAATTTGAAGTGATTATGTGTATGGAAAAACCTCTCATTTTTGTGGTGATTAGCACTTAATCGCGATTGAGATGATTAACACTGTAAGTCTGAACATGGTATTAGAGCCTATTTCCAATATTGCAATTTATTGCAAATTTCGCAATTTTCGCCATATGAGTGATTTATTTAAAGTTTTTACCATTTAAGCGACTTTTAATCAATTACAGGCTTAACTATTGATTTTTGTGGTTTTTTGCGTACAATTTCATTTATATATTTATATAGACGTTATGATGAGATAATATATATAAGTTGTATTAATTCAATTTTCAGTTTATTTGTAAATTAATCTATTTAATCAAATTAACGATTACAGATTAATGATTAACATTATTAATCACGATTACAATAACATGTAGTATGTAATCATGATTATTTAAATTAACTTAACTAATCGATTGAAAAATCAATCCATTGATGCCAACACTGAATTGCATAACGGGCGCAAAACATTTTTTGTTTTTATAGTGCTTCTGCATTATTATTTGTATGTTTTTTTACATAAAGAGAAGTAACACCCTGAGGCACTGAATGCCCAACACGTTAATTAATTAAATAGTTACCTTCTTTGGGAAAGGGATTGAGTAGAGAGAACAGATGGTGAAGTAAGATAGAGATAGATAACTTATCGACTCTGGTATTAAATAGACGCATTAACTTTCTTAAGCGTTATTTGTAACCATTTTATTAATTGTTTTACTTCGCCAACGATTTTGCTAACATTAATAATGAAGGAGAGTGCTGTGATGTACATTAGCATAGAACAGTATCAATCGCTGTAGGTAGTGCTAAGTGGCCAGTGCTATGTCTTCATCACTTAAATATTCCAACAACAACTAGCACAACAACACACTAATGAACATCAGAGGAATTTCCTTGCCTGGCATAGGAATCGAAGCCAGGATCATCGCTTTGTAGTCAACACACAAAAAATTTAGCTTCATTATGACAAATTAGGCCTTATAAAACAGCTTGTAAATTCAGACAAAATTTTTCTAATTTACAAATTTGTTTGTTGAAAAAAAATTAATTATGTAGATAAAACTTTTGTCTAATTTTACAAATTATTTTATTGAAAAAAAAAAACAACTATATAAAATTGTATTCTGAAAATTGATAATTTTTGACAATTTTGCCCAATTTTGAAAGATTTGTTGGAATTTTCTTAGGAGTTTTGATGATTTTCAGAAGTAAATCATAGTTTTCTATATTTTCTGAGTATTAACTACGTAAATTCCTATATAACTAAAAAATTAAAAAATATCAATAATGAACGTTTTTATAGCATTAATAACATTCAAAAAACACCACCTAGCAAAATTTTTCCACTTTTTTTGCCATAATTGTTTCATAAAAATTTAAATTATTAAAATCTTATTACAGCGTTAAAAAACTACATATAATTTGAGCAATTTTAATATGTGGTATGTCGACCTTTCTTTTTCAATCGAGTAAAAATAATGAACCTATTGCGAAAATTCGTACTGATCTGAGGACCAACGAATGAAAATTAAAATTTTGATGTGTTCACTCAATATGTTGTAACTTTCTCATATTTGAAACAAAATTTTCTTTAAGATGTGGATCTAAAATAAATTTTAAAAATTTATTTTGCCTTACTGGAGCCTTACTATGTTAATTTTGTAAAACGTGGAAAAAATATAGTTTTTTCAGTGAATATGGACTCGATCAACACATATTGAATATGGGCTGAAAGAGGAAAAACATATCTATGCAGCAGTGTAAAATTTCGTTATTCAAATAAGCAGTTCTCAAGATTTTTGGAAATAGCTTTATAAACTGCAAGAACACATTTTTCATGAATATCTCGAGGACGGTTCTTAAGAAAAATAAATGAATATTCGTGTTCAGTGACCCCAAATTAACTTAGCCAACATTTCATTTTTGAGAGGTGATCGCAAAAAGTTGAACATTTGTGAACTAGTGTAATTTAATAGAAGCCAATAATAATACTGCCAACGATTTAATTAAAAATCTAAGGATTATATTTAATGAGACACGAATTCAAGTTTCCACTTCCCGACTGGAAGTATACTCTCGGGAATATTTCCATCTAGCAATAGTGTTGTACAATACCGTACAAAATCGGAAACTAAGGAAGTAGGAAATAAACATTTTTGCAGAATTTTAGGTGGCGAGCTTTGCCAGGATGAATCAAATGATGACCTGACAATCGATAGTAATAAGGTTTTTTATTGCCGGACTTTTATGTTTCCCGGGAGAGCGGGAAATAAGAAGGAAATTCCTGGGATCCCGGGAAATCCCAGGAATTGAAAAACGTACTAAAATAATTTAAAAAATGTTAATATCCGAAATCCATTGATTTTTATATGACCAAAATGAATCATTTAATCATTCTTTATTTTAAACAGAGCTTTATTTCATATATTTTTATTGAAATTTTAAGGAAACTTCGTATTTAAAGACTATTGAAGAGTAAAAAAGGGAGCATACAAATAATTAGTAAAATCACTGATGGACTGAAATCAAAGTACTTTTATTCCTGATCATTCATCAGTGATCCAAAGACCGATTAAAAGGTTATCTAGGATAAATGTTACTCAAAAAGAGCAGCCTTAGAACAGTAAACTCAATCCTTTACTTATTGGTATGCAATGGAAATTCTTTACAGTTGCTTTTACTAAAAAATTAGATGTTTTAAATAATTAGTTAACCTTTAAGTATGAACGTTTACTTTTTCAAACACGATCTTTGACGTGGGGTCTCACAGAGTCTTACATATGCGGTGTCACCTCGACAGCAAATATTAGTAAAATTGTAAATATGTGGCTATTAACTAACTTTTACTTCAAGGAGCCTTCTATTGATACAAAATTTGAAAGACATGGCATTTTCGTTTGCTTCGACATCAGGTCTCTTTTATGTTTTTTTTTTTAATTTCTTACAATAACATTGAAAAAAACTCAACATTCTTCTTGAATTGTAGTAATAATAATATAATTTAAACACAAAAAAGATCCTATAAAACTTAAGAAAAAAAAAACTGTCAAAGGGCTAATATTAGGAAAATTATTGGCAATCCTTGCAGGTAGGCTTTGAGCAATACAGACATATTGGCTTATAGCATGTCAAACATATATACGCTACCTTTTTGTGTTATGTTGGCGGAAAAGAACGGCATATTTTACTCTCATTTTGTTTAGATTCTTGAGGTTGAAGTTCTTCTGTGGGTGTATCTTCACCAGAAATACGCTTTAAATTCATCCTTTAAATGTGGACATGGGATCTCACAGACCCCGTCAGAACTTTAAATAAGTATAACTTACTTAAAACAAATCAAACAGTGCAACCTTCTTTCAATACAGCCGTTTGACAAATAAATTCGTAGCTACAGAGAAGCTCCGATCTGTAGTAAAAAGGAAAGGAAAGGTCTGTAGGACCCCATGTCCATACTAGAAGGTTAAAACGACAACTTTTTTCTCTTTGGTTTTTCTTTCCCCTTACATATTTATTAATTCATGATGAACAAAAAAAAATTAAAGAAAAAAGAGAATTTTTGGGTGCCAAAATCAGTACTTCTTATGCATAAAAATAGATTTTTAGTCCCGGGAATTTCCGGATAAATTTCCCGGGAAAGCGGGAAACGAAATCAAGCGATTTTCCCGGCAATTCCCGGGATGGGACTTCCCCTATTAGTAATACAAACAATCTTTTAAAAGAATTAACTGAAACAAGTAGAAGTGTTAATTATTTTAAAAAAATTAAAACAGGGATAATGGAAGATGTTATACGCTTAGAGAAATCCATGAAAAGGTCTGAGAAATAAGATATTCTATATTATAAATTGCTTTCGATTTCTCCAAAATCTTATCGAAGATGTGAGATTTTTTCTAGGTCAATTTTTATTAAAACTAAAGAAAATAATAGGTTAAATCCTGAACATTTAAACCAAATAATTTTTATTAAAAAAATTATCTTAAACGATTTTTTTAAACTATTGCAATAACTAATAATGTTGTGACATCACTTGTTTATTATTTTAATAATACATATTTGAGAATATTTTTTTTTGCTTGATTTAATCCAAGAATTGTTATGTTTTTTATGTTATTGTTTTTTTACCAATAAACTCAAAATAATAAATAATTTTTGCATTTTTAATTATTTAAATTAACCGAATACTAACCGATTAAACCAAAACTAATATTAATTAATCGAGCGATTGATTGATTAAAGCAGAAGCCCGATTAAATGAATATCCTAGTAATAATACAATAGCATTATGCAAATATGCGCTATTTATCTCTCTATAGCTGTATGCGTGTTATTAAACCGCACATAAAACTAGCTGGTAACTCTAGCCCTACTAAACATATCATCTGTTTTTACCCACTGGAAATACGTGATAAGCACAGCCCGTTATACACAAATATTCCCGTTAAACTCTACACACGAACCTGTCAAAAAAAAAGGGTGGCAACAAGATGTTTTTATACAAGGTGGCCTCATATCGACAGCAGTTATTTCTACTATCTCTGGATATGTTGATTCTGTCAAATTGTTTATTTACGTTGTATATGTTAAAAAAAATGTTTACACAATTGCGTTAAAGTTTCTTTTAATTATATATGCACATATGTAAAGACTAACATTCACAACCACGTTTTTGCTGTACATAAACCATCTGAATTTGACATGTTCCACTGATTTTCACAACAACAAAATACATGTGGTTAATTGTAGTTGTAGATATGCGTGTACCTTGTAAAATAAACATGATTTTGGGTGGCACATAGAAAACACAGGATGGGGGGCACATTGAGAGATGATGAGATGATAACGGAACAAAGTAGCGAAAGAGCGACTGTGGAGAGGAAAAAGAAGGAAACAACATATTTTAATATATTTTCTAAATACAGAAAAGAATGAAAAGTTTTTTTTTAGTTAGAGTTCAGAGACAAGAAAGAAAAGTTGAAATCGAATGGAAAAATGTGTGAAAATTGCAAATAAATTTAAATATTTTTGATAGAAAGATATTAAAGTACAAACACATTTGTGGTATTACAACTAAGAAATAATTGCAATAATTAACAAGGGCTTTTGTGGAAATCGAAAGAAAAAAAGAAAATAATATGAGATCAAGGAATATACACATTTTGTTAGAAACTTTTGCAAAAAGTTAAATAAAAAAATTTGGTTAATGGCAACCTTGTATGTTACTATAATACCAAAAGATGATTCTAAAAAAAAAACAAAAAAAAAGTGATTTTTCTTCTCCAGATGTGAAAAATATTAAATTAAACTGACATGAATTGCTATTTTTATATTTAAAACAAAATTTGATAAGATAAAGCTAAAACAAATTTGATTTTTTTGTGTCTTCCTTTTGTTCTATTTTCATTTCCCTTGTGCCATTGTGCCATTTTGGCCTTATTCTTCCGTATTTTTATTCCTTGTCTTCCTTTTTTTGTATTTTTTTTGAGGTTAAGTTAGTCGTGTGTTAAACAGCCATTAAAACATGTTTTAAAATAAACTGAATTTGTTTTCTTTTTCGCTTTTTATTTCAAATACAAACCCTTTGCAAGTGAAGTGTAAAAACTGTTTTAAATAGCTTGAGAGCAGAAAGAAATGCAAATTAATTTTTGTCATACTTCCAAACTTACATTTATGTAGTTCAAGTGTTCCATTTTTAAAATTCTATACTAAAAAGTAAGAATAAAAAGCACACGGAAAGAACTGTTGTGTACTGCTCAAAGAGTTATTAGAAATAAACACCTAAAGCAATAAAAAATATGCTTGCTATTACTGCTGTTAAATTAAAGGCAGGCATACTGTTGACGGCTTTATTTAAAAGACATCAGCCTTAAACCTACAAAGAACTAAATGAGTCCTTAAAATATTAGATGAAAAACCATTTAATATACATAAAAATGTGCCGTACATCTTCCACTTTAAAATAAAACAATAACAAATAATTTGAAAAACTTTAAAACAAACTGTGAAAGATTTTACAGATTTTGGTTAAAATATTAAACAGAAAGAAGCGTCTGCCATTAAAACGCAAACCTGCTGTTTGTGTTTTTGTATAAAATAAAATCAAATTAAAAACTAACTGTCATTGTGTTTAATATAGTTTCAATGTATGTGTGTGTGTACCCTTATTGGTTTTTGCGTATGCCACACATAAATGTCCTTTGTGCTTTTTATTCTTTGTTGTTGTTAGTTCTTATATCTTCCTTTTGCTCTCATTTTCTAACAATACTGTCTGCTCGAGTAATTTAGTGTCATACTTATACAAATTTAAGGCACACATACATACACATACATACACACAAACTCGTTTACCCATTTATTAGCAAATTCATTTAAGTAAATATTGCAATAACAAAAATTTACGCAAAAAACAACACTAGTGTAAAATATATGAAAAATCTTCAACGAAATTGCCCAAATTCTTAGCAATTGTCGCTTGAGTGACGCCAATTGTTAGAAAAAAGAAGCTGTGAAACGCCATAGTTTTTGCCGACAACCAATACAACCAAACCAACAAATTGTTTGCCAAATTTCTTTCAAAACTGTTTGCGTTAATACCAGCAAAATATCTTCATTCGAAGAAGATTATCGGGCTGATCGGCCCATGGTGCAACGTGCATCATCTTCAGATGTTCCCTCGGTATCGGGAGGCCATCGAGAATCTCGATTTGGTCTCGGCTATACATCTTATCAAAGTGGATACAATAAACTATTTACACAGGTTGGTTAATTTTGAAATTAATACTAAACAATTAAAAAAAGAATCAGATAAAAAAGGAACATTGTGTTGTAAATATGTAATACATGCATTGTAATTTTTAATTATTGTTTTTAACTATTTTTATTAATACCAGTGAATAGTGAGTAAAACAATGCTTGTATGTACATATAATATTTTTCTTTTCTGTTATTAAAGAAAATAGAAATTTAAGGCCGGTATCTATCGAATAGATTTTAAGGTCGTGAAAAAATATGTTTTCAGTAGAGTACAAAAGAAAATAGTTTGAAAAATCCAAAAGTGCACGCCTTTTAATCCCATTTAGATCGTGAAATTAAATAGGCTTCAATTCCTAGTTATACTGAAGCGTAAAATAAAAAAAAGGACTCGATTAGTGAAGTCTTTCGGTCGTTATCGTGACCACATACAGGATCCGTACATACAGACAAACGGACGTCCAGAACAGAACTTTTTTAAACAGTTTTTTAATTAGTTTAAATAATAAAAATGACATTAAAAATGTCATGAATGTTAAAAATAGTATTTGTTTTATCCAAAGAAATTTATTATTCAGGCTTAAGTGCGTTCAATTTAATTTTTACAATTAAATCATTTTTTATTGAGAAATAATTTTTCAAAGCATGTGGCAATTGAAAAGTACAAATACCAATTTCTTGGCTTTTGTAAAGGTCGAACTGAACATTGATGTTTTCGGGATTAACTACAATCCCATCGTCAGAGCTCTCTATACTCTAGTCTACTCAGCCCCCAAGGTCAAGCGGTAAATATCTGGCTGAGTAGCCTAGAGTATAGAGAGCTCTGACGATGGGATTGTGGTTAATCCCGAAAACATCGATGTTCAGTTCGACCTTTACAAAAGCCAAGAAATTGGTATTTGTACTTTTCAATTGCCACATGCTTTGAAAAATTATTTCTCAATAAAAAATGATTTAATTGTAGAAATTAAATTGGACGAACTTAAGCCTGAATAATAAATTTCTTTGGATAAAACCCATATAGTTTGATTAAATACACACAACTTCAATTAATAGTATTTGTTCTTAATATGTGTGTGTATATATTTTTTACAAGTGCAATATATGATAATAATAGAGCCATTTTAAGTTTGAGAAATCAGTAGTTCCGCGTGAAGTGAGAGTAGTACCCACCTCAACGGTTCGCTTATGAGGCGTGCAATAATACGGAAAATTTTTTATTAGCACATAAGAAGTAAATTTAAAATATAAGATGTTTTTTAATATGATTATTTCGAATGTAGTTGCTTGTCAATCCAAATTGATTATTAGGCTAAGGTTCGTAACTTTTAATTCAGAAAAAATGGGGCGCGATTAATATTCCAAGAGACAAGAAAAATGTACATCAAATTAATTTTTCAACGTTCACAGTACAACAGAGTAGTGGCCACTTTCGGAAGCCGCTACGCTTCCATTGTCAGTGCAGGAGGAAATGAGTTTAAATGCTGATCGGGTTATTGCTAGTAAGCGTGGACCTGGGGGCAAATGCAGCTTTCGATCGAAATTTGCATTTAAATTGTATTGAAATTTCGATCGATATCGAATGCCGTAATTTTCCCTCTGTTATGGGGAACGTTATGAGGCAATTTTTTTAGGTAATGTTGTGTACCAAAGTCTTGATAAAAAAATAATGCCAATAATAAAATAGGAGTACTAAAAAACACATAGAACTATACCCATTAAGATATTTTTAATTTTACTCCCCTCCCCCACTATAAGTCAGTCCCTGTTTGTAGTCGGTGCAAAGAATGTTGATAGCTAAACTCAGAAATAAATTTATAGATTGCGAACCAATAAACTTTTTGAATTCTATATGTTCAATAGTGATTTCTTTGCTTCCGGAACCAAATTGATGACTTGAAATGCATCCATCCTCCTTTGGTAATGACACCATTGCTCATAATTTAATTACTCAAAAATTAATTTTCAAATAGTTTAGATATTTCAGATGGCAATCTTTCGCATGATCTTTTCCGGGCTTAGGTATCATTATAACCAACGAAGTCTTATATTCTGTAGGGTAGTGTTCGAAGCTTTAAATATAAAAAAAAATTTAATTTTTTGCTGTAGAAAAGTCATCGAGAAGGCCTATGAAGTGTCTAGCGGCCCAGAAAATATGTATTCGATTTTACTAGTTCCTAATTATGTTTTACAAACTCTGCTTTTATACAGACGCAGACAACGAATATATCATAGATATCTAAGCCTTTGTAAACGAATTGTTTATTATATTTTTTGAAGGACTCTCAAGCCACTTTGGCGATAACAAGCTGTACAAGGGCTTTAGGTGTATATTTTTTCACTTGAAGTATCACGGAATCACAGAGTACTTAATTATATCTTTTCTATTTACTGAAAGTAAAAACTAAAAGTTTTCATTAGAAATTATGACTAATTTAAAAAAAAATCACTTAATTTTACTATACATTGTAAAATTTCTCACTTAAAAACTTTGTATGTACTTTGTTAAACAAGTGCAGATGATGTCAAGTCGTCATAAAACCTCTTGTGGTTTGCTTTGTCCCACAAATTACTCAATAATGACAGTCACCTAAATAACACAGTTTTCTAAGATAATAAAAATTCATATATGTGTTTTTATTATAATAAAATCAACAGGTCATTTATTCTAAATAATTAAAAAACACTGGAGTTTTATTTTATTTTTTCTTTTATTTAATAAATATATTAAATTAATAATAATATTATCAACTGCTTTTCCATGTGGTGATATTTACAACAAATAATTGTATTTACAACAAATAATTGTATTTATAATCTTTCTGTTTAACAGGATCTGGGTAATTAATAATACGAATAACATACGACCCTTTATGTCGATTCAATTACAACAATTAACAATTTATCTAAAAGCAAACATTTTAATAATAGACAAGACTTTTACACTGATGTACAGTACATATCGCATATAAGAAACTTTAAAAATTTCACAAAATTGTTTCTTATATGCGGTTTTTTCTTATGAGCAATTGTTGTTTATAAGAAAGTTATTTCTTACCCTGCGGAAAATTTGGCGACAAATGATCCAAAAGTACTCGTCCTATGACTTGAGAAAATGAGGCTGGTACCAAAAATATGGAGTAGTGGATGGTGAAAAAAGAAAAAGATATTGTGTAAATGGTCACACATTAACCATTTTCAGTCAACTTAGTTGGTACTCTGGCTAGTATTGTAGTAAACGGCACAAATTCGATGCACCTGGATCTAAGGACTAATTGTCTCCCTTCAATGAGACTGCCATGCAACTCAGGAACCTGTTCCGTAACAATATTCAGATATTAACTCCAGCTTAACTGGTATTTATAACATTGAAATATAAGTTCCCCTGTGGTGGTGTGGGTAGTGTACTAGCCTGTCATGCCGGAGGTTGTCGGTTCGAATCCTATCAACGACACCACTTAAAAATAAAATACAATTTCTACTTGGATTTGTAACAAAAAATAAATAAATTAATCGATAATTACAGCTGAATTTTCGAATAATATTTATATATAATCTATATTATTCTACACCGATTAGGAATGCATAAGATAGTTCAGAGACAAGTTACAAGGTGCATACAAAGTATCAATTAACCCCATCCTAGGCCATCCCCATGTAAAAGTGGCTGGTCTGCTTCATAGGAAGTGTTAGAACTAGGACTGGTCCCTACCACCTGGGGACCGGTCACGTGACTTGTTTTGTGTTAGTTCCGTTTACCGTAGGGTATAAACATTTATATGAATATAAGAAACTTTTTTCTTATAAATGTGTATTCAATAAAGCATACATATGTAATATATTTTTATAAAAAGTAAAACAAATTAAGTTCGATAGTTAAAATTGTTTATAATGTATATGAAATAATTCATATAAAAAACTAACTTAAATAGCTCTAGCAAAAGAAACAATAAAAAAAGAGTTCAGTTTGAACTACAAAAATTTCTTATATAGAATCTTTTTCATATCATTTATCATCTTTGGTGTTTGAAAAAAGTTTCTTATATCAGGGGCCGAATCGTCGCTTTTGATATCGAGCTGATTCGATCGAGTTTTCTCAGTTTGAGATTATGGCATTCGCTATCGAACAATATAAAGACATTGTTCGATATCGAATGTAATAATCTCAAACTAAGAAAACTCGATCGAATCAGCTCGATATCGAAAGCGACGATTCGGCCCCAGGTTTTTTCTTATATACCACTTTCTTTAATAGAACATTTTTCTATGGAAAGTACAGAAAAAGACACGGTGTTTTTGGTCCACTTTCTTATAAGCGGTTTTTTCTTATATGCGATGTGCTTATATCCTGTATCTACTGTAGATGAAAGCTTTATGCATGTATGTGTCTTTCATATTTGTAAAATTACAAATACAATAATACATACAAGTTCGCTTCCTAGCAAACACACAGGTTTCATATAAAATTGAGAATATTTTAAAATCAAACTCTATCTCAAGGGAGACACGCTTAAAAATGATTTGAATGTAATATAAAAAATATAAAATTTTTAGCAAAAAAAAACTCGGACTTTATTCTCAAATTGGAAATTTGGTTAGTACTTCTCAAACTTATACTCATAGATGTTCTCAGATAATTTTCTAATGTAGATTAAGTAAACTTAATTTATTTAATTAAAGTTTCTATTTATCATATTTTTTAATAGTAAAGCAACTAGGGCTTATATTGTAAAA
Organism: Panzeria rudis; assembly: GCA_956483635.1. Classification (NCBI taxonomy): domain Eukaryota; kingdom Metazoa; phylum Arthropoda; class Insecta; order Diptera; family Tachinidae; genus Panzeria; species Panzeria rudis. Next base: position 131,980,224 of record OY101449.1, on the reverse strand, counting down.
CGCAACGCTAAGCGTTGACCAATTTTTTATGTATTTTGTTTTTGTAATTTACATTTTTCCCATTACGAAATTCATCAAGGCGAAGTGTTGCGTTTTACAACATAAGGCCTTTAATTAAATGAGTAACCATACTCTGAATATATATAGTACATACATCTATATAACACTATACAACAATTTTGAACTTTTTTCAAAATAACGGGATTCTGTAAACCGATTCTGGGTAATTAGCAGGGCTCAGCCTCTCATGCAAATTCATGTTTTTTATGGTGATAGATAAAGACGTATTGACTAATTATCTATGCGAACCAGCAAATCTTAAGTAGTTTGGCATCGATTTGTAGTTGCATATTTTTGCATATTTTGGTGGTAAGTGCATATTTTGGCAATAAGTGCATATTTTTTAAGTTATACAAGTTTCTTAATGCATATTTCTCAATTTCTTAAAAAATATTAAAATTAAAATATTAATAGACCGATTGTGGATGGCAACCAAGCCTCAGTTAGGTTGCCAATTGCTGAAAATTATACTACTGATGACGACTGGGAATCGAGAGCTCCCAATTTCAGTTGCTATTTAGTGGCTTTCTGGCCTCCATTAATTTTCAGTTGCCGACTGGCATCGGTTGCATTAAATAATAAACCCAATTATGTTTGTTTTATGTTTTTTCTCTAATAATAATACGATATAAAAAATATGTTTTCATGTTATTTTAGTTTTGGTATTTTGTTTGTAGCAAAGTGCATATTTTTGCGCGTATTTTTCACTTTTAGGTGCATTTGTTAAGCGCTTAAAATAAATTTTTAAATGCATGAAAGTCCGAGCCCTTAATATTAGGATAAGGCTCGTAACGTTATATTTAGAAAGAATCAGGCATGGTTAGTATTTCAAGGAACAAGGTAAAAATTAGTATCATTTTAACTTTTCAACGTACACAACAGAACATAGAAACATTGCTTTCAGAAGCCGCTACACTTCCATTATCTGTGATGATGTGGATGTGATTTAAATTCCAATATATATAGAAAACTGTTCGTAAAAATTGCATACGAGAATTAGTTTACTTATGTTAATGTTAGCTTGCCGTTAATTTACTGTTGTATTGTTATAGCCTTTGCAAAAGCAAAATCTACAAAAACGCATGCAAGTTTTGTTTATATTTTACTTAACCTAATACATGCATGTAATCTGTGTGCGCATGTATGGAGTAGCAGCTTTAAAAGCATATAGCTCGAAATATACTGAACTAATTTTAGCAAAGTAAAAATTTTGCACATCTATCAATAAATATTTTTAAAATGGCATAAGTATTGTAAAAATCGGCTGTATAATAAGAAAGTAAATTACGTTACAAAAAACCGTCCCGTGTGTTAAAAGTTGTTTGTGAAATCTTGAAAAAGTTTTACTTTAACTTTATTTTGGTTTTTAGGAATATTGGAGAATCTCTAATAAATATTAAGAGAGTAAGATTTATCTAAGATATATACACATTTTTTCTGTCTGAGCTTAAAACAGGATTCAGAATATCGTTTGATATCATACGATAGAGCCATCATATTTCAAAAGTTTGGCCTTGTGTTTGTTGGGATATATGTATACTACATTTGATAATACAAAAACATAAAACATTTTAAAATTTACAATGTGCAATGACTACTTGTAACAGATAAGAGTGAAAATATAGCAATCATTAGATTTTGCTTATTTGTAGTCAAGATCAATGAAAATTTTTGCTATTTTATAACACCGCCCTCAAAAATGAGCTGATAAAATGAACTACTTCAAGAAATTTTTTCAAAGCAATCATTCTAAAATTTAAAAAATATTCAAAAGCAAATAAGTTCAAAATAATCATATTAAATAATCAATTAGCTTCTGGCTTGAGCTTTACAGTTGTTTACATATTCATATATAATTAAGTATAAAAATCAAACCAAAATATTTGACGTAATTAGAATAAGAAATCGGAAAAATGGGCGAAATTTCATTAGTACTTTTTGCAATAGTTTTTGAGAGCTGCTAAAAGGTATTGTTAAAATGTTGAACCTAATCATATGAGCGGCAGTGTACTTGAGTAAAAAATCAAAGCAAAAAAGTTTAATTTGAGTAAAAAAAAATTAGAAAGATGACAGGAAATTAACCAACGGTAACACTGGGAAATGCTATGGCAAAATATAAAATTAACATCAACTTATGCGATTTAATTCTCGTAAGTAATTTCCACGAAATGTTTGTATATATAAAAACTTCAATCACATTCAACAGCAGTGTTTGCCTCATGTCCCCAATTTAAAGAGTGACGTCCCCAAAAATCCCCATTTCAAAAGTAAAAGTCCTCAGTTTTGTCCCCAAAAAATTTTTACAATAAATTTAAGTCCTCTCCGTAGTTTATTACGTCTACCTAATACTATTATTTTGATTTAGCTATATATAAACTAGGGATGTAACGAATACCGATACCGATACCGACATATCGGCGATACTTCAGATTTTCCGATACATCGGTATCGGCGATATTTGACTGTCGATACGACGATACTTTTAAAAATTTGTTCAGAGTTTTTTTAAAAAGTAATTTATTTTTGTTCGATTTTACCATGAATCAAATTCACTTCGTTATCTTTTAAATCTTATTAATATCAATTTTAAAAATTAATAATATTTTATGCTGTTATTTTTTAAAAAAAATTATTTATGTTTTTTAATTTTATCATGAATTCAAATTCAAGTCGTTGTTTGTTAAATCTTATTCCAAAGAAGTCATGAAAATGTAGAATTCGCGATCTGGAAGTATTGCAAATTTGGATAATTCCCAATTCGTTTTACATATCTTTTCCATTGCAAGAAATTCTGTTTTTCGATTACCAATCACCGAATTGGAAGCGATGCTAGGACCAATTTCTTTTTCGGTATTCTATAATGATTTTTCCTCAAGGAAAAAGGATAAAAAATTACTCATTTTCAAAATTTTTTATGCGAATTTAAACTCAGAATTGCATTTTCATGTAAATTTAAGTGAATCAATATAAACTTAGAAGTCTTTTAATAATTAAGCTATTAAGTTATTTAGAAGAATATTAGTTGAAAAATGTCCTTTAAAAAATCGATTTTTTAAAAAGCATGGCGAGTATTTTTTAAAATTATAAAGGAATTAAACATTTTTCTTGCTTTTCTAATAATTATCTGCATATTTTTAACATAAATTTTTTGGAAGCAAAGAAAATGTAGCTCCTTAAAAATTACTTCCAATGTTTTATCAATTTTAAATATTCTCTCTTATAATGTAATTTTGCATAATAAAAAAATTACACTTGAGTTTTGTTAATCTAAACTTGAACTCAATTTCAATATTCGTATCGGTATCGGAATCGGTATCGGCGATATTTATTTTTAAATATCGGTATCGGTATCGGATCGGCAAAACGGCGTATCGTTACCTCCCTAATATAAACCTCTATGTCCATAGATGTTTACGTATACATTTTTCACTTCTAATTTGGGTACAAATCCCCTCATCTGGCTATACTGTCAAACAGAGCCAGCTCACACGAGGTGATTAGCAAAATACACATCAGCACTGATGATGGAGGTGTAGCGGCTACCGAAAAAATCGTTGTTATGTTCTGCGGTGTGCTTTGAAACATCAAATTGATGTTGGTTTTCCCCTTTTTCCTTGGAATATTAATCATGCCTAATTCTTTCCGAATGTAGCCTTACGAACCGTGGCCTAATAATCAATTTAGATTCAAAAGCAATTAATTTCGAAATAATACATATAATAAAACTATAAAAGGGGCGTGTGTGTGTGTATGAAATATTTTTTTACCTCTTTATGGTGGCTTAAACAGCAATCGATGTGGAAAAACACCAACTTTTGGAAGTTTTGTCTGTGTGTCTGTCTAACCGAACAAGGGCTGCCAGTTTTTAAATGAGAAAAAAATCAGTACAATCACAAACAAATTATTTGTACGCTCAATTTTCTTGACAAAGAGTGGTATTTCGATATAAAAAAATATATGATATACGGTTGAACTTTTGGAGTTCATACACGGAGCTTGCCGCTAATTTTAAGCGCAAAGCATTAGAGATTCCATATACTTTTGTATGAATTTAAAAGTTAGATTTTTTCGAAACTTTCTATAACGATATCTTCTGTTTTCAACGGGTATCGCTTTCAGCGGGTATATTATTAGCCGGCCTTGATTTTATTAAAATTTTCAGATATTTTAAGGTATTTTATGTGAATGTAAATTTTTTAAAGTAAAATTTTTTTTTTAATATTTTGTAACTCCCTCTAATTCTTATCCCAGAAATTCAGCAAAAAAACTAACCATAACGTATACGTTACGCAGTATTTTTCATATAACGGATACGCGTATTGTACAGGTTTAACTTTACTTATTTTTGAGACCGTTACCATTGTCCAGTGTAACGAGTATTTAGAAATAAGACCATTTTTATCCTTCTACTTATTCTCATTTATGCCGATACTAATTTTTGGCATAATCTATGGCTATCAATATTTTTACTGCTACCTATTAATTCGCTACTGCACAATATATCTCATACTGTTTGAAGTAAAATATAGAACAAAAAAAGTTAAAAATAATAATGAATTCATTCAAGTGGATGCGCTTTAATACAGAGTTTGTTAGTAAAATACACTAGAAACTGAAGACGAAAAAAGTCTAAAGTAAAATAAAGGATTGGTTCATTGAAATATCCATACGAATCTACTTGTACATGAGGACAAATGTATGTTCCTGTATTTTGTACAGTGAAAATACATAAATTATTACGTATGTATGTAAGTTTGTATGTGTAACTAATATATAGGGATTAAAAGCAAAAATAAAGGGGTCATTTAAAATTTATATAGTTTTATGTATTACTTTATACTAAGCATACACAGACATACAGTATACGTTTCTATATACATTGTAAATAGGATGAATTATAACTTGAGCAACACTTTTTAATGCAAAAATAATATTACGAGGGCAATTTAGTTTGTTCTTTGTAACAAAGAAAAATTTCGAAATAATTTAGTATTTTTCAAGTGCTTATGAATCTACAATTCCATAAATAATTATGTATTAATAATTCTTGCATAAAAAAACCGACTGGAAACTAGGCGTGGCACTACCCATATTTTTGATCATCATATTATTGCTGTATGAGAACTAATTGTTTCATAAGAATCGGTTAAGTAGAAGTAGTTAGAATGACTATTTACTTTTCATTGGCATGGCATTGCCAACTTTTCTAACCATAATGTCGTATTGTAGCGATAACTAAATGTGTGAGCAAAGTTTTATAAGAACCGGTTGAATAGAAGTAATTAGTTGAAAACCATTGTGTACTAGTCACGTGCACAGATACATCTGTTTATATCAGTTTCTGTGTGTTAACTCATATGAGTGCATATTAATAAGTAATGTAGTGTTTCTGTTATTAGGTGGTATAGTTATTGGCTGAAGTATAATAGATATGAGTGGATACAGAGAGACTGAGAGTAACACATTTGTTTTCCTATGATTCGCCCAAACAGATATTAACAGATAAGATACTGATGTCGTACAATAAGTAACTTATTGTAGAAGCAGGCAAACTTGACGTTTGACGTACAAATCGAAGCTGTTACGCAATTGGTCAGCTGTTTAAATTTTAAAACGAAAATCAAAATAAATAACAAAAATAGCAAAAACAAAGCACAATAGTGACTTGTACCTTTCAACAAGGCATTAACTCTTATTGTAAGCTAGTAATAAATTTGCACACGAAGTATATGTGAATGTATACCTAGGTATTATATTTATGAAACATACGCACACACATTATCCGTTGTACTAACAGTTATCTTAAAATATCTATGGTGCAACAGATATTTTACAGATATCTTATCCATTGCAAAGCACTATGTTACGCTTATTATTTAGTACCAGTACAATATCAGTTATGGCCTTTTCTTTTCTACAAAATAAATGTTACATTGTTTGCACTTCTTGGTGAAAATTTGCAATATAATCTTTTTTCGAGGAAGTGATTTTATTAGAAATTATTGTACCGTCTCTCACGAAGGTAAATTTTTGCTTAAAAGGGATGCTAAATAGCGATTTTTTAATAAAAAGCTAAAAAATGTTAAATTTTTTCTAGAAAAGAAAACGCCATTACACGCATTCCATCATATATATTTTGTGGTATAGTGGTGCACGTTTTTAAGGTGTACATTCTTTATCATAAAAAATAAATCCGAAATCGGTTCAAAAAAGGGGGAATTTTGAGGGAACATATATAAAAAAGACATGACGAATTGATACCATTTGTCCTTTTTTTGAAGTCGGTTAAAAAAGAACTAAAGCTAAAAGCTATTTTGCTATTCACAACCAACAAGAATAAAAATCAAGGTTAATCTGTAAAGTCAATAGTGAAAAATCTACGAGTATAGATAAGAAATCGATCAACGAATTTATGTAAGAATTTCTTAAAATGGATCAAATTGAAAACAACTAAAGGCTTATTTGCTTTAAAAGCATATTACTTTAAAAACATTTTAGGTTTGCCTCCTGCTTGCATTTAAAAATTTTTCTACAGTAGTGAGTATGTTTGTATTTATTTAACTTTGAAGTACATATGCACTTTATACTAAGTGTGAAAAGCATATTTCCATTTTCACAAAACTTTTTCCAATTAATTCAATTGCTTAATAATAAAATATTTTGTTTAATATGTAATTACTTATGTCTTTTCTCTATAGGGAAAACATAAAGAAATCACCTTTTGTTTTATTTAATTCTTCAGAAAATTCTTGCTATGAAAAATTTATACATTCAAATAAGAACAATTTTGGACAGTACATTTTTGTTGCTGCTGGTCACTTGCCAGATGTTGAGCTAATTAAACAATAATAATTGTTTAAAATCAACATAAAAATTCTATATTCGTATTTTATTATAATTACACGCTGTAACAGTGAAAATTGTCAGAATATGAAAAACGACTCTACAGGGAGTTAACACTAAACGCATCGTATGTGGAAAGCTTTAGAAATCCTGTAACTTTCGCAAGTCCCACCATATTTTAAAAGTTTTTATTCACTATAGCTTTGGAAAAAAGATTAATATTAAATGTTATTCTAAAAATGCAAAAAAAAAATGTCCAATATAAATTTTTGCGCTCAAATATATCTTATTCTTAACGTGACCAGAAGGTTTTTGTCAAAAGCGGGACAAGAACGGTTGAAAAACGGTATTCTGAAGCGGGATGCTATAAATAAACCGATGATAAAATATGGTTTTTTATAAATGTGTGCAACTACACAGTTCCACATCGTTAGCTGAAATGCGAAATAGTGTAACTAACAAGAAATGTAAATTCGCATTTTCAATTACACTGTACAACAGACCGTAAATCCCGTGGGGCTTATGACGTTTTTTATGTTTTCGAGGTCGCTGAATCCGAATCTAAAGTTATTTTTTTCGGCTCACGTCAGTTTTTTGTGCTACAGAGGGGGCAAGTCCTAACCCACCACTGTCGCATAGGGTTAATATACATGACCAATCCCATTACTTATTCAAGAGGAACATTTTTTCCTTTGGGTCCTATCCCTCAGACCCTTCTTAGGGGTGCTCCCATACAAAATTTTTGATTATTTTATTTAAGTTTTCTAAATAAAAATATAATAAAAATATAAAAAAATATTCTATTTAACTAAACTAATTTTTTTGCTTTTTATGAAGTTGCACAAAAATAAAAAATTTGTATTTAGGAGTTTCCGGGGGATAGGTCCCAAAGAAAAATTTTTCTCTCAAAAAAATAATGGGGGTTGGTCATATATACTAACCCTCTCCAACAGGAAGTGTAAGTCATCTTTTTATAAAATTAAGTTTATAGTCAAAAGAATATATTTGATTAAAAATAGTTCTGTTTTTTCACTTAATGTCTGGTAACTTTGTTCTATTTTGTCGGTTCCACTTTGGGATTTGAAAAAATTTTTTCTGCGTATTTTCGCTATACAAATTCGAGGTCAAAACCCAAAGTTTTAAAATTCAAAGCCAGATATTTACCTTTGCAAGTATTAAAGATATCTTACCGAAAAAACCTATATTTTCGTTACCTGTTTACAAGCTTTCCATCAAGTTCAATTTATCAAAATCGGATAATATTTGTTAAAGTTACAAGACCAACAAGGCTTATCATCCCCGGGGTAGTCAGATTATAACTTTCTTTAGCACAACGTGTTTTTCAATAGCGTTGTCCAAGTTTCAATATACTTAAAGCTCTGGTCATCTTCTATAATCATTACATACATCGCTTTGTAATCGGAATGCAATTTTCAAAGATACCGATTTATTGCCATTTTTTTCCAATTGGAGCCATTGTGCGAAATACTATTCAGATATTAAAAACGTAATTTCAACAAGAATAATTATGTGATAAATTCGCTGCCATCTGAATCATATAATTAGAATCCCCATAAATCAGCTGGTTTTTAGCGGATTTTTCAAGATACTTAAATATAACCAAAGTATGTTTTTTTGTGAAAATAAATTTTAACATTACAGTAACTTAGTTTTCTTAAGATTTATCTATAAGTGAAGCCTTAACTAATTTGAAACATGGGCGCCATTTCTCAAAACTACAAGTTACAAAACTTCCAGGTAAAATATTCAGGAAACAAAAATAAATGTTGTAAAAGTGCTGTTGTTTCGTACGTATTTTACTTGTAGTTTTGTAACTTGTAGTTTTGAGAAATACGGCCCTGCTGTGGAACAGTGAATTCTAAATATGACTAACGTAGACAATTTTTCTATGTAATAATTAATTTTTCAATCAAATAGTAAGAAGTTACGACATATATCTTATTAGTATACGAGTTTGGATAAAACCAAGTAAATTTATGGTGGGTTCAGTCTTTAAGCCCGATTAAAGTGCCCTTAGTCAGAATTTTAGCAAAAAATTATAAATTTTGTATGTATCAATTTTTTAAACTAAATTTAATTTGCTTTTGATCTTTTCAGGGTTCTGCCGACTCCAATTATTCACAACCGTCATCCGATCTGTCGCTAGACGAGGAAAAGGAATCGCTTCGGCGAGATAAGGAACGTCAGGCCTTAAGCCAGTTGGATAAAGCGAGAGTAAGTATCGGCAAATATCTAAATACAATGATATATTTCATATGCTGTTAATTTTTCAGACTAAACCAGTTGCGTTCGCTGTGCGAACAAATGTTGCTTACGATGGTACCATCGATGATGATTCGCCCGTTCAGGGTAATGCCGTATCCTTCGATGTTAGAGAATTTCTACACATTAAGGAGAAATACGATCATAACTGGTGGATCGGTAGATTGGTTAAAGAAGGCTGTGATGTGGGATTCATACCCAGCCCCGTTAAGCTAGAACACATACGAGTGCAGGTGAGCGTTTTTCAATTTTAATTTTTTAGTTTTTTACTTATTAAAAAAATTTAATTATTCCATTAAACAAGAATCAAAACCGACCCTCAAGACTGTATGGTACAAAAGGCTCATCTAGCGGGAACTTAGGCGGCGGTCAAGCAGGTGCGGAGCCATCACGAGGTAGCACACCCCCTACACCTGGTATGACACACATGTTCATGTTATTCTTTTGATTTATTAGTTTTTATTTGAATTCTTTTTTTCTTTTTTTAAATTTTCTTTAAAAACCAAAAAAACTTAATTTTTTTCTAATTTGATGTTGTGTTTTTTTCAAGGAAATCTACCAAGAAAATATTTTCTTAAACTTTATATTTTCTTTCCGCATAAAACGTTTTTAAATGGGGTGTACTTTTTTGAAGTTAATTTACATTGTATATTGTAAAATGAACGAAATTTTCTTTATTACTTATGACTTTTTATTTTGCCCACAAAGGAATTTCTTTGTAAAGTGCTGCAACTTTTTTCTTTTATAGTAAAGGTTTCTTAAGTACATTGCAATGTATTGTAAACATTTATTTTTATTTTCGTTTTCAATATAGTAGACAGAATATATTAAAACTTATAAAACTGGTATATCAAGCTGCGGAGGTTTAGGGTAGTTTTATAAAAGAAAGGACTATTTCTAAGAATCCTTCTACAAATGAGCGCATTTGTTTAGGAATATATTTGTTAATGATACCCTAAATTTTCCTCAGAATTCTGAAAAAACTTAATTTTTATCGACCACCCTAATGACTTTATAAAAACCTGTATGATATATATTTCTTTTAGCTCTAATGTCTAGAAACTACTTTTATTGGCAAATTTTCCTTAGCTTTTTCAAGACATACTACTTTCTTTATTTGAAAAAAGATAAGCTGAAACAGATCATTTTATTTTTCATTACAATTTTTCATGACTGAATGACCCCGTAAAAAATAAAGTTTTTATATAAAAAGTTTTGAAAGAGAGAGAGAGTTGAAGAGAAGTAATATATACCCAGCGGGAAAAAGTAAGGAATAGTAGAATTTATTATTGTTAACACACAACATGTCCTATGAAAGTAATGCATTATTTTAATGTATCCTTCGAATGAATTATATAATTCATTATTTTTAATTTGCAATAGATATAATTCTTTCTTCCAATAGACTTTTAAAAGTTAAATTCATAAATTAGGAGATAAGTATGTTTTTAAATAAAATCAGAAATAAATAACATATATTTATATATACATACACAGAGAAAACAGGTTCGTTGAGACAACCGAATTTGTTGCCAATCGAATTTTGGTAGTTGCACCAACTATCTATCATAGAATTCTCATTGAAAAAGAAGTTATTTTACAATGACATAAATAATTGCTAATTCGAACCGTTTAATCGGTTGGGTGTATCAATGATAATAGAATCAACCATTAATTAGTTGCAACAATCTTAGTTTATGAAGACAATTTTTTAGTTGCAAATACCAATAATTATTGGTACTGACATCCAATTCATAATATATTACTCGGTTGTGCTCATCATATTCGTTACTTATGTGTTGTTTCCACAATGCAAACAAGCATTGTTTGTCTAAAATTTATACGAAAACACTCAGATTTCTGAGCGATTCAAACACAAATTTTTTACTCAAGTAGCTTGGTTGCATTATGAAAACAGCACATTAGTCATGACAAAAGCATACGATCGGTTGATCTAATCAATTAAAGAATTGTCAAAATCATATATATCTTACAATTATGCTCTTATGGTAATGAACATGGATTATTTTTTGGATTCGGAGAAAATTGATTGCGTGAGTTGAAGTATAGTCTATTCAACTAATACTTTATCGGCATAAACATTTTCCAACCAATCTTTTTTCTGGGTGTGCATCGTTAAATAAAAATTGCAAAATGTGTAGGCGACATGAAAGCAAAAACAAATAACGATTTTTTTTAAACTAGGAAAACACAAACAATTGTTACGTGCAAAAATAATCCATTCCTTCTTTAGCAGATGTGGCAATATACGTGGTAGTCCATGTGTATTTTTTTGTGTGATCAAATTACCTTCTCGATTCCAAAGGAATGCATTGTTTTGCTTTTTAAAATAATACATTATATTTTTTATTATAAATGTTATCAACGACTACTTTTCCCGCAGGGTACTTCTGCTTAAAAACTTGCTTCAACCAGGCAAAACTTGCTTCAACCAGCATTTGAACATTTCGCAATGGAATGTCCCACCGAAACAAAATTTTACGTGGATATAGCAAAGGAGCTTTGAAGTCTCAAATTAGGGTAATTCGGCCATGTAAAATTGTTAACTGCAAAATTTCCTTCGCAAATATCAATAACACTAGCAAACGAGAAAAATGCCAAGGAGTACCATTATATTGTTTTGATGTGTTATGGTCCCCCAACTACAAAAACAGTCGAAATTTTTAATTTTGTTGATATTTTTTTTTAATTCGGAAGTTCAGTTCGAATAATAATTAGGTACAAATATTTTTTTATGTTTTTTCTAAAATTTGGTATTTTTGTCATAACTTGAAAAAACTTTGTCCAATTTTATTACAAAAACCACCAAACAACTTAAAATAAAATTAACTTTAGGCGATTTTAACATTATTTTTTCATACTCAATGGTTTCGGAATTATTCAGACCGCAATGATGAAAAATATATTTTTTATGCAAAATTGAAAAATTTCTATTAATTAAAAATTTATAAGAAATCCAAAATATCGGAGCGTTACCCTTTTTATTTTTTGATCATAAATCCACATATACTAGACATAAAATAAGCTTTATTTCATGAACACCGCTGGATAAGTATTGATTTTATTTACAATAAATTTAAATTGCCTGATTTTTACAAAAAATCGAGTTTTGAAGAGGCTGTTCCACCGATATTATCAATACTTCCGAAAGGGCTATCAAATTTTAAAGAAAAACCACTAGAAAACTTGAAAAAAACTGCTTGAATATTATTCTTTTAAAAAATTCCATTGTTTTGGAACTATTTAGACCGCAATGATAAAAAATATATATATTTTTTTGGCAAAATTGGAAAATTTTTATTATTTTAAAAAATATAAAAAATCGAACATTTTTAACATTTACCATTTTTTAACTGGTCATAAATCCACATATACTTAAAATAAAATAAGCTTTCTTTCATGAAAAGCGATGAATAAATATTAATTTTATTCATAATAAAATGAAAGCATCTAAATGATTTTTTTTAAATAACAAGGTTCTAATGGCAGATTCTTGCACAGGCCACAAAAGGAATATATACCTATATCGGCTCCTTAAAAGTTTACATCTGGGATTTATTTTAGGGGAGTTCAATTTCCCCCCTTTTACTCATAATTATATTAGCCAGGCATAGGATATCTTGTAAGCCTTACGTTAAATGTATATTGTCTGTTCAACACTTTTATCTTAAATATCATGCCTAGTATTTTCGTAGAACATTTTAACACTCTAGCTGTTCGCGGTATGGGTCTCTTTTGCCCCTAAATAAATAAAGGGGAAAATTTTTTCCTTCATCGGCTGAATCTTTCAACAAAAATATCTCTGGTGTAAACTTTCAAAACGCCGATACACGTATCAGTTTTTTTTGCTGGTCTTTGCCAGAATCAGTCGATAGTATCTTGCTATTTAAAAAAAATAGATTTTTTTGTACAGTGTAAATATGTGAAAATTTTGCTAAAATTAGGTGACTTCAATTTATTATATATAAAATCAGTATATATCCATCGATTTTCGTCGAATAAACCTTATTTTATTTGTAGCATATGTAGCTTTATGGACGGAATTGACTCGATGATCTGCTACTTCGTTCGCATCCCTCTATCACACTGTAAGCTGCTGATACAGCTTGAATCATACAGGCTGGCACAACTCAGGTGGGAATGCGAAGGCACCTGCCGCGTCGCCAGGTCCACGTGGCCCCACTACGACCTCAGCAGGACACGTTAGGATCGGTAAAGGTCGAACGAAACTATTAGTAACAGTGCTCACAGGGCACTGGCATATTGGGAGATATGCCAGAAGGATGGGTCTAAATCACAACGACTACTGCAGAAGGACAAGAATGTTGGGCGCAAACATTAGACAGTCTGGCTAATGTAGGGTTAGTCAGGCTATCCTTGTATTTAATTCAATCGGGATGGTTTGACACGGCGGCAGGACAGTCGTAATTAACGCTTTTTTACGCTTTGTCTGCTCTTGGGTATCACAAAGGTACCGATATTAACGGACCCAAGTGAGTCACTTCTTGAGTCATGACTTCCCTCATAACCTAACCCAACCTATGGCCTGAAATCAAAACCTTGCTGCATAATAATAAGGCAAGCTCGAAACTATCCAAAGCCAACAAAAATTTTAAATTGAATTACATTTTTGCTTAACTAGTGCCTCTGAAGATGACTTCTAGCGACGTATGTATGTAAGAATTATATGTTCCTGAAGAATATTTTTTTATAGAGAAAAGAATGATGGTGCTTTCTGGAACCAAACATTTTTAAAAAATTCAACAGCTTTTAAAATTTTATATTAAAAGTTGTATATGTTCAAACTTAGAAGGAATATTTTCATAAATTTTTTGTTAAAACTATTCGAAGCTTTAACTAACAAAGAAACAATTGTGAGAAACGCTTATTATTTGGATCTGATATTTTGAAAATACTGGACCAAGGTTCCGAAAGAGGGAGAATTTGAAAATTTTCAAATGAATGAATTTTGAAATGATTATACCTCACTAACTATAAGATATAAGTTCTTGGCCAAATATAATGTTTTAGATGGCCATAAGGACTATTAGGACACAAAATAATTTTCGACGCAGGCGAGAAAAAAATTAAAAGCATTGACAAATCTTACATGACCATAGTGATGTATTTTGGAACTTCACAGCTTCGTTCCTGAGCAATGTTGGGAGCTCATGTTGTTAGGTCAAATAGGGAAGCTCCTCTGCTTTATCCACGTGAAATTTTATACTGATCGTAACATCCGTTCATAAATACCTGAATTATATACAAAATATTTTGATTCTGTCTCACATGCGGTCTTTATTTTTGTACCAAAATTGCCAAAACCCAGAGTATACAAAATATATTGTACTTAGAAACGTTAAGCTAACCTCTTCAGGTTAATTTTTGTATTTTAATTTATTTTTTTATTTTGTAATCATCAGCCATCAAAATTATACAAAAAAACTCCCCCTTTTAAAGTTTATAAATACAAACGGCAATTGTGTTATATTTCTTAGAAAAATTATATCGATTTGCATGATTTTCATTTGAGCTTTATTTAGAACAACAAAACAGCTAAAACGCTAATAAATTTCAAGTTTGTTTTTATTAGACGCTTTACTTTAGATTTTTTGTATTGTTAAGTTCGTTGTGAAAAAATCCTAATCAAATCAAAACTTTTTGAAAAAAGTCAACTCTAATATTTTTGCACTTTAATTGAATCTCTTTGTATATAAAAAAAAATAAAAACAAACTCAATATTATACCCTTCAAAAACAATACAATAACTAAAATTCTTGCACACAACTGTTACAAACCTCTTAAAAAACTGAAAACTGAACAACCAACAAAACCAACACACAATTGTACCACAAGATCCTTATAGTACAACACCTCGAAAGAAAAAAACAGGTTTGTCTTTCTCTTTACCCATTTTCTGTCTAAGTAGATTTTTTTCTTTCTTTATTAAATTTTTAAATTAAAATAAATATAATATTGGTTCCATACACAGGTTTAGATTGGCTAGAGAGAATTGCAAGTTAAAATACACAAAAAACAAAAAAATTAAAATCAAATTAAGAATCAAATAACTTTTTTTAGTAATAGAAAATCTTTGATTTTTGTTTTTCAAATATTATATTTCACCCCTCGCGTCTTACATACATTAAACATTATCTGTCTCGCTAAGTATCCTACTCGTTCGCCCTATTAAGCATTTCAAATATTGATTAGATAAGTTTCTATTCACCTGCCTGTTGCTGTTTTTTTTATTTTATGCTGTGTTTTAAGTTTCGATTTAAGCTTTTTGATAATTTTCGTTTTTCAATATTCACTTAAAACACGAATTTGGGAATCGATAAATAGTTTTTTTTACCCTTCGTTATTATCGAGATTTGGGAGACATTATTGTTCTCAATTTACAAAATCATATAGCTCTGATGTTGTTTTTCTGTTTTCGCATAAATTTGGGAAATTGCTCTACATTTTCCAAAAAAAAAAAAAAAAATAAGCCAAATCGATGTAAATAATTTCCTGAAAATTGAAACGGATATTTTTTGCTACATATATTTAAACAATTTAAAGAGTACTGATGTTTGGAGGGCGAGCTAGAATGGGGACGGCCTTAAGGTGACAGCTTTTATTTATTTTTTGCATATATGTATGTATGTCTGAACTTTTAGAAAAAATTTCTTTATTAAGTGCCAAGTTTGTCCGGACAAAATTTTTTATATGTAGTTTGACGTCTCTCTTCTTGAGTTTTCAGGAGAGCATTATTAAATTTGAAATCGTTGCCTGAAATCAAGGAGCTAAGATTTAGATGATATTTGTATGATGTTAGCAATCTTATAATCAGCCCTGTTCTGTAAGCCAAACCCAAGTAAATTTCTCGTTTTCCAAAAATAAATAATGGCCTTATTGATGTATTTTAAATCATATGTGGCTTTGTTCGTATCCATTGAAAGTATAACAATATATTTCATAAAATAAACGCATACATTTTAAAATGAAAGCTGCTTTAGTATGATTTAATAGATTATAAATAAATGTACATAAGCATTTTTTCTGTGTAAGACTGTCCATTATGTAATAAAGACGAAGAGCGAAAATACTGTTTATACTCTCTTCATAAAAAAATGGCATGTCCATAATGCATGCTATTGACTTTTCACATAAAGCAACTATGAATTTTTCAAAAAACCAGATTAAATTTATTAGTTGCATTGGTAAAAAAACACACACACACACAAAATGTACCATTAGAATGAGAATCACTCATATAATAAATTAAATTCAGTTATAATAGTTTAAGCTCTATCGACCCAACTAGTTTCAAATCAGCTCGATTTACAGAACAGGCAGGAATGCTTTAATTTGTAATTTAATTTATAATAAAAAAATACTTAACTTAAGAGAAGTAAACGAAAGAAACAGTTTACTGTTTTCCTTTTCTTTTTTTTATTTCAAGATCTTATGTCTATATTTTAGCTGTTATGTCCAATTTCATTAAATGACTTTAACTTCAAAAATAACGTAATAATGACTAAACTTCAGTTTAGCAATGAATAATGGCTAAACTCGAGTTAGGCAGAACTTTTACATATGTATACACTCACGACACGGTTTGTAATAAAATAGTAATTCTATATAAGAGACTATTAAAAAAAAAATTTTTAACAAACCTGAGTTAGGCTCTTATTCCAAAGTCGTACAAGCGGAATATGGACTCTAGCTGTTTAGATTTCCGGCATAGAATATTAATTATTTGGAGTTACAACGATATAATTTTGAGTACGTATTTGAATGCAAGGAATACAATGGTAGTAATAACTCAACTATGACCTAACTCAACTTAAGCTGTTTCTCCTTGTTGGAAACAGTTTTGTAGAAACTTTCATCAGCTTTAACTCTTTTATGCAGAAATTTTTGCTAAAAGTTATAGTTTCAGATCTATGGGCAAAAAAGTAAAAATTGTCACCTTAAGGAGGACCTCCTCGCTATAGCTAACCCATGAAACATCAAAAAAATTTTCTCTATAGAATTTTTCGGTACAAAAAAGTTTTTTTATTTTCGGTGCAAAAAATGTATTCCTAAAAATTTTGTCTAAAAACTTTTTCCGAACTTTTTTTTAAATAGATTTCATTATAAAAAATTTATAAAAGTTTTCGGTATAAAAAATATTTCCTATTATATTTCGGTATTAAAAAATTTTATTAAAAAAAATTTTCTATATTTTTTGTAACCAATATTTTGGTATTGAAAGCTAGGGTTGATACCGATACCGATATATCGGCAATATTTCGGGTTTGCCCGAATGCGCTGATTCATATCTATTAAACTGTAGCTGCATCATACTAGAAGCTTCACAAAAAATTACACAAAGAAACATTATGAACGCATTTTGGCAAAAAATTTCGTTCTGTATAAAGTTAAACTGTATACCGGAATTTTCAAAATGCCGGATTTTTTAAAATAATGCTTCATTTTACACATAAGTAAATACACCTTTTAAATGAGTTGATAAATAGTATGGTTCCTTTATAAAATACTGCGTAAAAACATCTCCCATTTTAAAAACTCGCGAAAAAAATCTCTATAAAAAACGAGCACATTCATACACAACTTTTACAATACACCCAAGCATCAGTTTCATATCGGTTTATTTTTTGTACATAAAATATTTTGCATATTTATATTAAAAAAAGAAAAACATATTAAGCTTTTATTAATAAAAAAAAACTAGTCACCAAAAAACACCCATTCACATTAGAAATCAATTAAAATTGAAAATGCAACTAAAACTGCAACTACAAAACAAAACAAAACAAACATTCTCATGTAGATGCCATAAACTCGCTCATTCGAATCTCCATACCTTTTTCGTTTCCTTTTTTTTTCTTGCTTGTTTTTTCGATGATACTAACTAATCAGGTGACGAATCAGATTCCATGGGACCAGGACGTGGCAAAGCAACACTCGCCACACCACCCAACAAGGAAAAACGTAAAAATTTCTTCAAGAAACAAGAGACCGCCTCGCCATACGATGTTGTGCCATCGATGCGTCCCGTTGTTTTAGTGGGTCCAAGTTTAAAAGGTTACGAAGTAACCGATATGATGCAAAAGGCTTTATTCGACTTCCTGAAACATCGTTTCGAAGGTCGTATCATAATAACACGAGTTATGGCCGATATATCGCTGGCGAAACGTTCCATCATGAATAATCCCTCAAAGCGTGCCATAATGGAACGTTCGAGCAGCCGTTCCGATTGTCTTAATAAAGTTCAAGAAGAAATCGAACGTATATTTGAATTGGCCAGAACTTTACAATTAGTAGTACTCGATTGTGATACAATCAATCATCCGTCACAACTAGCAAAAACTTCACTAGCACCAACAATAGTTTATCTTAAAATTAGTAGTAGTAAGGTAAGTTGGATGAAAGAGAAAAAATCCTTTTTATTTTAATAGTAAAATTTTTATTGTTTTTTCATTTTGTAGGTTTTACAGCGTTTAATCAAATCACGGGGCAAATCACAGGCAAAAAATCTTTCCGTACAAATGGTAGCCGCTGAAAAATTGGCTCAATGTCCACCGGATATGTTTGATGTTATCCTAGATGAAAATCAATTAGAAGATGCCTGTGAACATATTGCTGAATATTTAGAGGTAAGAATGGCTATTTTTTCTTTCTAAATATTTTATTAATGTTATTTTGCATTTTACCAGACCTATTGGAGAGCCACTCATCCAGATTTAAGTGCGGCAGCCGCCATACCAAGACCATTACCTCAGGAAGCTTCACCTACCACAGAACAAGCCCGCATGGGTCCCACGCCACCCGGTAAGTTTGTTAAGTTTTTTCAAACTTGTCTCATGACTTTTATTATTAATATCATGAATGACATGAAACTTGTATCGAAAATCATTTTCATTTATTTGAAAATAAATTAGAAAATAACAAAAAATAATATTTAATTTCGGGTACGTTTCGTTTCAACTTAAATTTAGGATCAAACCTATTAAACATTTTACACCACATACCAATTTCATTTCTTTATGATTTCTTACTTTCAATTTAAAATGTTGCGTTTTTTTTTGTAAAACGATTCAAACAAAAACACCTTTTTAACAAATTTTTGTAAATTATGTTTATTCTACTTTTTTACTTGTTTTGATTGATAATGAAAAAAAACCAAACCTCTTAATATACAAACAAACAATGACAATCATTCAATAAATCAATCGAATCAAAACTTTCTCGTTCTCTAAAAAAAACAAAATATTGAATATTTTATTGTTCTTGCTGGGCTTGCATTCTCATGCCTCTAGTGGATGGGGGAGAAGATGAAAGAGATTATAGAATGAGCTCAATAGAGCGTGAGGGTAGTCGGGAAAGAGATATTTCCCATGAACGGGAAATGAGCCGAGATGTCGACTATGAACGTGAGTTTTGGGATAATGAATTCTCAAAGGGTCGTCGTACACCACGTGAACGTCAACGTGATCTAGAGTGGGAACGCGAGCGGGCAAGAGAATGGGAAAGAGAACGAGAAAGAGATTGGGATAGAGAATTCGATTGGGACCAAGGTAAACAATTACATAATATATTTTTTAAATATTTCAGTTTATTGCTATTAAAAGAAAACTTATGTTTTATAACTACCAAAAAAAAAAAACAACAACAGAGCAATAAAAAATCTCTAAAAAATTACAAAAAATCTTTTTCAAATTCAATTTATTTAGTTTTTAAAATTGGTTGTTTAGTATTTTACATTAAACATTTTTATTATATGTTAAATAAAACCTTG
The DNA here is from genome assembly GCA_956483635.1 of Panzeria rudis. Taxonomy (NCBI): domain Eukaryota; kingdom Metazoa; phylum Arthropoda; class Insecta; order Diptera; family Tachinidae; genus Panzeria; species Panzeria rudis. The sequence continues at coordinate 131,960,228 of OY101449.1, read as the reverse complement.
TAAAGCTTTTTCGTAAAAAAAATTAAGATTTTCAAATCATACTGTAACAATTTACATTTAAATTTTTGGTTTAAGATTTTATACTTATCTAGATGTTAGTTTATACTAAATTATTGTATAAATAATCCTGCTTTTTTATTAAAGTTAAGTTTCATTATTTATTTAAACCCATTTAGTTATACCTTTTTCTTAATTTTTCTTTTAGCTTATACATCATTTGGTACCTTCTCATCATTTGTTTAAGTTTCCCTAGTTTTTATCTCAAGCCCGTTCTCTAGACACAAACTTTACAGTTTAGCTTTATTTTAATCTACATATAACCAAAAGTACATTATAGTAATGAAAATCATCATCTTTACAAGCAGTTCCGAGTTCCCTTGATATTAGTTAACTTCTTTTTTCATCAATATTTTTAAAGAGTACGATATGTTAACTTTTTCATTTTATATGTTTTTGGTTTTGGTTCCTTTCTTTAGTATCTAATCTTGAGCTTTTTATTACTAATACTTTGTTGCTAAGTACTAATTTTAATGGCTTTCCTTAGATATAATTTTAATTTACGTTCTTTTTTTTATCAAATCATATTCTTTGATGGTCATGCATTTTTTTAAATTAATTAAAAAGCTGTAGTTCGTTACTTTAATTTAAAAAAGGCGATCTAACAATTAAAAATTGTTTAAGTGTAGGACATAAAACCCCTGTCGGAAACGTAGTTAACTTTAAATTAACTTTAAGCTAACTATTTCGTAAATAGTTCTGACTGACACTTGGATTACTTTCCAACGGAAACAACTGACTATTTTAGCATTGAGATAGGACAGATAGGGCGGTAGTCAATTGTCTCACTCTACAACACTTTTCAACTAACTTAAAGTTCACTTTATTTAAGTCACCTGGTAGTTAGTATATTTGCAAAAAGATGTTGCTGGGGTTCGACCTATGTATCACACGTTTTATAATAGTCAACGCGCTGACCACCCAGCTAAGGTACTAGATATAAGCGATATTTCAGTACCAGTGATTTAATCATTGTTAATTAAAACCACGATTCACAGTTTTGACAAAATTTGTCAAGTAACTGCTACTTGCAAAGTTGTTCTTTTCTATTTGTTACATAGAGAAAATTATGATATATCACTGTTTGTGTGGGTAATAACGTTTTTTATTTACGTACAATAACAACAATGGAATATTGTTGCTATTTCTTGTGTTCTCTTCTTCCTTATTAATATTTCTTTTTAAAATTCAAAGTATATTTTAAGGCGTATTTAAATCTGCCTTGGTATATTAAAAACAACGTTTTTGTTGTAGATATGCATGTGTGTTTTGATAATTACATTGCTATAGGAGAACTGAAAAAAAATCACGGGATCGCTCATCTCTCTAAAACGTACAATTTAAAATAATAACGGCAAAAAGTTAATATAAACTTCAAATGAGTTTCAAAATAGATGAGAGTAAAGTTGTTGACTCTCACCATATCCGGTTATGTACTCAACTTAGGAATTCATTTTATGGATTTCATTCTGGATTACATTGTAGTTAGCTTTATATTAGTTTAAGAAAAGTTAACTATAAGTTGATTTTTTTTGTTGTCGACTAGTGATCTTTCGATAGGGACTTAATAAAAATTTACAAAAAAAGTTATGTATAGTTTTATAACTAAAACTATTGTAGGGAAAGATCCAGCTAACATTTTTCATGGTTCTTAAAATATACATAATAATGCTGTTTTCTAATCCTTTTATTAAGATATATTTTGTCTCTTTTTATATATTTCTAAAAGTTAGGTATCCCTTTTGTAAATTAAGATAACGGGTTTTAGATTTGGGCTAAAACTGTTATTTTACGAAATTTTGTTTCAAGTTTCCAATTGTCAAATATCTTTTATCGACTGAAAGTCGCCGACAGCCGAAAGCTTTTCCTATTCCAAAATGATCTTTATAAGGCTAAGGTTGTATATGAATATAAATACGCTATTTTCGGAACAAACAACAATCCCTGAATACAAGGACTATTGTGTCATGGCTAATTATTTTTAAAAGTTTCTTATTGATGTTTCGAACATTTCAAATGAATTTATATATTTTTTATCCTCTCTACCACACACTTCCTCTGCACATTGCCTTTGAAAGTAACACCTCGTCTTCACGAGACATAAGTTTGAAAATTTGTGTGTTAGCAATTGTCAAAATTCTGTCCTAACACAAGAAATTAACGTGTGGACCGAATGTGTTTGTGTCCTAACACATGTTTGGAAATCAATGTTAAAACACAAGCCAGAGCAAATATGTTAGAACACAAGTTGTCACATATAATATGTATGTGTGTTTTTTTTTACAATTTGTTTGATTTTATTGAAAAAAGAATAAATAAAGTTAATAAATAAATGTTTTAGATGTTTTTTTAATTTTTTGCATATTATTTATGTTCATATTCATTAAATTGTTACACACAGAAAAATAATAAAGTGAAATCTATAAAAAAAATTTACAAAATGCCGTGCAAATTTACTATATGGATATATAAAATTTGTATCCAAACATCAGTACGTTTACTCCACTCTTAACACAAGTTTGAACACATGAATTTCTTGTGACGTCATTCTGCCGACGTTATTTCTTATGTTAAGAAATATCAAATGTCTCGTGAAGACGGGGGGTAAGCAGCATAGTTTTAATGTTAACTTAAAAGTTTTTCTATCAATAACACTGCCCATTGGGGAGTTTTGCAAAATAAATGGTAATAAATCTGGAACTTAAGCTGCTGATTGGATTTATCTGAAACTTCAGATATCTGTATAGGAGGAGTTAGGCTTTACAATGCGTATCTTACGAGTCTTCTGGTCTAAGCACGGGAGGAGTTGCAGTGCGCCAAAATTGACTACCTGGGCGGGACTAAAAAAAATCGGGGCCTTGGACATTTTTTAAATGTTATCCGATTTTAAAAACTTAAAGCGTTTTGCGTTAAGCTAAAAAATATTAAGCTTAGAAGGTATTCGAATTAAAAAAAAAGCATTTTTTTGTCCTGGCTTTTTTAGTATTTAGCCTCTAACTTCTAAGTTTACAGTTGGATATTAAATTTAAAGTCAGCATTCGATTCTTGACAAAATTGCAAATAAAATCGAAATTAGTACATAGATTTTAAAGATTTTCAGTTTTTTTTATTCCTAATATCAATGGCTTTCTATTAAATGATAAAATTTTTTAATTTTTGCCCTTTAAAGTTTGTATGAGCTTTTGAAAACGAAAAGAGGTTTAAAATTGCATGAAAAACAACATTTTCGCCGCTAATTTCTGAATAGCTCCGAAACAGTTGGAAATACATAAATAATATTTGTTAAAATATATGAAAACTTTCATAAATATAATGATCTTTTACCTTACAGCAATGATTTTGTCATTGTTTTTCAACCAACGTAACGGTTCATTCCTGGTATGAAAATTACTTCATTAATCATAAAAATTTCATAATTACAATGAAAATTTTTCGTTCAGATATGTATATAACCAAGCGCCACCAGGCGGCTTTTTATATTTATTTAATTCTGTCAGAGATTTAATTTAATATTTTTAACACTTGAAATTTACTTAGTCTTGAACTCTTGATCTCATGTTTGTGAGCCAACACTTTTACTGCTTCAGCCATGTCACCATTTAAAATCAATAGTACAAAATCAATCTAAAAGAAAAAGAAAATTATGCGACAAAAATGCTCATTTCCGATATCTGTATTTGAACTTGAGCCATATTTTTTAATTTTTTCTTTTTCATTTTCCGAATGACGACCAGTTTTCCGTTCAGTGTAACAAAACAATCTTATTGTTCTTTGTGCTAAGCCGCGTATTCCATTTAATCTGATATTACGTAAGCTGTTTCTGCTAAGTAGCTGAGCTTTACACAAGCAGACGACAGCTGTACTGATATTGCTCGATCACATGGACATGAGCGGTCTACATAAGCCATATGCAATATTCGACATGATGTTCATACCCAGTTTGTGACTACTGTAAGCCCACAGTAAAGATTTTTTTACAGGATTTGTCACATAGAGATTCGCAAAGCATATATTCTCTACTAATATGCCATGACCTTTGTGACAGTCCTTTAGTGACACTTTCAAAAGTGACCTAACGGTAATGCACATTACATCACTTTATTTTGTATCATAGCCCGCATGAACATTGAAACATAAAATGTTATGATAAAACTAATGTTACATCCAAAGTCTTAAATTTTTGCATCGGTAATGCCTTTACTAAAGTGCATATTATTCTAAAAGATCATAACAAAATGTCATAAGATTATCTTTATTGCAAAAAAAAAACATATTTGCAACTAATTCTAGGCTTCACAAGTAGTGAAAATATCTCGGTTAGTGAATATAATTTAAATACACAGAATAACAGACAAGTCAAAAGTGGACATTTCTTAATGAAAATATTTCTATTCCCTAAAAAATTCATATGAACAACTTTTTAACTTCATTTTATCATTATCTCATATATAAATAAAAAAAATTTATTATATATGATTGGTCTTTTCAAAGAAAAAAAAACTATCTTTTTATTTCCAGTTACGCCCGGAACTGTAGTACGTTTTTAAAAAATAATTGTGGTTTTTGTTTAAACTCATATTCAAATATTCAGTTACGCGCATCAACATGTGTTCGTTTAATTAAAAATATTTTTTGTTTCTCTATACTCCAAAATCAATCATCTATATTCCTGTGATATATAAAAATATACGTAATTGTTTTATGTTTTCAACTTCATTCAATGTTTTCAACAATCAATAGTTTAAATAAAATACTCGTTCTTGGTAATGAATTTTTTTTAATGTTAATTAGTGAGTAAAATAATGTTAAATTTGTTTTACATCCTGTTATTTTAAGCCCGTATATATTCCTCAAAATCCTTTGGAATGTTAAATCATTAACTGTGTAATATTAATCTCAGTTTGGGTATTTATAATTAAAGTTACGTTAATTCCAGTTTCACTGTTTCCTATTCCAATTCATTTTATTCATCATTTAAAGTTCATGATGACATTAATAACTATAAATATTTACATACATACAAATGTACTTTTGTCTTAATTTTTAATTCTTATTCGACTATCAGTTCCTAGTAACCATTTTGCAAAGGATGACAGTGGAAATTGATTTGATAAATGTTTAAGAGAAGTCTCTAACAAAAAAACCAGCCAAAGTTTATCATAGAAAACAATTTGCCTTCTATACCAGATAACTTTTGGAAAACATATGTAGAGCAATATAGATATCAATTACTGACTTACTTTTTGATCAAGACTTTTCGAAAACATATGTAGCCGAATATATATGTCGATTACTTAATTACTTTTCGACCATGTTTTTTTGTATATGATTTTTCGTTCAGTCGACTGAAACAACTCAAACGTTTTGTGACATTTGGCTGTGAATTGTGCTTTTTCTACAACAGCACCAAATCAAAGGAGAAGCAAAAATATTAGCGGAGTTCAGTATTTGATGCAAATGGTCTTGCAAAATGCAAATGCAAAATATCTGTATTAAATTCAACAACAAAATACAGAAAATCTCATTAAAAAAATGCTACGATATTTCGCATTTATTCTCTCGCAAGACCATTTGCATCCAATACTGAACTGCGCTATTGTATTATTATTTTCGTTGCAAAAGCAAAATCTACAAAAACTCATGTAACATATTGTAGGATATGACATCATCAATGGGGTGCGCATGAAAATGTTAAATGAGAGACAGCCGGAACCAGTCGTAAATTATATTTTCGAACAAATGTCGAGAGAGACAATGTCGTTCAGCTTGTCGCTCACATATTGCAAGTGTGATTACGTTGGCTACAATATCAAATATTTTGTCGCCAACTCTTACATAGCGGATAATGTCCTTTATATTGTCTTTAATGATTACTTAAGCGACAACGTTATCTATTTTAATGATGCAAGGAATGGATTGTACTTAATATTTTTAATACTCAAATTTAACATTTTACTTACTTTTGTTTGCTTTCGATTCATTTAAACTATTGATGTTAAGGATTGACTTAGCTGGAATACAAAATGAGGCTTCACTACATGTTTATTTTGGCCTTCACAAAGTTTGATTAAAGACAAAAGATAGGACACTGTCGCTCATTTTGTACCCAACAAAGTTAACTGACATAAATTGTAAGACATTGTTGGTCATGTTGTCCTCAACAGAGTGTAATACAAAACGTTAGACATTGTCGCAAATTTAGCTCTCAACAATATTTATTGATGACTAACCGTAAAACATTGCCGAAGGTCTTATCCTCAACAGGGTGTGATTAAAGACAAAATGTAAGACGTTGTTGCTTATCTTATCCTCAAAAAAGTTAATTGAAGAAAAAACTTGTGACATTGCCTATCATCTTGTCCCCAACAAATTGTGATTGAAGACAAAACTTAAGACATTGTCGCTCATCTTGTCATTAGCAGAGTATAGTTAAAGACTAAATGTAGGACAATATACCTATCTTGTCCTCAATAGACTTTGATTAAAAACAAAATGTAAGACAATATTGCTTATCTTTTCATCAACAAAGCTAATTGAAGCTAATCGTAAGGCATTTTCGGTCATCTTGTCTTCAAGAAAGTGTAATTGAAGATAAAATGTAAGACTTTGCAGCTCATCTTGTCCTAAGCAAAGTTAATTAAAGAATAATCGTGAGACATTGTCGGTTATCTTATTAATAACAGAGTGTATGAAGACGACATGTAAGACAGTGTCGCTCATATTGTCTTAATCAAGACAAAATGTAAGACATTTTCGCTTATCCTTTCGTCAATAAAGTTAATTGAATACAAATCATAGGGCATAGTCAGTCATCTTGTCTTCAACGGAGGCTGATTGAGCACAAAAGTAAGATATTGTCATTCATTTTGTCCTCAACAGACATTGATTAAAGTCAAAACGTAAGAGATTAGCCATTAGTCCTCAATAGAGTGTGATTGAAGACAAACGTTAAACATTGTCGCTCATCTTGTCATTAACAGAGTGTGATTGAAGACAAAATGTAGGATAGTATCGCTATATTGTCCTCAACGCACTTTGATTGAAAACACAATGTAAGATATTGTCGCTCATCTTTTAGTCATCAAAGTTAGTTGAAGCTAATCGTAAGTAATTGTTGGTCATCTTATCTTCAAAAAAGTGTGATGGAAGATAAAACGTAAAACACTGGCGCTCATTTTGTTCTAAACTGATATTGCTTGAAGGCATAACGTATAACATTGAGTGTGATTAAAGACGAAATATAAGAATGTCTCGCTCTTCTTATCCTCCACAGAGTTTAATTGATGGCAAAATGTAAACCATTGTATGTCAACTTGTGCTCAAGAAAATTAATTGAAGACGAATACTAAGAAATTGTATTTGGTAGTGGCGTCTAAGGTCAAAGGCGTTGTCTTTTTTAGACAACTCCGAAATTCTGTATTCTGATACACGCGTATTTTCCTTCTTAATCCTTCTAAGCCCCAACATTATTTTAAGTAATAAGTTCATAAGAATCATTTCAAATCATATGCGGAGACTCTCAAAGATTTAGTAAAATACGTCAATAAAGTCACTTTAGCTTCCATTATATTTTCATGACTTCATAACATGCATTAATGCTTAATATGTATAAAGTTTTACTAATGAAAAATATTTGTATCCCACCCAAAACCAATACGGTGCTGCCTAGAAAAACTAGTTACTATAAGATAGCGCCCATAGCTTAGATGTTTTGTTCGAAAACTTGTTTCTAAATTTTATAACAATGTTTTTTGTTGAATTTTTACCCTATTAATGTTTTAGTTATTTTTTTTGTTCTTTTTAATAAAAAAGATAAATATATAAAAATGTTTTAAATAATACTACTGCATTAATTTGAATGCTTGAATTTTTATATAAAACAAGTCAAAAAACCAAATAAATAACCCAAAGTTTACGTTCTTTTTTTTAAATTTTAATAAGAAATTTCTAAACAAAATTAATTTGCTAAATGTTGTATAATTTGCAGGAGGTACTTCCTATCCACATAATCGTCGTCCAGCCTCTGGTCGTCATCACGAACGTGGTGGTGTCGGCTATGAACGTGATCGTTTAGAAAGAGAACGTGAACGAGATCGCTATGAAAGAGAACGTGAGAGAGAAAGATTACATGCCCGCGAACGTGATCTGATGCATTATGATCTAAACAGTGAGGAATTATTGGATGAACGTAACTATGCTGCCGACTATCCACCTCACCGAGGAGCAGTAGGCGGCAGTGCTGTAGTTGGTGGTCCCCATGGTCATTTAGCACGTGGCAGCCGCCTGGTAATGGACGATGGTGACATCATCCATGAACGTGATGACTTAAGAACAGGTCGCTATTCGACTGGGGCAACGGCCCGTATTATCGATCCACGAGATTTACCGCCTTCAGCTCCGATAACACGACGTGGCGCTCCAGTGGTTGATCGCGATGAATACAGTCCGCACCGAGGTGGTGGGAGTAGTAGGAGAATGCTGAATGCCATGTAGGAATCGTGGATATAGGGGTGGGATCAGATCGATAATAAGGGTACGACGATGTTGGCTGGGACAACAGCCACAGCGTCAAGGGTTAGAGAGCACAAGGAAATTCCAAGTAATTCTAGTAATATCGATCGCCAATATTATCATCATGAACTTCAACATCTAGCCACACAGTCAAAAAAACAAACACAACAGCAATCCACGAAATCATCACGATTATTGTCCTCCTCAATATCTACCTCCTCCGAACCGCCACCACAGCAGGGCACTAGTAGTGGTAGTATGTGTAGTAGTAGTATGAATATGAATAGACGTAATAAATTATCACAACAAAATACACGTTTCACGTCTCATATCAATCCCATGTCACCAACTACTGCATCATCTGTATCAGATGTCATTGCATCCAATACATCCAACATGCCACCACCATTGCCAATGCAAGATAAAACGGATATCTTTCATCTTCATCATCTCGATCAAGCACATTCCTCTTCCACCTCCTCGAATATCAATTCATCAATCAACACCACCAACACCCCCACTACCACCAGTACACAGCACATGAAATCACAACTGCAGAGTCAGACTCAAGCGATTCAACTGCAACAACAACAACAGCAGCAGCATTATCAAATGCTTAGAGGTCGCCACAAAGACGATGTGATCGTTGCCGATAAACATGATTATGCCACATCCTCATTTACGAATGTTGATGATTTAACAAATGCCATACGTAATAAGGTTATTGTAGAAGAAGACGAAGAAGATATATTGAGCAGTGATAATACCTATTTGTATTAAAGAGATTTCATGTGATTTTTTTTCTACACTATATTTTTATTTTTTGGAATATACAAATTTTTTATATGAATATTTTGGTTAATATATTTTAGTTTTGTAATTAAAACCAAATATAAATTCATGTCACAGAATATAATTCCGATCGCCACTGGTCTTAATTTCGTCAGTTGCTTATTTAGAAAAGGAAGAACATTTTATTTCGCATCAAACCACTTCTAATTTCTCTCGAGCTTCATGTGCAAAAAAAGACTTAACAAATTAGTATACTTCTAGGAGCGGCAAATAAATATTTGCCTGCGAATGAAAAGGCAATTGTTAGCTCTGTAGGTGTAAGAAAAGTTTAAAGTCACACCATAAGGTGTGCAAACTTTATCACTGTTAAATAGAAATAAAAATGCTCAAAATCTGAAGAAGGTAACAAAAAATATTTCCGGACTTCAAGTACGGATTTGAAACCATGCCAATCGGAATGTGTGACATGCCCTTAAATCAAGGTAGGGAAATATTATATTAGAAGAGTTCTACAGATACTGAGAGGGGTATGAAAAAGAACTGAAATAAGAGAAGTAGCGGCCCAAATCCATGTATATGCTTTCGGAGTTGAAAAAGAATTTTAATAGTTTCTTATTTTCTTTTTTATCTATTAGTTATTTATAAATGCAGATTTTTAAGGCGAGTCTTTTGATCCAATCAACATATGTCTATGATATTATTCTCGTGGCTGGCTACCAAGTGGTAGCGATCGACTTAAGTTCTGAAATTGCTTATGAGATCAGCCTGTCATTGGAGGTCAATGCTTATAATAAAAATATTCTGTGATAGGTCACATGTCTAACTTTAAAGTTCTTTGTCTTAGCTATAATGTATGTTTATATTATATCGTAATAATCAAGAGAAAAAACCTCTTTCTCTCTTGATGATTTTGGCAAAAGTGGTTCGAGTAATGTGATATAGGCGGGTAATGTGGTATGGCTGCTAGACGGATCAATATTTTAGCTTCAATATATGTGGTTGTGTGCGTTTGCTATGAAAATCAAAAGGATTTTGATATTCTTCAATATTTCCCCTCCGTACATGTGTAAACATTTTTTGTAAATAAACGCACACAAAACACATATATTGAAGCAGAATATTGATGTATTTAACAGCCACTTAAAACTAAGATCATGGGAACAACGGTACCAATCTTAATAGTGTGATGCTTTCAAAATGATAAGGATGTGTTATTGTACTAGATTTTAGCATCTCATGCAAATAGCCAAGCGAAAAATATATACTTTGTAGACTTTTTCTTTGCTGTATTAAAAATTTAGATTTTTCTAAATACCTTAAACTTTATTATCCAGTAAAAAATTGAGTTTGCCTATAAGTAGGTTTGTAAAGGAGAAGGGCTGATTTTTATATGGACAACTCCAACTTGGAAGCAGTATAAAACGACGAATAAATATTTTGTTAGTTATTCGAAGGTTTTTGCCATACGTCGTGCTTCCTTGTAAGCGAGAGGCGTAAGCACAAAAATCAAGAAAGCGCCTACACAAGTGCATCCGATAATAAATGAGTACTTTATTAATAAAGAAGACATCCAACAATAATTAGTTATGGTCGGCTAATGTGGTATAGCCAAAGGCGGCGAAATTGGTATACTGTAGCACATTATCATTTCAAAAATATAAGCATTTTAGCAAGAGATGAAGTAAAAAAAAATGGACAGCGGATATAGTATACCAAATTATCCGATCATAGTATACCACATTAACCGTAAATTTTTTAAATGTCCAGTTTTTTTTTTACTTTTTCTCCGATTTCTCCAAAACTTGAGCTTCAAAGACTCTCCCAAATATAAACCTATAGCTTGTAGTAGAGCACCAGCTGATATCTGTTCTAATGAATCAAGTTCCTAAAATTTTTTTAATAAATAAAAATTAGGTATACCACACTACCCGAACTTACTCTAATCAATGTGTTTGAGTTATCGAAATATGTTGGGGGTTATTTGAAACAATGCCTGTTGTTACGATAAAATGAAAGAAATAGCTAAATTGAGAACATTAAAGTTTGATACACCTTTAATGTATACTCAGCCAAACAAAAGCAAAGTTTTAGGGGCTAGTTTCCAGTCTATGGCTAGATTGCTACTAACTGAAATTTTATTCGATGGTACAGTGGCACATAGGAGCTTCCGACATTGTTCAGGAGCGGATCTATGAAGTCCCAAAGAAGGTCAAATCGGATATGTAAAGCTTGTATTTTTTGTTGTTTTTTTGCCCACTTCAAAAAATATTTATATCTTTATAGTCCTTAAAGAGTTCTAAAAAAATTATGTTTGGTTAAGCAAATACCTTTCATATTTTTACATTTAATAATTAATATTTCTCAATTCCTCAAAACGTTTGTACAGTATTTTCAATATATCGGATTCAACTATTCATTCATCATCATATTTTTCTCTATAATTTTATTTTCTTTAGGAACATATAATAATTATATATGAGTCTAAAAGGTATCTTGACATACTTGATTATAGAAAGAAAAAATTTCTCAAAGTTTCCAGTTCTGTTAGCGTTCGAACCTTTCGAGTTCTGCATATTTTGCAGCAAAGTTTTAATTTCAGCCCATATGCTTAAAAATCTCAAAACTTAAAAAATCAATACTATTTCCGGAAATTCTTATTTGTATCCATTTATTTGCCAAAACATTTTCTGGGCCTTGTACCAAATGTGGACTTTGTGAGCAAAACAATAAAAAAGTCCATTTTTGATATTTTTAGGAACATTCTTAGGAATTCTGAGATTTTCAGAAAAAAAACTTAGTTTTTTTGTTGGCTTGGTGTTTAGTACTCCTATATGACAGCAAATTTTCATTTTGGAAATAGTCATAATCAACGATTATATAACATTAAGAAAAAATTCAATACGCACAAAACACCACAGCCATGATATTTTTTACTGCTTCCAAACACTTAATATTTTTTGCTGGGTATGTATCGTGATTATTTCGAGCTTATTTGCTATTTAATCCAAAGTGATTATATATGTTAAGGTTAACAATAGCATTTGTTATGATAACCTTAATTCAGAAGTGATTTATTTATCGTATTCAAGCTTCCCTAAAATATTGTATATGGGACACTCTTCAGATACGAACTATTTTGCGGCTCCCAGCAGTTTGTGGTAAAATAATCAAAGTTCTCCCCTACTCCCTGATACATGTGCCATTATCAACAGATGTTTGTCATTTAATACTTGTTTTTCGTCTTAGCTAGTAGCCTGTAATTTAATCACAATTACTGAAAAATCACGAATCACAGTTGTGACGCTCATACTGGCATCAGTGTTCCGAGCATTAGTCGGCTCGTATATGTATACAGCCGAATGAAAACAAACGTAGTCACTACAGAGTAAAAAATAAACAACAACTGCATTCAGTTGTATGCAATCTTGTTTTTTGTTTTTTAGGTTGTTGTTTAATTTTAATAGGCGAACAGTGGAATACTACTAACACATGCTCATGAACACTAATACTAATTAAAAATTTCATTTCTCTCTATGGCCAGCACTGCTATAAATAAATAATGTTGCTATGTATTTCTTGTGTTCTCTCTTCTTCCTTATAAGTATTTCTTTTTAAAATTCAAAGTATATTTTCTGCCTTGGTATATTTCTTCAGTAAAAAAATAATGTTTTGTTGTATGACTTTACAATTACCCTGCGATAAGGGAACTGAAAACAGTGATCACAGTCACAGTTTTAACTAACATTGATTTTGAAATCACGTTCACCGTTCACGATATTCTTTAAAAATCACGAGATCGCTCAACTCTATTAGCCAGGTATGGACAAAGACATTATTCTATTGCTCACACCTTTTTGAAGATAAAAGTGAATAAGTTTGTCTATTCCGCGCCTAAACAGTTATTTATTATTTTAGTTGATATACTTAATACTTCTAATAAATATGTGAAAACAATCATTAAAACATAATTAATTAAAGTTAATCATAACAGAAATATATAAACATAATATCATAATTGTTCTTCATAACTACAAAACGCATTTTTAAAGTGCCAAAAATTCAGCATTACTAAATAGTTTAGTTAAATTATTTCAAAAATTTTTTGTAAAAAAATATCAGCATTAAAATTTTAATTTAAACTCGATTTTCTTAACATTATACAAAAAAATAGAATTTTTAAAATTTATTAGGAAAACTTAAAAGGAAACCAAAGTCAAATAATTATGTTAGAATTAATAAAAATAAACAACAGTACGAAATGCATCTTAAATACAAACCAAATTTTAACGCTGCAGATTTTAGTTTATTATTATTATTATTATTATTATTATTATTATTATTAATATTATTATTGTTATTATAATTATTACAATATTATTAATTTTATTTTTACTATAATTAGATTGATATTTTATTACTAAAACAAGAAGATAATGCTAACAAGCCTAATGTGTCTTAAATTTTAGCTAATTATATTAATATAACAAAAACTAATTGAAATGGTAACATTTTAATTATGAAAAAAAACTAAATTAAAAAAATCCTTAAACAGAATATAATTTTTTATCAAAATTAAATATTTTTTAAAATTAAATGACCTTTTAACCAGTTTTTCCGGTTAAAATTTTGGTCAACTTTTGTAAAGTTTTTTCATAAATTTGTAAAAGAAAAAAACACAAAATAAAATAGAAAATCCAATACAGAATAAAATTGAAGGTAAAAATGAAAAAAAAAATTGGTTAAGTGTCAGCTTTAATATTTTAATATAGTTAAATATTATTGAAACTAAATAAAGTCAAATAAAAAATGTTACCTAAAAAAAATATTATTAAAATAGCTAAACAAGTTTAAAGAATATATTCCATATATTCATAGACCTAAAAATAAAATAATCTTAAGTCTGTTCTATATTTATTTAATAGCTTAACTAAATTCCAAATTACTAACTTGGTCTAGCTGAAAATCACAACATGTTGTACATATATATTTCTCTAAATCCAACTGTTCATTAGAAAATAATTGTTTTATTTTTAGCAATAATTACATGAAATCTCTTTGAATAACTTTCTTTTTTAATTTAAATTTTTAGCTTAAATTTAAATTTAGTGAATAGAATTTAATGATAAATGCTGCCTGATTTTCTGTATGTGCAACTAAAGGTGACCAGGGCTCTTATTCTGTAATTCGCTAAAGCTAAATCTCTATCGCTAAAAATGTATAAAGTCTATATAGTGAGTTTAGTCTACGAATGCAATTTTGAAACGTGTATTGGTAAATTGGCCAATCTCTTCAAAAATTTAATAAGCCGAAACTTTAGCATTTTATGCCATTGCTAAAAATGTTTAATTTTATATTTATTCAGCATTTTAGAGAACGAGATTGAAGTGAACTATGGAATAAAGGTACACTATAGTTTGCTTAAATACTTCACTGCTATCCAGTGAAAAAAGTTTTTAAATATGATCACTATCAGAGAGTATCGTAATGTTACATCATGGATTTACATCAGTGAAGTCCAAACATACACTATCTTATTCTGTGTTTGTGTATGTGCTCCTGCTGCTAAATAGATAGGCTGTGAGCCTCACACATAGTCTGCATGTTTTGATGGTTAAAAACATCCTATGCACTAGTTGAGTTTTTATAGATTGTTTTTTTTACCATCAAAACACGTTTACTGCGTGTGAGACACACACAGCTTCCCGGCTGGCCATGTCTTTCAGACATCTTGCAAGACCGATGCATGACAGTAGCGATGACCTGTTGGTAACAGCTCAAACACCTCAGTGATGAGATTTTCAAACAAATGGCCACTAAGTTCATAAATGACAACAAGAGCGACACTGTCACTTATCTTTTCACTAATGCCCATGTAAATGACAACATCCTCAGAAATGTCCTCATTACATATTTTCGTTTGTTTCTTTTTTTGCATGTCGCACTTGATCAACAAGAGGGTATTAACTCAAAATTTTTTAATTTTCAGTAGAGGTCGAAAACTCTTTGTGGTTACACTTTAAGAGAATTTTAAAATCTGAATACATCATAGTAAGCCAATTCCATTTCAAAATATATTTACATTGTTTTTCTTTTAAATTTTTTTTCAATTATTGAATGAAAATGGTTATTACTAAATTATTTAATGAAAAGGGACACAACTCAAAAAGAAATTTAAACAATTTTATCATAAAAAGAGTCACATTTCGAATTAAAATCGTAAAGTAAAAAAATTTTTATCAACAAAACAGTATCAACTCAAAATACAACTAAATTTAAATAAAACAATTTGATTATTTTTAACTTGAATAAAGGCTCAAATCAAAATAATAACTTTTTGTATTACTTCAAAATAATACCCTTTTGGTGATATAAAGGTAGTCACTACACTATCACGAAAATGGTATCAAATGTGGTTTTCAAGATCAAAGAGTAATCGGAATACGTTGAAATTTTTACAGTAGATAGATATTGATGCTGTTAGTTGAGTTCTTGCAAAAAGTGAAATTCTAAAAAAATTGATCAACAAGAGGGTATTAACTCTTGTTGATCAAGTGCGATGTGTTCTACAATAACAATTTTAGTAATTTGTCGCTCAGAGAGTATTTAATACGAGAAGTTTTAATAGACATTGTAAGAGAACTTTTCGCAAGCTCAATTTCGCTCAATTTTAGCAAGCAGATATGTATTAAAATGATTCAAACTGGTGGCAAACTGAGCGACAATGTAAACAAGAAGTCCATTTGCTGATATACGAAGAGTAGTGTCTTTTGTTGTAACGAAATTATACAAAATTTTAAATTAAACGTTGCAAGACTAGCTTGCCGGCAATTCTGCCAACTAGTTGTCATGGCCAGTGGAGTAGTTTTTCTTTTACCCACAGAGATAGCCAAATTCGAGAGCAAGCGTACGTAATGTTTGCTGGGACTATTACAAAGCTTCATCGCGTATATACAATGCAATAACCCAAATAAACTTAAAAAAATGACAGGAGGTTAGGCCCAGGTAAAAAAAATCATTTTGGATCAGCATTCCTGAGTCTAATATGAGGCGAAAATGTCCGGCCGATGGAGACTACTGGAGACATACGGAAAAAAGTTCGCTCTTAGGCCACGTATGTTGCAAAAGTCGATTTTGAATCTTCCTGAAAATAGACCCAAATCGAACCACCTATTTCATACTAATGACAGCAATGCAAATAATCACTGTTTCTGAGCTTTGTGGTGACCATTCTTATACCTTTGTCACTGAACAGCCCAATAGCAATTAACACACTGATATCATTATCATGGAAATAAAAGTTTTATAGTAAAATTATGAGTGAATTGTTCACAATTACACTAAAACATATTAAACTAAAAGTGAAATATTTAGTTACTTGTACACAGAAAAAAATTATGATAGGTTTTTTTAAGCAAACATGTTTTCGGAACTGATTTAAAATTTTTATTATTGTCTCTGTTTTGTTTGATAAATAATTTTGTTTGACTTATTTGGGCAATTCAAAGTAGTGCCATATCAGTCCTATTTTTCATATTTCATATTATTTTATGCATGCATAAAATTTTATGTTAAATTTTCAAACAAAAAATTCATAAAATTTTACACATGAATGATGTGTGTTTTAAAAAATTTTATTTCATATTCTTTATTTTAATTTCAAATTTTGATGTTTAAAATAAAATAAATTGAAATAAAATTTATAAAATAAATAAACAGAAGTTTTTGTGAAAAATAAAAGTGCAAAAGACATCACAATTTAATACGTGCGAATTTTAAAATGAACTTTTCGGGAAAAATAAAAAGAAATATCACTGTTCTGAGACATAACCTCTTTAAAGTATCAAGTACAATTTAAATACAAAATACGGGATAGAACAATATGCAAGCCCGCTTTGAATTGCCCAATTATTAAATTTCATTTCTGCTATAGCCAATGCTGGCAACCTGATAAAATTATGATATTATTTGATTTGTTTTTTAAATTTCTGTAAAATATTTTTTGATTGAAAAAATTTTTTAATTGAAACACTCAGATTTTTTTTTCAAACAAATTATTACAAATTTTTTCATTTGAATATACAACTTTCTTTGTAGGACTTAAGTTGAAAAAATTTACATTTGATTCAGGGAATTTGGTCTTTGAATTGAAAGATTAAAAATAGTTTTTTGTGTAATAGAGAGCGTCCTGTTGTGACAACACTAATGATTGTATCATTAGTTGTTGTTGCTGAGATGCGTTTTTGGGTAATTGTGATGTTTGTTTTTTCGCATAGGAGTGTATTTTAGTTGTTGTGCGAAATATTTGTTTTATTATTGTTATTATTGTCAGTGAGCTTTCATACACGAGAACAATTGTGCTGGCATAAAATGACATCTTACAGGCAAGAGAGGCGCAGAGAATAGCTTTTTGGTGGCGCAAAGTTTCAACTGACTACAAGTCCGCATTAGCGTACAAAACTAATACATGCAAAAACTAATGACAGCAAAAGACACTGATACACACACAAAGCTGTGTGTTCGTATACATTTATGCCAGATGAATATTCATCCTGTGTGCTCGAACAGAATACTAATAGTGCGAGAAGTGTGTCAAGGCTTATTTAAATGAACTTTTTTAATGAGTTTCGTTAACAGTTGTGTTGTGTATGTGAAAATGACGAAAAGTACTCGGAAATCAAAACATTCAATCCGTGAGGCACAGGGCTCGCGGATTGCATTTTTTTATTTCTTACATGTTAAAAAGAACCTAATGAACTTTTTCAACTATGCATGTGTCTATTGTCTCAAAACTTTGTTAGTAGACTATCGTAATTCTTTTCTTTGTAAAATGCTGCTGTGTACTGTAGGAACTTGTAATCATTCTCTTTGCTTTGCACAATATTGAATCGGACTATTTGTGTGGACAATTTAAATATTTTTTCTGGTTCAGTTAAATTTTGCGCCATTTCTTGGCTTTTTGGAACGTTGTGCATATGATATGCAGCATATACCCGTTTTCTACTACTACTTCCAGATCACAAGTTCTAGGATCGAATTTTTTGTGAATTATTTTCACTAGGATTTTGGTTATTCTGATGTTATGGATGCATGTATATTACTTATGAGTAAAACTAAATTATTAGTAGTATATTTATGAAGTTTTCATTTATTTATTTCAATCTGTTTTGGTCACATTTAGTTATGCTCTAAATTATAAAATAAACTTTTGAATTAATTTTAAAAGGCCATCGTTCACAATAATGCCTTCATTTTTAACTAGAATGCAAAACAAGCTCCAATTCATAGCATTCAAATATAAACTCATGCTGATATTCAACTATATTTCACTCTCTACACATAATTTTTCATATAATGCAATATGCTAAATTCGAATCATTGTTACTACCACATTAACGAAACTATATGATTATAAAAATAGACATATATTGAAAATAAAATTTGTTTATTAAATAAATTGATCTGATTCTATCCTGGCAAGCAGTCTTTTACAATTCCAACCGCTATAAGAACTCCTCAACACGTTTCCGCCAACAACTTTTTAATATTTTAGCAACGTGTGCTGTATTCAAAGCGATCAAACATGACAAATTTGAAAAAATTTATAAACGTTTAACTTTTATTTTTCCAGTATAACATTTTGTTAATTTGGCTACTCTGCCTGCTTTAAAAACTAAAATATAAAATTTGATTTTAACTTCCACTCTACACATGTATTTTGTAATATTTTGTAAAATATAGTAAGAAAAACAAATTATAAATTTAATAAAATTGACTAAATACTTTAAGAAAATCTTAATAGAAAAAAGAGAAATTATGTACATTATTAACTTTATAAAACTTGTTGAGAATGAAAATAAAAATTCAATCGGGAAACTTGGCAAAAATATGTAAATGAATTTTAAGTTTCTTTTAAATTGCACATTGGGTTCGTTTGGAAGATAGTGATAATTATTATTTTGTTTGAAATATCTATAGTTCCGTATTTCTTATTTAAGTTCATTTTAAACAATAAAAGCTTATAAAATATTTCTTACTCCTTGCAACTTTTGTAAATTTTAGCTGATTATAAAAGTTTTTACACAAAATGCTAGAGTAATGTTCGATATTATCTCTTATGCTTTAAACAATTTTACGTTGGAACACATAATTTAGCATTTTATATTTAGCGAAAAAAAAACTTATTTTAACTCTGACAAATTTTTTGACTATTTTTTTTAATATAAAATCCTTACAATCGTTTCGATTGTTTAACTTGTAGCCATTTTTTTTTGTTCAAGATTTTAATATTAGTTTTAAAAATTAGAGTTTATTTTAAAAAAGTGCCTTCCTTTACATATTTTATTTTTTAATATTGTTGAAAAAGTATAAGTAGTTTTTTTCAAATAGCTGCAAATGCATGTTTACTTTAGGCATTTGTCTAAGATCAAACCAAACGAAAATATCCCAACTGAAGACTTAAGGCCAAATTTTGGAATCACAAACACTTTTTGCGTTTTGAAATTTGTATGGAAAAAATATTTTTTTAAACGTATTTGCGTTACTTTTCATACAAACTTGAAACGTTTAGAAAATATTTCTTTTTACAAAATCTGCCTAATAAGTGCAGTTTCAGCAATACAAACAACTGATTGATTTGAGTAGAAAATTTTTATGGAAACTACACAAAAAGTAAGTGGTTTTCTTAAAAATTTGTAGAAAACGTTTCAATTTCATAGCCCAATTTAGTATCTCGATAAAACGTTACGTTACCAATTTAGTATCTCGATAAAACGTTACCTTATGTCTTGGAAACAATTAATTTCAAGTATGGTATTGCCAAATCAAAAACTATAATTCTTTAAGCAATTATTTACCCTTCATTTTTTGTTCAAGTTATAATTAAAGGGCTTAGTGCAATCACTCGCTAAGCCACATGAAATCAAAAATTGGTGTTATGTGCTCATTTTCTTGCTAGATACCAGAGCTGTACATCCTCAAGAAAGTTTTGGATAAATTTTATTACTTTGCAAATAATTATGCTCTGTATTTAAAGTAGAAAATTCCAAAAACTATACAATTTGAAATTTTGATTAAAATTAATACTCGATTTGTTCGATATTTTGTTTTTGTGGCTTACCAAGTTATTGGACTCTCAATTATAATAATGTGGCAGTTCAAACAATTATTTTATTTGAGGAAATAGTTTGTTATTTTCAAAGACAACAACCTAACTAAGCTTTAAACTATTTACAGAATACAAAAATAAGCACTCAACCCGATATTAGTCGAATACCGTGCAAAACCGATATAGTGCATTGGGCTATTAAAATCCGAAAATATTCTCCAGCAAGTTTAAAAGTTGAATAAATTTTATAAGAAGCTTAAATAAAATTTAAAAAAACAACCAATTTTTTTTTTAACAAAAATACAAAAATAAAACAATCTTAAATTAATAATAACAGTTATATTAAATGATATAAATAACAAAATTTAATACTGATATAAAAGAAACATAAATATGATCAACCCGAATTGAATATAATAATTCCTTTAATATAAAAATTATAGTCATAAAATTTTTGCAACAAAGAAACTAAACTAACACTATACTACAAAGCCAAAGTTTTAAAAGTTGTAACAACTCATTCTGGTAAAGGGGGAAAAATATGCGTGTATGGCATTATAAAGTTTACGTCTTCGACTTAATTTGAAATGAGTGAAAATTCTCCCTGTTTTGCATATTCTTAGAAGTCTAAAATAATTTACAAAAATTTGTATCAAAGCGTTATATATAAAACTACTAAACACATTTTATACCTTAAATGTAAGGATTATAAGATCTACTATTACGGAATATGGACGAAGGCTTTTTAGCTTGATTTTTTTTAGAGTTAATGGTCGAAAGAGGTAAAAGATATTGCCTAAGAGAACAAATTTTTTTTGGATTTGGTATCCCACCAAACGTTCTTATACCCCGTTCGACCATAAGCTTCAAAAAAAAAAATCAAGCTAAAAAGTCTTCGTATAAATCCCGTATATACTGCACAGTGACTCATAATCGTTTTTCGTTGGCCAAAGTTCTGTAACTTTGTAACTGGTTGAGATATTTTAATAGTTGTTCAGAAATCCCAGACTACCCAGCAAAAACTTGGTAATGAATTGTCATTACAGAACAACCACAAACAACATACCGTCTGAATTACTTTACAGTAGTTAAACAATTACTTACTAGTACTTAAACAAGCCATTTATTCTCTTATTGGCAGAGTACTAGTATATCTGCTTATCATACAGACGATAAAAAGTTCAACCCCTCGGAAAGCAAAATGGATTTTTTTAATTGTGTTCATGTTTGTGAAAACAAATTTTTAGACCGTAACAAAGCAGTTTTGCAGTAGTCTAGTGAGTAAAACACTTGGCATAAAATAACACAATACCTGAAAACGGCATGAGTTCAATGCTTAGCAGAGCCATTTAATTTTTATTGTGTTTTGTGTATTCAATGCCTTCTAAATATTGAAATATATAACTTGTTATTTGTAATCAAATGTGGTAAGTACTTGCCTCCAATGATATCGCCATGTTAAAGTAATTGGTTAAAATGCTAAAGTAGAAGTAGTGAAGAGTATGTTTTCCAGCTTTTAACTCATTACTTTGCCATCTAGATTTTTACTGGGTAGCTTTAACTTTTTAATTTTTCAATAATTTTACATAAAAATTTGGAGTTTTTTTTTTATTTCTTGAACCGCTTCATTTGTTAAATAAGGGCCATATTTGGCTAAACAAATTATCTTAATAATACCTAGGATAAATTTTTGATTAGGCTGTTATCGGTCGCTTCTAAAAAATATACCTAGTCCAATAGGCGTGGGGAGTTCTACTTTCCCCCACCTACCCCGTCAGTTTTCACCGAATTGTGTATCTGTATTCAAACTAGTTCCTACAAAATTTTGAAGACTTACTGTTATATCTATTCAGTTATCAGGTAATTATTTATTAGTTTGTATGGAGAGTACACCTTCCCCCGCTACTATCCCTACAGTTTTTACATAGTTTCGAATCTTGTCTTCAAGTTAACTCATGCCAAATTTTACGGACTTTTACTGTTATAGGTCTTCAGATAGCAGCTAATTATTGATTACTTTGTATGGGGAGTACAAAGATACACAAATTCATATCTTGTCTTCAAGTTAATTCATACCAAATTTGAAGATTCTTACTGTTATGGCTTCTCAGATAGCTGGTAATTATTACTTATTTTGTATAGGGAGTACCCCTTACAACACACATAGCCCGTCAGTTTTTCACCTTACTTCGTAGCATGTCTTCAAATTGGTTCAAACACAATTTTGAGATTCTTACTGTTGTATCTTTCGAGTTAGTATATAATTATTGATTTTTTTGTATGGGGAGTGCCTCTTCCCTCGAGCTTATCTCTCAAGTTTTTCACAGAACTTCGTATCTTGTCCCCAAATTAATTCATACCCAATTTGAGGACTCATACTGTTACAGCTTTTCAGATAGCAGATAGTTAATAATTATTTTGTATTGGGAGCACCCCTTCCCCACTCCTACCGCGTCAGTTTTTTCCCAACTTTGTATTTTGTGTTCAAAGTAATTCCTACCAAATTTTAAGACTGTTACTGTCATATCTTTCGAGTTAGCAGGTAATTATTGATTACTTTATATGGGGAGTACCCCTTCGCTGCTACCTATCCCCTTAGTTTCGTCATAACTATGTATAATGTTTTCAGATTAACTCATACCAAATTTTAAGATTCATGCTTTAATAGCTATCCAGTTACCACATTGTTATTAATTACTTTGTACGTGGATTACTCCTTCTTTCGGTCCTATACAGCCAGCTTTTGGACTCACTTCGCTGTTTACGCAAAAAAATGTCATATATCATTTATAAAACTCTGACCACTATAGCTTTGATGATATGAGATAATTAGTTACTATAGGCGTGGTACTTCCCACTTCTATATCTATCAGATTTTGTTGTCATGGGATCCTAATATGTGTGAAAAGTTTCAAGTTGATCAGATGTCTTGAAGTTGGTAAAAATTAAGCCTCAATACATATAGGAAATTTTGCTTATTTTTGTTGCCATTATTAATTACAGCGAGGCGGAAACACCGACTTAAATAATTTTTTTCAGTGACCTTTAGAAGCCTCTCTCTTAGGGTCCTTAAATTTTTTTATCACAATGTCACAAAGAAAAAATTTTTATCACTGGCGTCAATCCTCTTACGCATGAAACATTCCCTTTTTAATACCCTTTTAATTTGTTTAACCGCGTATGAATGAAATGTTTGTTTTAAATAGGATTAAAAAACAAATTAGATTTTCAATATTTTCCCCATACAGTAACTAATTTGATTTTAGTACGCTGTAGCTCTCTAGAAAAAAGCGTTTTTAGAAAAGTCGCAAATATTCGCAGCTCAAAAATTTCAATTTTGAAAGAAAAGTGATTAACTTAGGGGACTGGAATGGTCTTGTAGCTAGCATCTGCTATCACGGTTTGTAAGTTCAAATGAAAGAAGACTTTATAGTTCTCTTAGTTTACCTTAAGGTGCATTGCATTATTTCGATTTAATCGATCTAATACACGAGTTCAATAAAATTCTATTATACATAAAGAAATTACACACCTTCGGCATTATCTTCCATTTATTAAATTTTAGAATTTAAAAATTTCTATTGGGCAAATCTTCATCTAAAATTTACACTTTATTCTCTACATACAGTCTTTACTTTTTGACTAATTGATGCAAAAATAATTACGAATTTTCAATATTAAATTTTCTAGTTTTGGCAAAAAACGCAAGTTGTCCTACAGTGCAATATGCGTTCTCTGAATAAGAATTTTTGAGAAAATTCATTACATTTAAAAAATGTGCTCTATTGACGGGTCCGAACGGCTAAACAAAAGTATATATAAAGTAAAATATGACATTTTACCTTTCTCTGGATAATTTAATTTTTTGGTCTTCAAATGTTCCATGCCTCTAAAATATAAATTTACCAAAAGTATAATAGCTTAAAAAATATTCCATAACACCTTAAAAACCCAGTGACCACTTCTTAAAGACTAAAATCCTACTAAGTTCGCAAAAAGACCGCATCTCATTATCGATGATAGTTTGCAAGAAATGATAATTTATTTCTGATGAAATATAAATAAATCATATTTTTTCTAAAATTATATACCAGTTTGTCACACCCACAATTACAAATATGTTGATCTAGTTATTTGTATAACTATTCTCAGAAATTTTTACTATTAAATGGCGTTAAAATTTTAGAAATCAGTGACCATGAAAAATTAAGGTTTTAGCTAACGGACTTAACTTCTAAGCCACCATGTGCCGATGTACTATAAGAATGTGCAAACGATCTGAAAATAAGGACCAAATTCATACTTTTAAAACGACGGTACACGTTTGTTTATTTCTTTTATCCCCTGTGTGAGAATTCGCTATTAGAAGCTTGTTATATTTTGTACTGTATAGTGTAAATAAATAAACTAAAAATAAAAACTTAAAACAGGATTAAAATTACAAAACAAAACTTTAACAAAACAAAATGAACTTATTAAAAATATATAACGTATAAAACAAAATGTCCTTAAAACTTAAAACAAATATACTATAAATAAAAAAAAATTAATTAATTAATTAATGAACAAAAATTTAGCCTAAAATTATAATATAAAAAAATAAATTAAATAAAATGATCTTTTTTCAAACAGGAAAATTTTTGATAGAAAAAATACTTTAAGTATTTTTCAAATTTTAATTAAATAAAAATAAATTTCACAAAATTAGTAAAACAAAATATTAAAATAAAATTATTTTTTTCCAGCTATTTTTCATAATTGAAATTATTTTTTTTAGCAATGCAAAGATTTCAAATAAAAAACTATTTGAAATTTATAAATAAAAAAAAAACAACTCGTCAACAAATTATTAATACACAAAACTAGGCACGAAATAAATAAAATTATTATGTAACAAATATATTTAATAATAAAATATATTATTATTTCTTTCTTCTTCAGTTCAATTCATTTTAATACTTTAAAAACAAATTGTGTAAAATACATTTCATTTAAGTTAATTTAAATATTTTATGTTTAACAAATAAAATAGATGAAACATATAAAAAAATTTAGGTTAAATTTTTATTTTAGAAATTTTAATTTCCCTTAAAAGCTTGAAAACCAAAACCAAATATATATTTATTCCAAAAAAAAAAATGTTAAAGTAATCTTTTTTCAATAAATTGAATTAAAAAATCTTGTAAAAAAATTTAGAGTTTTATTAAGAAAAAAAAATCTCAAGATTTTGGTAAGTTTTCTTGCTAATACTAGTGCAAAAATACAGTTTAACGTGCTGTTACAAAAATATACAAATTGCCATGTAAATACCCATAACGTTACAAACATCATGATAAAAGTGTACATATCAGCGTAATGTAGCGAACAACGTAAACAGAAAACAGAATGCAAACAGTTAGAACTCTCAGGCTTTGCACTCAATAAACAAGCAATTACCGATTCCGTACGAACTATAGTTACAAGACGGCCATTTGAAAGAGAGAGAGAGAGAGTGAGGGAGAGATCTTTATGGATTCTTTTTCATTTATATGTTAGTAGAACATATCCTACAGCTAATAATGCTAAACTTTTAAAATAGCTGAAATGGAGTAGTTACAAAATGTCCTGTATAATGCAGTCAGTGTGGCCATATCTAAAAATATTTTGCAGCTAAATCGGGACAAAAGTAATCCTAGAAAATGTTAAAATAAAACTTAAAATGGTAATAAAGGGTGGGCAGGTATGAGATTAGGAAGTAAATAGCCCTTAAAATGATGAAATGTTAACAATTAAGCTGTCATCCTTTGGTATTTATTTAGAGAAAACTTGGGAAATTTTAACCATGGAACGCTACACTCTTAAACAACGAAATTTAAATGTAAAAATTTACTATCAAAATGCTGAACATTTTACTGTATCACTTCGTAAAATTCGAGCAGCTTTTCCTCGTAATAAGGCTCGTTTCATTCTTGGATGATTTGAACTTTATAAGCGTCAACATGAAGATCTTTATGCAAAATGTTGCGCAAAGTGCCTCTGGTGATATGCAATTGTTGCGAACGTCGACGCGGTTAATTTCTAGTCTCATTCGAAGTGATACAGTAAAATGTTCACCATTTTAATAGTAACTTCTTACAATTAAAATTCGTTGTTCAAGAGTATAGCGTTCCATGGTTAAAATTTCCCAAGTTTTATCTAAATAAATGTCCAAGGATGACAATTCAATTCTTGATATTTCATCATTTGACGGCCTATTTACTTCTAAACCTCAAATTTGCCCACCCTTCATAAGGGGTGGTTAAATTTTAAGGGCCGATGTTGATTTTGAATAAAACACAAATTATATAGGAAATTATTGTCACATCTTTTTATTATGATAATATGGTATGGTTCAATTATGTGGGGAACAAAATATCGGCCAAATGGCCACCGCGACCTCGGCGGCACACCTCAATCCGATGGTCCAAATTTTCGATGACGCTAAGGCATAATTAAGGTTCTATGCCGTTAATGTGCCGAATTATCTCATCATTTAGCTCTTGAATTGTTGCTGGCTTATCGAAGTACACCATTTCTTTCAAATAACCCCAAAGGAAGAAGTCCAACGGTGTCAAATCACATGATCTTGTCGGCCAATTGACATCGTCACCACGTGAGACAACACGGCCATTGAATTTGAAAAAGAGCCATTGTTTCGTTAGCTGTGTGGCAAATGGCACCGTCCTGTTGAAACCACATATCGTTCACATCCATATCTTCCAATTCGGGCCATAAAAAGTTCGTTATCATCTCACGATAGCGAACACCATTCACAGTAACTACCTGACCGGCCTCATTTTGTACGAACATGCACTGGTGTTTTCACATCTCCTACAGACCCGGTTTGCTCAAATATTTGCACGATTTTTCCGATTGTACGCACATTTGGACACTTAAATTGACCGAAAAAAATTGATTTGAACGCCCATTTTCATAATAAGCCTGAATAACTTTAACCCGTTGCTCGATTGTATATTTTTCAATGTTTCAAATTGAATTAGTCTAAAATTGAGAAATGTCAAATGAAATACAGAAAAAAACTTGAGGTCTAGGTGTAGCTTACATTAAATATCGGCCCTTAAAATTTAACCACCCTGTATAATGCTAAGCTTTTAAATTTTTTTTTTTAATTTTCAAAGAATTTTTAGTTTTTAAACAACAAAGACTAAATTTTTATGATGAAATTTTCAATTATATCCAAAGTTATTTAATTAGTTTGGCTTAATACCCTGTTCAGACATACTCCTTTATTGCACAATTTAGGAAATTTACGCAATTAAAGCCTTAATTGAGCTCAATTTATCATAAAAGGCTTCAATTAATATATTGAGCAATTAGTACTTAATTATATAAAAAATTTAGTAAAGTTCGAAATGCAACCCTTTCTGTCAAATATGTTTACTGCGAAGCATGTTCAGTGAGGAGCAAAAATTGTATACAATGGCAAGCCCATGGTGTAATAAGTATGCAGATGGCAGTATAATGACAGGTGTTTATATTTTGCTCCGGTAATTTTGTGCATAAGCTACGTCAAACACGTGTATTTTTTCGACAAACATTATCAAGTTTTTGTTTTATTGTTGTATTCGTTGCCCTTATGCGGCCACCAGTATAGTTATTACATCATTGGCAAGCCAAATTCTAATTGAGTAAGCTTAATTTACTATATGTGATCACTAAATTCAATTGCCCAATTAAAACAAAATTGTCTCAATTAAAAATCCATGTGTTGCGATCAAATTATTATTGTTCTTATTTTTTTTAAGAAAGAAATTCTAAAGCATGCAAATATCAATGCTGGCATTTTTTAATGTTTATTTTGCCCAAGTCTTTGGAATAGTATACATTCATGTTTTTAGCTAAGGGCCTTTAGAGTTTTAACAATTCAGTTATGAATTCTATTCGATCTGTATTGGTTTTATCCAAAGTTATTTAATTAGTTTGGCTTAATTGTTTTTTTTTTTTATTTAATCTTTCGATCAAATTATTATTATTATTATTTTTTTATTTAAGAAATAAATTCTAAAGCATGTAAATACTGAACATTCAAAGAAAAATTTGGATGTGCGGAAGGTTACACTGACATCAGATGCTTAGAGAACACCGCAGTATTCTTATCAGGGCACTTTTACCTACACTGCTAACGACGGCAGCAACAACACCCTAGCAAACATCCTACTGACTTTAGTAAGCCAACTATTTAATAAGTCAAAACATTTTTTCATTGTATAAAACATTTTTGTTTATAAGACATTAACGGAAATATCGGCTATAGCTAAATTTCAGCCGCCGCCTGCAGCTTTGTGCTCAGCCGTCGACAACTATGCCACGAACTGGAGCTCTGATAAAGAGACATGCGGGCTAACTTACTTCGGAACAGATAAATTTTATATAAACATTTTTTAATTATGGAGAATAATATTTTAACGGCAATTAATCATTTTATTGTCATAACAAAATTTTAAATTGTTATTTCATTAAACTTTAACATATTCATAGAATTTAAAATGAATTTGAAATGCATTTTATTTCAAATTTTTCATACAAAATTTCCTTAATATAGATTTCAAATATATTTTATTTATTTATGAATAAGGGGGTGAATATTTCATTAAATGATCAAATTAAATAATTAGCTAAAAATATACTATTTTTATGATTAAAAATGTAATAGAAAACTTGAAAATATTTCTATTAAACTTTTAATTGTTATTTCAATGTTTAACTAATAACATTAAATTAAAAATTTTAAAAACCCCCTAAGAAAATAGATGATAATATCAAAACGGCTGGAACAATTCTCTTTAAACATAGGTTAGAACATTTTGGATCAAGTCACCTTTCAAAAAAAATTTATTAAATTAAAATAGATCTAGCCGTTTGGGAGCTACGGTGCCAAAGACATATACAGATTCAGCAATATATATATTTGGAAAAGATGTGTTATCTTCTAAGCGGCTAGACCGATTTTCTTCAAACATAGCTAAGAACACTTTCGATCAAGTCAACTTTCAAACAGAAGAAAACTAAATCAAAATCGGTCCAGCCGTTTGGTCAATACGTGACACAGACTTTAAACTTATAACACCCCTTTCTTTGGTCGGTGGCTAAAAATTATTTCAATTAGTTTTGGAACAATCATTTAATTGATATTATCAATTTGTTTACTAGTGCAAACTTAATTAATTTTTTAATTGACATCATGAATTATATTTTTTGTGTCATTAAAAGTAGCCAATCACAAGACTCCCTGAATAATGCTTGTCTTCGTTGTGAAGTATTTTGCCGATTTTAAAACCTCTCGGATTCATCTTACACATGTAGTAAGCGTATACAAGTCTGTGATCGCCTCCGATTTCTTTTTGTGCTCGTAGCGAATTAGTTGCCAATTGTAAGATCTCCCGAATTATTTTATACTCGTACTAAGCATATTTAACCGTAGCCGATTACTTACTGCTCCCTTCATATACTGCCGTAGTATAATATCGTTTGCTTGCTTTTATTTTACTAGAAAGTAAAATCCGAACTGTAATCGCTTGTCACAGTTTGGCAGCACAAAGTATAATTACAACTCTTCGTTGCCGCTTTATCGTTAAATTTTTTTTAGTGCCGACAAACATCGCAGTCTTAACTTATTTTTAATTAGTTTAAGTTTGGTTAAATAAAGCTTTGTTCCATATATCTTTAATCTCTAATAGATACACGATTTCAGCTACAGGAATATAGAACTTTCATACCAACCTGGACAGATTGAGTAATAGCTCGGCTGGAAAAATTTTCTACATTACAACATACACCACTTAGCACGGATCAGAATTATTGAGCCATTTTATCACAGTGTACAATTTTTCGTAGCACAGAAATTAGCGGGAGTTTTTATACTGATATCTATGGATTACAGAATTAAGAACTTTACGGCAACCTCGGAAATTTCTTGCCTTTGCAACTCTAAAGCCTAGATTTACGATATTAAATTTGAGTAGCCTTGGCAGCTTGTTATGAAAAAGGAAATCTAAATTACAATTTTCAAAATATAAATAAAAATATAATTATTTTAAAAAAAGTTTATTGAAAAAATATAAAAAATAATGTTTAAACCTTCAAAATCAGCCAGTTGGTTTTATATGGATATCTGCGAATATACTCCACAATCAACAACACGTGAAATGCTTGAAATGGGCATAGCAAAAAGAAATATGCATAAGCCTTCTGTTAACAAAAGGATGCATTTTCAAAAGTTAGCCCGATAAAAATTTTAATTCGTGACTTACAAATGCATACTAATAGCTTATATTTTTAGCTTTCATTTTGATGGAATAAAAATGGACAAACCAACCGAAGTCCCTTTGACAACATCTTATACACGCGACTATACTGCCCCTTATAATAATATTTGTCATGCGGAAACAGTTCAGGATGATGTGCCCGATCTTTTGTTTAATCGAATTCCTTTGAATGATTTTGCACTGAAACGTTTAACTTCTTCCGAATTTAAGTTTATGGACGATCATTTTGTTAATTTATCCGCCGAAAGGAAGAAAATTAATTTTTTTAGACAGATCAGAAATCAACACTTTCCTTTAGTGTGAATGTTATGGAGTTTTTATTTGGATTGGAAGACTGATTGATCGGAATTTCTATATAACTTCGATGAGATATGTTTCGACTTTTTAGTTGTGCAAAAATCAAGCAATTTAAATTTTAAATAAAAACTATATATATTTTTCTTAAAATATATACTTATTTATATCAAAAATGTGTTCTTAATATCTGTGGCGATAAGCAATTATTCCGTATGAGATCATGAGTTGAAAAGAAGATAAGCAGCAAGTCATTACGCTATAACTTCCTGAGAAATCGTACTAAATTAATGAAAATTTTCCCAGAGGTACTTTTGAATATCGAGAATACAATGTTTGTGCTAACTACAAATTTGCTTATCTCCACTTAAGCACTTGTTCCTTATTGCCACATATATCATTTCCTAACAATTTTCTAAAGTACATATCTGGCTTTGTAATAAAAAGCACAGCGAAAATAATTACTTACATGCGTATAATTAATTCAAAAATAAAATTCATGGTGTGCTCCTTAAAACACTATGCATGAAATTGTTTAGCCTACCTGTCAGAATACTAGCATAGACAAAGAAGTTGTGGCGTCATTGCTGTTTTATGATTGCTTTTAAGGGTTAATAGATTAAAACTTCATAAAAGTTATCTTTGTATAACCGCCAGTTTTTGACTTAGTAATTAAATATTTATCTAGTTAATTTTCATATAAATTTAAATTGTAATTAAATACAACTTCTGTTTTTCAGTCGTATTTATTTGTTCTTATTTAATTGTGACAAAAATATGGTAGCACCATAAAATACCACAAATTTCCCCTAAATTTCCC
Source organism: Panzeria rudis (assembly GCA_956483635.1). NCBI lineage: Eukaryota > Metazoa > Arthropoda > Insecta > Diptera > Tachinidae > Panzeria > Panzeria rudis. The sequence continues at coordinate 131,928,346 of OY101449.1, read as the reverse complement.
AAAAAAAGCAGCTGTTCAACATAAACAAAGAAAAATTCCAAAAAATTCAGTTTTCTCAATGTCTTAAAATAATAAAAACAGCTTTCAAAATCAGAAAAAGACAAATATAGACAAAAAAAGCCCAATTGCTCGGCAACAACAGTTAAATTTTCAGCGGCCACAACTTTTTTGTTTCCACAAGAACAACAAGCAGTCAAAATCATATGGTAATTTTTAAAATTTAAATTCAATTTATATGTAGAAGATTGGAGATATAAGTTATAATTAAATATGATCTATAAAAAAGAATTTTCTATTTAAATAGAAATTTAGTTTAAAAACCATTTAGTTATTAAGTAATAAACTGGGAGTAACTCTACGTGTCCACCTAACTCGAAATGCTGTTGTAATTTGAAGTTATGACTGCGTTGTTAAAAAAATGCACTAATACTTATGTTATAGCTTAGAAAAAGCATTAACTTGGTTAATCTACACTTAACATGAACTTAAAGTTATTGTTAAAGTTAGTCATTTTACGTTAGGTGTAGACCACAAGTGATAAACAGGGTAAACAAGAAAATTTTCGACACGGTCTGGATTTTTATCCTCTCCGATTTTAATGAGTTTCGCCGTATAAATTCTACTGTTCTGTGCGCGTAACATGGCGAAATATTATTTCGATACCTCTTATGGTTTCTACTTAATAGACCTCTAAAATTGGACATCTCGGCCATTTGTGGGAAAAGCTTGTCATATTGAAGATTGAATAACTTTAGAATGCGTTGTGGGATATTAGTTTGCTATATGCTGCAAAAAACAAGAGATAATAAATAAAAATGTTCAGGATATTTAAGGATACATTTTTTTAATGTGATGTCCCTACCGTGGATCTACAAAAAGTGTGCCTGAAGATTTCAAGTGATATTTAAATTACTAAAATCTGTTTTTACTCTTACACATAAATTCCAATGTATTCAAATGGTTGTTTTAATTGTTTATTATGTAATTTTCATATAAATTATCGAGTTATCATTAAGAAACAACTTTATCTATGAGTCTGTTTGCATCCCATCATGAAAATTGTACACAATAAAAATATGTTAGTTGGTTACATTCTGTAAAAAATAAAGAAAATTAACATACCCTTTTCCAGGATATTTAAGTATAAAGGATACTTTGCCATTTTTATGCACTTGTATCAGGAATCTATGTCCTTTTTAATCAATACTTGTTGAAAGGAGACTTAGACTTTAGATTTTGATTTAGATTTGCATTAAAATTGGAGAGCTGAAAATCCAAACCTTGTTTTCATGTCGAAAATCTTTGATGCTACTGTGAAAAGTGCTCCCAAATCAAAATTAGTTTCTTGAAGTTTGTGTCCTCAATAAAACTTAAGTGGTGCTAATATCCGCTAGGCTATATGTTAATATAAGGAGCAGAAGATGGCGCTGTTTTCGAATTATATAATAAGGTAACTGTTTTTTGGTATTTATCAATTTTTAGATGTTTGTCGAATTACACTTTTTCAACTGTTAGTATTAAATTACTCCCTGCATACAAAATAACAAGTATGTACGTAGTTAGAAATATACTACTTGAAAAATATTACGTATTAGTAATATTATGGTACCATCATATTACTTATACGCACTACATGAAAAATATGTATTGTATATCCGCATTTCTTCACATATATGTCTTTTGTTTAATTGTTAAACATTTTTAAACATAAGAGGATTGTTATGTTTTTTAATATATAGTAAGGAGATAAAGATTAAAAAATTAAACTTAGAACGGTTTTCATGCAGTTACATCAAATGCTTCTAAGAACTTGACTATTTTTAAAAAAATCTGCTCACATGGACACATTTTTGAGCGGGCGGTTAACAAATAAAAGCTAAATTAATTATATTAAATATATCTAATAGAGTTTGTATATAAGTTTGAAAAATTCGACGGGCTTTTTTTGTCTTATGCGATTAATTTAGAATTAACTTAAAATTTCAACTGCAGTAATCTTTACAGTCTATACTTTGAAATATTGAAAATAAACAACTGTAGTTTTATAACATTTCTGAGAAAAACGTCGTACAGTTAAGATCTATTTTGCCATATTTCAATCTCATTTTAAAGTGTTTAATTTTCTTCTTTTTCACGACTACATGAATTGGGATCATAAAATATTTTTCTGAAGATTGTGGGTATGTTATTACGGCAAATTCGAGGCCAAGAACCAAATTTTTATAACTCAAAGCCAAATACCCTTTTTTATATGACTCTAAACTTGAAAATCTCATATATTTTTTCGGAAAGATTGTCAACTTTCTGTGGATTTGTTGTAGTTCAAATAAAGATAAAACTTTAAAAGTACTTGCGATTCAAAATATTTGTTACTGAAGTCATTTGCGGGCCAATTTTAAGTTATCCGACTTGCTCCAAATGTTACTTTATTAATTTTTTACTATAAAGTAACAAAACTGGAACTGGAACGAACTGGAATCAAAAGACTTAAAACAATGTAATATAAATCTGATATTTGCAAATACGTACATTTGGCGTAAAATTTTAATATGTTGTGACCACTTTATATTATGGAAGTTAGCAAGAAAAACAAAAAGCGACGCACTAAGAAAAAAAAACAAAAGTGATTTCTTAATTTTCTGCCACATCAGCAATACCGAGTATGCTTCGAAAATACTTTGAAGCTGTAATATCCGACGTTACAGTTTCAAAGTATTTTCAAAATATTTTAAATTTTCTTGTTAGAAAAAAAATGAACGAAAGCGGTCATACTCCAGTAGTAGGACGGGAAATTATTTTACATTGGAACATTGGCCACATTGAAATAAGAGTAATATTAGCATACCTTGGTTTGCCACCTTGGATCATTTGACTTATTCGATTTATAATGACGTCATTTAATTTTTCCAGTTCATTTCAACAAACCCTTTCATTTGATATCCATATCATGGTGTTGCAATAAAAAAATTGCAACATTATTGCAACGCCACTACTGGGACTAATTATAAATTTCAGCAATTGCTGGACCAACCTAAATACACACAAAAAATTTCATACACACTTGCAGAAGAATTATATATAAAACGTATGAAGGTACCCAGGTACCTTGCCATACTGTTAAGGGTGTTAGGAGTACATTAGTCTGTAACGCTTATCTAAAATAATTTTTTAATTCAAAGTCAATAATAATTGAAAATTTATTAAAAGTTAGGAGTTCTCAAGAAGTTTCAGGTATGTGGATCATCAGCTTCTGTAAAAAAATTAAGCTTAAAACGCTAAAGGTACCCGGGTACCTTGGTATTCACATAAGTGTTAAAGCAGAATATGTGAAAAAATGCGAATATCCAAAAGTTACGTTTGAGTAATATCATGATACCAACATATTAATCATACGCACTACATTATAATTTAGCTTATAGAAGTCGCACGCTGCAGTGATTAACGCAAATTATTAATTTACTTTTGCCCTTAAGCTTAATTGCAGCTATTACAATTGTCAATGTTAGCATGTCCTGTCATCACTTGACCTCAAAAATTTGACGAATATTTGTCAATTTTAATACCAAACACAAGTGTTTGAAACACAACAAGAATAATGACAAAAAAATTGCAAAAGAATTAGAGCACAATATACAAACGGAGATAAAATACCACTATAAAAAACGGCAAAAAACAATTACACGAGTTGCTGTTGCTTCTAACTTTTCAATTAAACCACACAAAATGCTTCTATTGGTAACACAAACAGAAATGACCGTAAATGAGCTCGTATTAAGAGCATGATTCAATACTTACACCCTGAAACGGATGCAATGTAAATGTGTTTTGGTATTTATATGCGTATAAGAGCTATACGTTTTTGTGATTTTATTAAAGTATTTAATTGATGCTCATGGAAATTCACTATCAATATAAAGTACAATTTGCGTATAGCTAAATTTGCTGCTATTTCCTTTACATTTAAAATGAGATTTTAATTGGTGACAGTATTTGCGGATTTACTATTAACTACTTTAAAATGGCTGTTAATTATAATAAGTGGATTATAAAATATATTACTGCTATTAATGATTCACATTTGAAATTTAAATTAGTTGGTTTTGTTTGGTAATTACTTAAACTGCTACATATTAAAACGTTTATTGTGAATATTGGCTTTATTTTATAAACTGCTAATAAGAATGAATTTTCAAACGAAATATACGATTATTGTTGAATCTTGAGAATTTATTTACAAAGAAATAGTTAAGTATTCAACACAAGACTTCACTCTCACAAAAAAAAAACTATTGAATTAAGGCTCTCAATCATATTTTCCTAGTTTTAGCTTTAATTATTTCGTTTTTCGATCAGCTGAAATTTGTACAAAATATATACTTATTAAAATGTGTTTAAAATGAAAGAAAATAGAAATAAACTAAAATAATAAGAAAGAAAATAGTTCAAACAAAAAGGCTTTAGAACTTTTTACTTAAAATTTTTACTTAAAGTAACTGTCACAAAACTATAAATTGAAACTTTAATTACAAAAATTACAAATATTTAGGACACCCACGCTAGAAATAACAAAGGATGCTACACATAAATTTTACGATATCTGTACAATGAAAGTCACTACCGGAAATGAAGAACATGGAAAAATAACCGCGTGTATACGCAGCCTGGTGTATTAGAGCATTGTGGCTGGATACTATAACGAGCACGCGTAAATTATTGCAAATGTTCTTGCAACTGGACAGCAACTGCCACTGCTATTAGTTATTCGAACACACCATTTACAAAATATTTAAGGAAATTTATTAAGTTGTAATTTTTTATATTATAAAGAAAATCACTAAAAAAGTTCATAAGATCCATGGACACTATTACACATTTTAGTATCATGATGCTAATAGCCATTATGATATTTGCTATGACGATATGTATACAGAAAGTTTTATTTTTCCAAAAATTTCAATTACAACAACTTATTGGAAATTAGTTGGTTTCAATTAAATTGGTAATTAAATTAATTACTCATGTATTAAAAAAATCAAAATATGTGTAAACATGTTCGAATAACTAAATATATTAGAATTTTGCCATGTAGGTAACATCACAATTATAGATGAAGCAGCCTGTTCGTTCATAATTCTCACAGTGGTTTCAATTGAAAAAAAATGGATAATAAATCTCTATCTTTGAACTTTGTGATCCAATTAAAAAACAATGCATTAAAAAATCTTACGGCAGTCTTAGCTTTAAGAATATTAAACCTTTGACCATCCTGTTGATAGAAGGGGCTTCAAAGTTGTCAACAAAGGTTATTTAAGACTTTTTTAACCTCATACATTTTTCAAAATTTATCCGAGTTTAGTGTTTTTGCATTTATTTTTATTTTTCGTATCTTCAATAAAAATTTAACTAACAATAAGTAATCAAATCTGAACTCTAAAACTTTAAATTGTAGGTCTAGCCAATGCCAAACAAAAATAATAATTCTTTTGTTGCTTCTTAGGGTGTCTTTTTTTCTTTTGTATTCTGCTGGGAGGAAGAGTGTGCCTCCTTCTAAGCTGAGAGTGGCCACTAAAGTTAAAGATGTTGTAGGTTAGGGCATTTAGGTGCAACTCAAATTTTTTTTTATATATCTTGTCACGCGTTTTGAAATTAAAGTCTTAACTATCTTAGCATCTAGATCTTTAAGAATGCGCTGATTTCTGACATAAAAGGCGGCTTCTGTAATCCGAGAACTTTATTTTGTCGCCTTTGAATTTTTCCTACATTTGATGCCGAGGAAATACACAATAATATATACCATATTGGTCTTAGAATCGACCCAGTAAAAAATTTTCATGTTTTTTGATGCACTAAAGAAATAAAACGCATCATAATACGTTTTAAAATAAAAGCTTGTGCAGAAGCTGATTTCATAGCGCCACAACAATGCAGATTGTAAAGCGAGAAATTTCGCAAATGTACACACATCCAATGGGTAGTACGAAGAAAACAAAGTATTTGCTTTTTAGATATCGTCGTTGCTCTGACGTAATCAGTTATGTGAATATTGTCGATTTTTATTGCACCAATCTAAATATTTATTATTCATACGTCTACCCAACAAAGGGCTTAAGGATATTTTTACCAAATCCTACGAAAAAAAAATAGTTACAAAGTGAGTTATGTGTAGTTCTTTGAGCAAATTTGATTATAGCACGCTAGTATCCAATTATCTATATTGTATTTTGATACATAATTATAGTGATGCGAATATTGTTTCAATAAACTGTCTAACTTTAAAAAATATCGCATGGTTACGGTATAAAACAGTTTTTTGCCTCTCCTGAAAGCCTAGTAGAAAACACATAACTAATTTTGTCGGAGCAACAACGATATATATAATGTAGGACCAAGGATGCTGCCTTGAGGAACTCCGGCTTCAATCGGCTACGAAGGGCTTAGAAAATTACATTCCTTAATACATTTTCTTTCAGTTAAGTGGCTTTATATAAGCTTAAGTGTGTGCGGGTAGGTTTCACTTTAGTGTATGTATTAAACCTTCGTGTCATACTTTATCAAATGCCTGACCAACATTGATGAATAGCACAGAACAATATTTCTTTTTCTCGAAGGTTTTGCTAACCACGTTTACGAGTGTATGCGTTTGTTCGATCGTGCTATGTTGTCTCCGAAAATCCAATTGGTGGTCTGGAATGCATCCAGTACCATTCAGTATAAGTCAGCTTACTCATAAGTAGCTTTTCAAATAGTTTTGACATATTAGACAAAAGGCTAATAGGCCTTTGGGATTTCACCTTCGTATGATCTTTGCCTGGCTTAGGTATCATGGTAATCAACGAAACCTTCTATTCTGCAAGATACTATTGGAGGCGCAAAATATATTTAAAAATAAATAGAAATATCCTTTTTGCAGTATAGGGTAGCTCGAAGAGCATTTTATTCCTTATTTTTCAGCACGTGAAGGTTTTTTTCGAGCTTAAGCCGGCGATATAGTATTCAATCTCACGAATATTGAACCTCAAGAGATCATCTGACACAGAGAGTACTGGTAGCAGCTCAACTATATCATCAGACGTATTCGAAGTAAATACTTTTTGCATGTGGCTAACGAACGGTGTACCTTCTTTAGCATGAGTTCTTCCCCACCCTCCATTCGAACAGCGCAATGCAAATATATGTATCAGCGGTATTTTGTGACATCTGACTGCTCGCCATAGCGAATAATCTGTTTGGGATGAAAACTTATATTCTAAAACTCAAAGCCAAATATCTTTGAAACAAAGTGTATGTTCTTTATTTATGTATTTATAAACTTCACAACAAGTTGAAATGCATTAAAATCGGCTAAAATTTATAAAGGTTACAAGGCCAACTTAGTTAAATTTAACACCCTGTAGCTCACTGTGTCTTTCAACAGTGTGGCCTAAAATATAGTATTCTTAAAGCTTAGGTCTTCTTCTATGAATTATACATACATCGTTTTGGAATCCCATTGCATGTTTTAAAGATGCAAATTTATTACCCGTTTTTGCAATTAGAACCATTGTGCCGAACCATCTGATTTTTATAAACATTTTTAGTTTAAGTTTGAAATTTGAATTATCTATGTGAGCACCTGCCTTTCTTCGCAACCTGACTGTGATTTTAACACAATGTAGCCGAGTTCAAGCAAGGAATAATCACAAAGGCAGACGACAGTTATTATGCCCTTCCTCAGCATCTGACTACAAAGCACCACCGATGCAGCCTCTGTTGGCTTAGCAACAGCACAAATAGGCTTATATTGGCTATCCGAAGTTCAACCAGCCACTACCACTTGTCGAGTATCAGACGTTAAACCAACACCTATCTCAGCGATTTTGTTAGCAAGCACAGCTATAACGTGAACTCCCGAAGGAGACCTCACCAATAACCGGTCACTGAGTTAACATGAAGGTGAGATTAAGACAAAGACCGGCAGCACATCCATTTCTATGGAACAGATTGCCTTATGATAATCATCATCTCTTTAATCTTCCAGAAGATCATGTGTGCAGCTACCGGTTCTCGTGGTACCAATGTATTGTTATTGGTCCAGCCTCGAAAGAAACTTCCTAGAAGCTAACTTTCTATCGACTTTAGTCTCGAAGGAAAGATCTTGGGTATCTGATCACCTTCTGCAAGACTCGTTTTAAATGCTTATGTGCATTGTGCTCCGTGCTCTGTTATTTCAAAGATTGGGTAGTAACTCATGAGTTTTGTGGCTGATTGGTTAAAGGCTATATATGGAAAATCCAATTACCCTTTTTCATAGGAAGCGCAGCACCAGTCCTAAAAGGTGATGAAACCAGAATGTTCCAATTTTTAAATTTGATTCGATTAAAGAGTTATACGTAACTAAAATTAGTTAAATAGCTGATGTTTCTTTATAAAAAGCATCCACCTTCATATGTGGTAAAAGTGAACAAGAACGCTGATGGGGAGGTGTGGCGGCCTGTCGCAATCAGTAGTACTGATCCATTCTGCTAATCTGATTTGAATATTCGAACACTCCACTCTTAATAAAATGATTTGAATTTACATTAATTCAAATATTGAACTAAAAAGCAGAAATATTAAACTACAGAACTCTACGATACGTTGATAGCCATACTGTCGGTTGTCTATTTAACTATTGAGCTCCAAATGTTTAACAAGATGTATATATAATATACTTCCCATTATTTTGAAATCGTAGTTTAGTTTTTTTCCGTAACCTTCCTTTAGTTCGTCTTTGTCACCTACAAAGCTAAGAAGAGACTAAGAGGAAATGAAGATATATCTTCGTTATATATAAAATCGTGTTTGTGTGTTTGTTAGTAATACATGATCTTCGGAACTATAAAAGCTGTCGAACTGAAATTTTTAACATACCTTCGGGTCAATCCATGTTTGGTTTCTGTTTTAGTTTTCACCCACTAGATGGCCACGTGTTGAAGTTATTTAATAGAAAATATTTGAAGTTAAAAAACGATGCATATGGAGGTAGGACAACGTTTGCCGCGCTCAGCTAGTAGACTTATAAAATGTGAGACGATTGGGCAGATTTATGTGTAGCTAATGATTGAAAATTTTAATTCAAGGCAAAACAAACAGAAACCATTTTAATACATTAGAAATGGTGTAGTGAAAACTACAGAGCCATTATTGCAGCGAATGTAATATTGATGTGCTCACAAAAACCTGCAAAAAGAAAATGTGTTTTTGTGTGTCTATTCGGTCGTAAACAAAGTTTGGTCATTGGAAAGGATACATGTGTGCACAGGCATGTTTGTGAATGGTTTTGGGTTGTCGTTGTATCTACGTATGTATCTGTACCTTTTGTGTCATTTTGACTGTTTGTCTGCTTTGCGTTTATATTAGTAAATAAAAATTAACGCTTGCCTGCGAATGCTAAAGTCAGTCAGTGTGTTGGTGTTTATGCAAGAGAAGATTTAAACGCATAACAATTTCAAATATTGGCGCCATAGTTATAAACCAAATAATAAAAAAAAATAACTAAAAAATTACACCAACACAATAGTCTGCCATATTTTTATTTACAAGTATGTGTCATTAGAAAAACTGTGACTAGTACGTACAGCAACAACAACAATAACAATGAATGAATGCAATGACCAACAACCACTACCACACACTTGCACATTTGGTTGCCAATTTGTGTTGCCGTGTTGTCATGTTGTTGTTTCGATTGTTTAGTGTTGTTCGTTCATATTTAGAGTAACGCCATGTACAATTTGATACATACAATCACCGCAAAAACCAATGACTTTAAATTACAAGCACTCTGTATATCGATATTTTTCGGAGTTTTTTTTTTGAACATACACATATTTTTTGTTTTCTTTTTTTCCGTTGCCTGACTATTTTTTTTTTTTTCAAAAACTTAGAAGTGGCTTACATTGAGAAACCACTTTTACTGTTTAGTTTAGTAATTGCAGTTAGTTGCATGTTTTATATTTTCATAATAATTTTTTGCAATACATTTTGTTTGCCATTATTTGCGTGATAGTGTGCTGGAGTATAAATTTAGAGAATGATATAATTTGAAGTTGAAGTATATTTACACAAATAACTATGTTTAACACTTGTATTAATATTTCCTTAAGCCTACGATTTTCTACAACTTTTTCAACAGTAAGTGCAACCTCATGGTCTGACCAGACAACAATAAGAATACCAGAAAAAACCATAAAGAAAATACTAAGCAAGATCTTTTTAACTTTTTATTCTCTTATTTAACCTAATAAAGTAATTTTGTATTATTACTTTAATATATCTTTATATTATTCTATTTGGCAATCTTTGCAAATGTATCACATAATCTCGTGGTTCAGGTTGAACAAAAAGTTCATATAGCGCATTTCTTTAAGGGGAATTCCCCTCCTTTAATGTGCCCCTACTAACTCGAAATAGGTTTCATTCGATTCAGCACATTTAATTCTTCATATTCATATTCATCTATTATTTGACGCTGATTGCAAATGTATCATTTAAAATCTTGTGGTATGGCCAGACCAAGAGGTTCACTTGGCGATATTTTTTAATTGTTACTTCCCCTCCTTAGTGTTTTTTTTAAGAGAAGTAACATAATCAATATAGACCAATATATAGACCTCTGGTCCCTATCGAATATGCAATTGTGAACTGAAAATGAGCGTATTCCTAAAAGTGGCAGTTTTAAAGTATTTCTTATTGAGTTTCCAGTCCTCTATGATATATACAACATTTTGAAATGGGGCGTATCGTACCTATTTGAGAAGCAAGGTATCGAATCTAAAAAGCGAAGTTTGCATATTTGAAAGTTGGATATGGTAGGAATGATATATGGCTTATTTTGTTCGTAAGAAACCTGCCCTTAAGAAAAATAGTTAAGTTCGTAGTTTGGTAGATCATGCGTAAATGTGAAACACTATAACCTAAAAGAGACCGGGATAGGAGCAGTGTTTTACGGAACAAGTCAAGCGTGTTAAATCTAATCTCTTTACCTCAGCCAGGAATAGCTCTGAAGCCAAAGACTTCGAGTTGATGTGGATCATATGGATCATGTGGATCATTGAATGTCGAGCACGAGACTAAGAACCACTGGCCGACACATATAGATGTGGGTGCGATGGTTAAACTCAGTCTAAGACAGTGTCTATCAATTAATGGGCTATACCAACAATAATGTTGCATGTAGAGGACAGAAAATGGATGCCTGATCCGATATTCCTTCCCTTATATAATATAACATGTAACAATATACATATAAGAGTTCTTCTTCATTTGTCTTAAAAGTAAAAATCTGATATATTATAAATAGTTTTTAGCAGTTGAACTTTTTTTAATTAGATTTTTTTAAAATTTGTTCACTTTAATTTTTCCTCTTAAGTATTTTCTGCATCGACTTTCTTGTTAATCTATCACATAGCTTTCTCTTAAAATACAAAACAAAAAACAAATTTATCAAAACCAAATGTAAACCCAATACTTTTGTAAGAGAAAAAACTTTAAAACCAATATTATTTCAACAATTTAACTTCTACAAATGTAATCCGTATAAAAACATTCACACAAACAATAAATTTAATCAATTAAAATAAAACTACATGAAAAGTTTAATTTTAACTGTGTTTACACAACACTCTTGTAGTCCGAAAAATGTACAAGATTACATTTGCAAAACTGGCAAAAGAACAAAAATATACACACACTTATGCGGCAATGTATACATACATACGTACCCAGTGAACATTTTTCGCCTATAAGTCTAAGGACAGAAAAAATGTGAAGCCATACCAGACAATCTAGGTAGTTGTCCGAAATTCTCTTAGATATATAGCAGAATAGGCAGTAATATTCTGCAACGACATGTCTGCATATTTTCTGATAGATATGATCCGACTAGTATGAACATTATCGGAAGACATTTTAATTTCCTTAAAGACATTTAACAAAATAATCCGCACATTTTCTGATTTTACCCGTCACTTCTACACATAATCTGATTTTAGTTTTCATAATAGTTCTCATTTGTTTCTTCAGAGGTTTTTTCATGTTCCGACCTGTCAAAAATTCCTTTAGAATTTATCCATGCAATTTTTTCAAAACTCCTAGAAATTTTTTTCAGACATTTCTTATATGTTTTAAGAGTTTTCACAGACAAAGATTTCCGCTTTATTGCCAACCACTCATATGATTTTGAGCCACTGATTTTCCTATTCGAATCAAATACGACAAAAATGTTTACTGGGTTCATAGAAGCACTAAAATACAAGTGTAGCCATAAAATTCTCTTGATGTGTGTATGTACGTGTGTGTGGAAATAGGTGTGAATAAAGCAGCTTAAAAGGATCTTAACAAAAATTACAAATGCCTCTAGTATATTTTGTACAGAAAACCAAAAAAAAAAATGTAATAAAAGGAAATATTTGTATTTTAAGTTGTTGCACTTGTACCACTGCCTTACAAACAAAATGTATAAAGTTTCTAATGCATTTTTTAGGGTAATTAGAATGTGTTAAACATGAGCAAACTTAATTTCATTTCAGCCATTGCCCATATAATGGAACATTTGTGCTTTTCCATATATATTTCCCTTTAAAGCGCCATCCAGAGTAAAAGGGTAGCTCGATTACAGTTACCTATACCTTGTTTTGAAAGGCTAAAAGGCTACGCGTCGAATAGTGGATATAGAATGGAATAGTGGCTTTGATCGGATAAAAAATAACTGAATTTTTAACGTTTTACGTCAATTGTTGTCTATTCGTAGGCTGTTTTTTTTACAAAACCCAATAGCAAAATCCATAGTTAAAAATTTAATTGAATAGTCTATTTGATTTCACAAATTTTAAGCCATAATTGACCAAAATCAAATAAAATCTAAAAGTGCTATAAAAAAACCAAAACAATATCATTTAAATTTACTAAAAAAATGCAGTAGTAAAAAACAAAAAAAAATATAGTAAATAAAGATTTTGCTAGTAAATTTAAATGCAATATGTGTGACGACAATTCTTTAGAAACTACTTTTTGGGTTGCTACAATTCTCTTGAATAAGATTTTGTTTATTTTGAGCTTCTTGTGGAGTCAGTGTTACCATATGTGAAGATTTATCTAATTTTTAAAACTTTTTGCTGCGTCGTAAAGATAAAAATATTTTTATCCCCAAAAAAAGATTTTTATATATATGAAAATTTTTTTTTACTTTTTTTGTCTTAATTGGAGTTGCTTTCCGAAAAAATATAATTTTTAGCTAAAATATCTATTTTTACATCATTAAAACCAAGGCGAGCATGGCGTCGACCGCTAAGCTCAGGTAATTATTTTTTGCCTATTTTCGCTGCTTGTATATTTGACCTCCTTCAGATGTTAAATGCCTTTTTGAAACATTTTTCGCTACATTTTTTGGCATCCCAAGAACGTATTGGGACAACTATGCCTTGGTGAACACTATAAAGAGCACTCTGACAAAGACTTTAGATCAGTCCTCGGCAATTTAGCATGAGTTAATTGGTCTTTATATGCCGAACACTGCTTTCAATTGCTTTGCACGTCTTTCAACAATATTTATTTGCTTTATTGTATATCGTTTTGAATTTTGTACGCACGTTTTGCATATGTCGAATTTTGAATTAAGCAGCTGCAGCAACTGTATCAGCAGTTATGTTTTCTGTCGTATAAAAATTTAACTAAAGACATATTGCAATCAATCTAGCCTCAGGTAAATTGTTGCCTATAAAAAAATTTTGATGAGATTTCAGCAGATTTTTACAAATAAGCGTTGTTGACTCTGAGGTAGAGGGAACATATTTAGGACAAAGTGTGTCCATGTTTTCAGAAGGTATTAAACTCAAAATAATCGTTCATAAAAGATAATTTTTTTTAACGTTTAAACTTTTTTTTATTTACTCGATTTTCATTAAAAAAGATCAAAATATTCAAATTGCACGAACGTGTAAATCAAGGAAAATTGATATTTAACTTCTTCTCTTAAAGTCCATCAGGGTTTGAACTTGATAAACTCCTTCCTCAATGTAAATACTTCATGCTTTTTAGTTTCATGAAATTAATTTATATGAAATAAATTTTAGCTAAAAGAAGATTTTTAAACGAAAAATAAGATTTTTATTCTGTATTTTGAAGATTTTCAAGAAAAAAATATGGCAACACTGTGTGGAGTAGATGTAAAAACCGCCTAATTTCTTAATTAAAACAGTATGAACACAGAGAGATCTCTGCTTTCTTTTAAGCATCTTCGGAAGCGCTTCAAAACAGCGCAAGTGGAAGAAATGATTTCCAGAAACATATTTTTTTATTGGGGACATTTTTTTTATTACGAAATTATTACTGGAAAAACTGGTTATTCTAACAGCATAAGCAAAGCAAAAGCATCAACCATTATTAAATTGTACGATATCTTTTGGTTAGCTGTTGAAAATTCGGTATGGCAAACTACAAAACTTAATACTTTTTATTAGAACTCTTTCAGCACTTTTTCGCTAATGTCCACTAATATGTAATTTTTGGTTTGTAGTATTTAAATATGTATTGTAGGAATATTATTCTACTCCAGCTACTAAATAATTGTAGATTATTTCATTATTTAGCTTTGGTATGTTAGTTGGCATGTTTTTTCTTCATGTTATGTAGAAATCTTGTACTTGTAGTCCATTTCCATTATTATCATTATTTCAGTTATGTTGGGAATTTTTCTGCAGTTCAGTTGAGTTTTCATTAAAGCTCAACATTGTTTAAGATAATAAGATAAATGTCCTCTTAGGATTTCACTACAACAGCAGCACAAGGACTTACCACATTATTTTTCTGTGCACTTTCGTATAAGTTGTGTACTATTCGTTGCTTTTAGAATTGTTTTAAAAATAAATATTTATATATTATGTGCACATGATGACTATGATTCTAAAGTTTATTTAAATAATTTTTGATGCGAAGGTCGTTGGAAAGTTATTGAGATTATTGGAATTTATTATTTTTTGATGTATACAGAATGTCCCATAAATTAATGTCAAGCGATAGGGCAAGTAGTGAGTGACTGCTCCCAGAAAAGTTAGAAAAAAAACCATATGAAGGCATTATGATTCCCAAAAAAAAAAATACCCATGTGATGATCTTTCTAGTGCTGTGACTACAAATCTTCACTTATGTTACATAATTTTCGGAAAGGTTTATCGCAAAAGTTCGTAAAAGAATTTCGAAATCATAAAAAAAGTTGCAAAATTATTAAATTAACATACGGAACAGTTAAAAATTTTTATTTTTGATTTATTTAAAAAATATAATTTCTTAACTTCTGTAAATTTTTTAATCACAATATGATTAAAAAATAGCAAATACATATATGGTTATTTGGAATTATTATATATAGGGTTATTGGGAACCACATGTATGGTTATTCAGAACGACACACTGAAAGGAAAATCATTCATTCAAGCAATGAATTGGTTTTGTAATATGTTCTACATTATAATAATGAAACAATGAACAATTACATCTCTACTCTTCATACGTTTTTCATAGCTAACTCTTTCCGGACCGGAGGCATGAAAAATGTACCACTAATCTAAATATTTTATATAAATTCTGTGCGAATTGGTATGGTATAAATACTATTTTAATATGTAACTTGAAGCTTACACAGCAAAGAAAAATCAATCCAACCGTTTGTAAATAAATGCCAAGCGATGTTAAAAGTACAAACTTCCGAAAATCAAGTAAAGAAAAATTGAGTCAGGTAGGAATGCAAAATACTTAATTTCAGCCTGATTCATCTTTATTCATGTAAAAAATCTTATTTTAAGTACGACTGTGTTTATAAACTTTATACACAGTCGTACTCGTACTATGTTGGTGTTTGTTTACTTTGATGATAGCTACATCTCACTGTTGTGCTTTTGTTGTTGTTTTGTTGTTGTTCATTTTCATTGCTCGGGCATACCCGAAGAGTAGCCAACAAACGTTATATAACATACTTGATTCAAGCCCGCTGCTTACTTGAGAATCAATCCCGCCACGTACCTGAGCCAATCACTCCGCATGCTTTAATCAAGCGAAGAGAATCGGGCTTATTTTTGCTTATTTAATCCTAGAACAGACTTAGGAATTTCTATTTTTAATACTTAGCTAAATCTTATATTTTTACTTACTTGTTTTAGTTAAAAATTTATTTTTGTTAATTCCTGGTATTGATGAGTTACATCGTGTTTGTAAACTAACGACTTAAGCAACTCAGCTAAATCAGTACATAAAAAAACGACATCTTAAATCCACTATACAACAACAGCATATAATTCGACTTTTGTCGGTTATTTGTCGGCACTGCACGATCAAACGAAATAACCAAAAACAAGCGCACAGTTAAAATATAAGAGACTCATAATCTTTTAGTTATTAATTCTGATGATATAGAAATTAATGTTGTTTGGATTAATAAAATTAGTCCTATTGCTAAGGGATGTTTTATATTTATAAAAATAAAATTAAAAATAAGTATTATTAATATTAAAATTCATTGTATAATATCAAAAGATAGTTTAATAAAAATATTAATGTTGGGGATTAATGATAAAGAATTATCTTTTGGCCATGAACAAATTGTGACCATGAACAAACAAGCAAATACCAATACACTACGACTTTTATAAAAATTGTCGTATTTAGAATAAGAATTTTTTTACTCAATCTAAAAATTTTTGCGCTGGACTTAAGATTTTTTGCATGATTTATGAATTGTATCCCGTTCTCGGCTTGATTTAAATACATTTTAATGTTATTCGTATTTGAACTTTGTAAAAGGAATAAGTATGGAATTTATTTAAGCACAAATGTCAAACGTCAGAACAATGCCAAAATTGTTTACCGTTTTTTTTTAATATTTTGATAAAAAAATCTCTGTGTGGCTTTTGGCTACTTTATGTTTTACTTATTATCAATTAATAAACATATTCTACAATAAGTTTACAAAACGTGAAGTAAAGTATATTTTCAGAGAGTGTTCCCAGTCTGTAGTATATAATTCAAACCACTGCGCTTCATATACATACATATACTTATGTTACAAAGTCATATAGTGATATATCCTTTATACATCATTTTTGTTCGAGAAGATCGAGGATAAAGTTGATTTAGCACAGATTCCATTAGATAATAAACCAGTTGTCAATGAAATTGAGATTTTAAATGAATAAATCATTATTCAGTAAATTTTTAATCATATCATCTAGGACGACGATGTAAAAGTGTGAGTTGATGAAGCCAATAACACGGAAGTTAAATGCTATCAAACTTGATATAATTTCAGCATTTTGTCAAGCAGGATCATGCGTGCAACTGACTTCTGCATAACTTTTAAAAAAGCAAAGACGAATTCGAGTGAATTAACATAAGCCATATGTTAACCTAAACACACGAGCTTCATCATCACATCAACCAATCAGAGCCACAGTACGTGTGTGTGCCAACTGCAGCGTTGCGGGACACCAAAAAGGAACTCAATCGATTTGTTCGACTTGGAATGTACCTCTTTTTTTCTAAGCAAAACAAAATCTTGCTTTGGTGATTTCATAAATGAAGCATTCATTTTGTGCGCGGTGGTATATATGTCCTTTCTGAGAATCCTTCAAACATAAATTTTTTTTATTACGAATTTTTCAATAAAACTCGATCATAAATAAAAGCAAATAAAATTTTTGTTTAATTTCCACCGACATCTTTTTTTAGTGGCGCGGAAAGCGTTAAACAGTATTCTACTTTTTCATCTATGTTGGAATAACATTAAAACCATTTTCCCATTTTTATTTTATTTTCAGTCAGCGGCATGGCATGATGGTCGGGAGTTACTGCCAATATTGCTCAGTTAGTTTAAAGTAGCACCAAAGATAAGTGTAACAATATCACATATGAAATATAAGGGCATTAAATTTTTATACAGAAACGAAAAAATGTGATAACCCCTTAGTGTAGTGGAAAGTGTGCTAGACTATTAACCGGGAGGTTGCAGGTTCGATTCCTGCCAAGACCCTGAGTGTTTCTGCAGAAAAGCCGATAAAGGCTTAATCATTATGTGCGTTCGTTTGCTTTATTTTTCCATTCCATTTTATTTTTGTTTGCAAATACATAAGTAAATATATTCCTTAACCCACTGTTACAATAATTAATGCTCTGTTACTAAACATGTTGATGTTTCTGCTGCTCAATGTTGTTGCTGTTGTGGTTCATGTTTGTAACCCACCAGTCGTCATTTAATTCGAAATAGCAGCAAATGATAATGGTTGTCCTTGTATAATGAAACAGAGCATGTTAAAATAAACAAAAATTTTAATGTTTTGTTATATTCTCGAGTTCCTTAGTTTTTATAGATACATATTAACAAATACACATACAAAATGCAACATAAGTACACACACATAAATTATAAAGAAATTAAATACAGAATATTTTAATTAAAATACTCTAGAACTATTTTTGTGTTATTTACTTCAAGCAAACTGACTGCGTGAAAAGTGGTTTTTAAGTAATGTGAATTGTTCAGGTATTTTTGTTAAAATAATTTATAAGAAAACTAAGACAAAATTGAAAATATAGGTCAGTTTTAAAAAATGCGTTGCAAAAAATACGCATTGAGGAACAAACTGACAGAAGTTAGCCACTTACACAAGCAAATTTGTGAAAATACTGTAGTTCTACACATAATTTCAATACAGAATTTTTGCTTTGTAAGAATAGTAAACGAATTAAGTCTTAGACTTCAGCGACCCTAATAAGCTTAGAAAATAGTTATTTGCTTTAAAGGCGAAATTTAAAGAGTCAAAAAAGTTAACAAAAGCATCAGTTTTCTTATTAAAAGAAAACTAACTTCATCTGATATTCGATTTTTGCTCTTCGATATAAACCTAAGTTTTTTTTAGTTTGTATTAGGGCTTTCCAGTGTGAGCTCTTAAATCTCACACGATGATCTGTACTCAGTCATTAATATTTTTTCATTAAGAAGTTATTTTTCTTATTATTTCAAAGAGAAGCTTCTATGACCTTATGCATTAATCACTCTAAAAAATCTCTGATTACTACTTTATATATAATTGCGACACATTTCCAAAATATAAAATGTTTAAAAGAATATGTTCTTGATATAAAAAGAAATTATGTATGTTTAGAAGGGCGAATAAAATAATTAATTATTTTGTTCTGGCCTCGTAGAACCCAAAAAAGGCACATAAGTAGGAATCTTATAATAAAATCATTTCAGTTTTGTTTTTAATAAAATTTTGATTTTATCAAAGGTTAATAAAATAAGGGTCTTTCAAAAAACTTTATCTTAGACTAAATGAATTTTATAAGAAAAACAAAACTGTCAACTTTATGCATAACAATAATTTAGGATCAAGTTAAATAATAATACACTTGTTAAACTGGCATGAACCAACTGCCAATAATGTTCTTATTTGCGGAAAATATCGCATTAATGTCAAAACTAAAGGAAGAAAAATTCATTTAATTTATTTAGTTTTTTATTATATGTTTTTGTACGGAGAACAAATTACTAATCAATCGCTGATTATTGATATTTTGAAATGAAATTTTGCAGCTATATATGAATGTACATACTAATATTTTCTTACCAAGTAAGAACATAACACTATGTATTACTCTAATAAATCTAAGAATTCCTAAGAAATTTCCAAAAATAAAATTTTTGTGGTTTTGCCCATCAAATCCACCTTTGGTCCAAGGCGCATTTAAAACTTTAGCAAATAAATACATACCCATAAGGCTTTTAAAAAGTGGCAATTGTTTTTATTTTTTTATCAAGCTTAGGAAATTCAGAAAATATGAATAAAGTTCAAATTTTGCTGTATAGTAGATGGAAGAAAGAACCACCTAGGTCCAGCAAAAGTATGGTATTCTATTATTTTGTTATACGTTCGATTTATGTATGTGAAGTTACCTTTTAGATAAATATATATTTGAAAGAAAAAGTATTAGTTGAGGTTTAAGCAATGTCTCTATACATTTCACTAGCGCTTTACCAAATCATTAGTACACTTTCATCATACTTTTGAAAAGTTTCATGACTCTTATCTTATGCTCAGTCTTTCAAAAATAATTTGAGAATTTAAAATTGGCTTACAAACCTATACCAAACCCAACAAACAATTTATATTCAATACAAGTCTATTTTGTTTTTCTGCACCTTTATACAATTAGTCGCCCACCCATTGGATGAATATAAAAGCATTTATAAGGTAAAATAAAAGATAAAGTCCAAGTTAAATCATTAATTATACTTATTATTTGAGATATTCGTCATTTCCAAAAGAATTTCGATATATAAACAGAAAAAATTTTATTGCATTATGACAAATTAAGTATTAAAAAAAAATTGAAAATTTCTTGAAGAAACCAAATTCAAACAAAATAATTTACTGAATCAGATAATATAATTGTCCAAAATGTTTTCCATAATCAGCAAAAAAAATTAATAAATTTATAAATCTTTTTTCCTGAAATATGACCTGTAAATGATTTTTGTCAAATCATAAATAAAAGCTAAAAAGAAACAATGAAATCACTTCTATTTTTGTAAAGTTTTGTTGTCTTGTTTATTTTTTGTAGGTCCTGTTCCTATTACAACTCCCAAAATTTTTGAATGTCTTCTATTAGTTCCTTGTGCATAGAATAAAATACCACCAAAAATTTTCAAACAAAAGTTTGTTTAAAAAAAGAATTCGTTTTCAGTAAATGTTCTTTACTGAATCAATGAATTGTTTGTTTGACTTTTATTTAGGACGAAAACACCAAAAGTAAGAACAAAAACCCGTTTTCTGTGTCGCAAGAAACAACCCCGATGACGACATACACAAAATAACAACAACAATGATAGCAAAAGGAATGCGATTGTACCATGTTAGTTTGAAGATTTTTGAGTGAATGAATCCGTTGTTGCGTTAATTCTCATTAATTTTTTTATGAGTCCTCAGATTAGGAATGTAACTATACGCTTTTTTCTGGATACGATACCGATACCGATATGTTTGCAAGCATTTTTATACAAATTGCTTTATAAATTTCAGTAAATTATTACAGTAAATTATTTTATTTCGAATTTTTAGACAAATTGTGTTATAGATTTTTTCAATTTGTTTACTGAAAAACCCCGTTCTTTTCAATGAAATTGTTGATATATTTGTGTCTGTATTTATAAATTTGTTTGTACATCCGTTTCTAGAAAAATATTAACTAATTCATTGAATTTCATTACTGAAAATGAAATTTACTGCCTGTCCCGACACGACGATTTCGTTTTCATATTTATATTGAAAACAATAATAAGAAATTTAAATTTGTTTTTGTTTTCAATACCTAGCAAAAAAAAAAATATCATGTTCCTGGAAGCAGTGAAAAACTTTCAAACCTTCCACATGCGATCTTTTGAAGCGCTTCCGAGGATGCACAAAAAGAAGGCAGAGATCTCTCAGTGTTCATAATGCTTAAATCACGAACTCCAAAATAAACAAAATCATATTCAGTAGCATTGTAGCTTTCAACAATAAAGGCTCTAAAGAATTGTTGCACGCATTGTTTCAAATAAACACTAGTACATTTGTAAACTCAAAACCCATTTAAAGTGTGCTCTCTTTCTAAATTTCCCATCTATTGCATTGAAGAGAGCAATTTATAATAAAACACGATTTGTTTTGTCTGTAGTTTAACGATGATAAAATGAGACACGATTTCAAAGCATTTTCAATGCGTCGAAATAAGCGCTTTTTTGTATCAAAAACATGAGCTCCAAAGTGGAGCAACGCGAACAAAAAGTATGCATGTTCGAAATGCTTTTTGAAACAGTAGGAACAGTAAAACTAGCTGCTCTCGCTTATAAACCTGCTTCGGCTGAAGCAGTAGTTTTTGCTGGGTATATATATGAGAACGAAATTGACTTGTTGTTATTGTGGGGCAGGCAGTTATTTTTTTATGTGAGTTGGATATTTAAATATACCATGACAAGAAATTGCAAGTCTTTAAGAAATATGAAAATTTTGTAAATATATTTATTTCTCTGCGTTTATCAAACAATAATTTTCTGCCTTTTAAGCATGACACTTTCAACTTACCAAAAAATATTAGCCCAATTTAAATACTGACACTTTACAGCTCTTATTCATGTCGTCTTAACAGCTTTTTAAAGATAAACTTTATCAAAAAAAAATATATAAATTTTTTGCACTTTCATTATGCTCCAAAGTGCTGTTGACTTAAGTTTTGGTGCCCATCATTAAGAAAACTCTAGACTGGTTGGTATTAATGTCATTATTTTGTCACACTTGCAAATTTACATTATTTTCTAAAGTTGTTTTGTTGTTGTTTTTGCTTTTGCAGTTATTGCTTTTCCAAAATAATGTCTCAGTTATTGTTGGTGGATTATTTTGGCTTAAGCAATGGAAGTTTTACTTAAAAGTAGTATGTGTATTTAAGCATCACCTTTGTTATCCATGTTACTTGCACTCGTTCGTACCTTCTTGTTGAATTTGTGTTTTTTCCACAATACCTCCAACCTGACAGCATGCCATGGTTTAAGTACTTAACCAACACACCTACTAACTCGTATTTGACTGTCTTTAATATCCTGTCATTTCATAAAATGAGTATGAACCAAACAAAAAAAAAATATTAAATTACATAAAGAAGTTATCGAATTCCGTTGAGTCGAGTGAGTGACAATGAACAACGACAAGATTTACCGAATGTTATACATTTTAGTTTAACTTTAAGGATACTTCATGTTGAAAATCAATTTCGTGCATTATTATTTGCCTTGTGAAGTGCTCTGGAAAATTTAGTTTTGATGTTGTGATTCCATCTTATTTTACTACTATCATTGCTGCCATATTACAACTCTAACAGCTTCTTCTCTTCTGTTCTAAGGTTTTCAAAGCCACAATGACAACGAAAGACAGCAGTATGCCTGAAAAACTTTTTGGCATTGATGCTGGTGTTACTATTAAAATGAGAAGGGTGGTGCTTCTGCTACTGAACGCTATAATGATTATGAAAATTTTAAATTTATGGTCTGTTAAGACTTGCATCTTGTGCTTGCTTGTCTTATTTTTTTTCAAGTACCCAATTTTGATTTTTAAATTTTTAATATTTCGTTAAATTGGAAGAAAGAAAAATGTAAGTACACGCACTAGAAGATATTTCTGATTGTTTGCTTAAGTTATGTTCACACGATAGGTATTTGTAAAATTTTGTGTCATTGACATTATACATATCGAATAAATCATGATACAACAAAAACATGTAGAACTGTCCCCACAACAATTGCAACAATACAAAAACAATAGGCGTTTTTTTAGTGTAAAATGTTTCCTAAGTGTCAAAAACAGAGAAACAATTCGATTGTTTTAAAGTCGGCCGCTACCGTCGTTTTTGAAAATTTGAGCCGCCACCAAATACATCGGCTTGTTACGACTCTAAAATGTTTTTAGGCTGTGAAAAATGCATTGCTTATTTTTTTGATATAAAATTGATATAAAATGTTTGATATAAAATGTTTCGTATTTTATGTTCATATAAATATTTATTCGTAACAGCCGGCTTGTAGTAAATTTTTTTGTTTAGCCGCCGCACAGTGGAAAATCATAGAGTAAGACCAGCCAATAATTCATTTTTAAAAAGGTTCGAATTACACAAAAATTTTTTTTTATCGAAAAGCTAAGATATCGAAATTAATAATTTGAGGAAAATATTTGATGTTTGGTCGATAGCAAAACTCGGAAATATAGACCGTATTCACATCTTTTTACGACAACGATTTATAACTATAAAAATAAAACGTATTTCAGAGCATATTTTTAATACGATTCACATTACAATTAAGGAGTTATATACCTTATTGGAAAGGTGAATTAATGTAGATTTCGATTTTATAAATAGCGTTTCAGGTTTTAGTGAAAACGTTTGAAATTTTAGCTTCTGAATGATGTAATGTTTTTTGGCTGCATGTAAAAACTTCGGTAAGGCTTTTAATTAGGAGCTCTGCTTAGCTCTGCGCTCATATGTAAAAAATTGTAAAGCTTAATATATTAGTAAAATACCCTAAAAATATTAGCTGCGTATTCCTACCTAAACAGAAGTTACATTCAATAATGTTAAAAAACTCAGTTATTTAGATAATTGAACAAATGATTTTTGTTAAAGTAGATTTGCATTGTTATATCATTTTTTTTTTGCTAGATTAAAAAAATTTTTAAAATTGAGCAAAAAATAAAAATCCCGTTATATAAAAAAGTTGACTAGTAGGCTATTGATGGAAAGTTTAAGAATTTCACAATTAATATATGTTTTTGGTTATGCTGTGTGTGTGTGTTTTTTTTTTGTGAAGAGATTATTAAAAATCAGTATTACATTAATTAAAAATGAATAATTTTAAGTGTTCAGTGCGTCAAATAATTGATACATATATTGAAAGTGGGAGAAATACACAAAGTATTAACTTTTTTGTTGAAAAAAATTATCAACTTTCTGAAGAAAATATAAAATATATAGTGAATTATATAAAAAACTGTCATACCAAGTTTTAATAATCGGTGGAAGAAATCAAACAGATCTTTAAAATTATTAAAAAAAAATGCTGAGTGGTTAAATGGAAACTTTTGCAGAACTTTGCCAGCAATAGTGAAACCTTCAATATGTACGGCGAATCGAGGAAGACCCTGTAACTCTTATGAAACATCATCAAAGAAACGTAAAAATATTTCTCTATGTAAAGATAATGGGTTCCAACATATTTATGGCGCTTATATCCAAGGCTTGTGATCGATGGGAGAATTAGAAGAGGCAAGAAGCTTGAAAAGAAGGAGATTCTTAAAAACCTGGAAGATTTCGAAAAGGGTGAATCTTTCGATGAATTATAGGCGTTAAGTGTATTTATTGATCTTGACCTGACAAAAGCACAATACATACATATACTTAAGAAATCTTATGATGGAAAAAAATATACTGTTCTTCCTCCATACTATAAAATTCAGGAAGCAAAAAAAAGTTGCTGTCTTCCACCAGCTTTACTAGAAGTAACAAATACTTATGGTAGAGTTAAGTCTTTACAAGATCTGTTAGATCACACTTCAACCAGGATTTTAATGATTGATGCTGTGGGTAATAAAAGCTTAATAAACCTAACTCTCTACTGTAAATGGGGTTGTGATGGCTCGTCAGGTCAATCAGAATATAAACAAGCACTTCGAGAGGAATCGTATCTAATTTCTGATACAAATCTATTTATAACATCTTTAGTACCAATTAAACTTGTAAGCAAAGAAAACTAGAGAAGTGGTAGATAATATTGAAACTCAAATAAAGTTATTGTCACCAACTATTATTTCAAAGAACAACAAAAATGTAGCCGTAAACCATAAACTGTTTCTTACAATGATTGATGGTAAAGTATCACAAGTTTTAACAAATAATCCATCAAGTGCATCATGTACCATATGCAAAGCGACACCTACTCAAATGAATAACTTAGAGAGAGTAGCTGCGAGACCAGAAGATGAAAATTCTTTTAAGTATGGTTTATCGACCCTCCACGCGTGGATAAGATGTATGGAAATGATTCTGCACATTGGTTATAATAGTGAATTCCAAAAATGGTCAGCGTTAACTGAAAATCATAAAGCAATAAAGAAGCTTAAAAAAGCTAATATACAAAAACGTTTTCGTGAAGAGTTGGGATTAATTATTGATAAGCCAAGACAAGGAAGTGGTAACAGCAATGATGGTAATACCGCTAGAAGATTTTTTTTTAATTTTTCACGATCTGCTGATATAACTGGAGTAGACGAAGAATTAATAAAAAGGTTTCACATCATTCTTCAAACTTTATCGTCTGATTTAATAATAGACCCTGGAAAATTTGGCGAATATGCAATGGAAACAGCAAGATTGTATATAAAAAAATACAACTGGTATCGTATGCCATCATCTGTCCACAAAATATTGATTCATGGGGAAAGCATTATAAAACATTTTGCAGTGTTGCCTATTGGTCAGCTGTCCGAAGATGCACAAGAGTTTGGCAATAAAGACTACAAAAATTATCGTTTACATCTCTCTCGAAAATGTTCACGATCAGCCACTAACGAAGATGTTTTCGACAGACTTCTTTACACCTCTGATCCATATGTAACAAGTATAAGAAAACCATCCTCCAAACTTGAAAAAGATTTGGATGAAGATACGCTTAAACTGATGAAGTAACCACAAAAATGTCACGGTTAAAGTATTACTTAAATATTTAAAGTTACACTATACCTAACAGAATATGTAAATTTAATTTTATAAAATCAAAACCCAGTTAAAAATGGGAAAAGTGCAAATCAATAAAATTATACTAATGGCGTTTTCTTTTCTACAAAAGTGTGTTGCACTATTTGCCCTTTTTAATGAAAATTTGCAATATAATTATGTTTTGAAGAAGTGAATTTATTAGAAATTATTTTATCATCCCTTACGAAGGGAAATTTTTCCTTTAAAGAAATTTTAATTGCTATTTTTTTAATAAAAAAGTAAAAAAATATCACATATTTTTGTAGAATAGAAAACGCCATAAGTTAGGTGTGGGTTAAAGTTACGTCACATAAATTAAAAACATTACAAATGTTAATATAAAAAAAAATTTATTTCAAGTTAAAGTTACTATTTTGTACCAAATACATATTCCAGTCATCTCTATATACAGAAAATAAAATTCTTACCTTTATTGTGAAATAATTTGGCTCATATTTTATAATATTTTATAATAGCAAATACATTTAAGATTATTCGTGCAAAATTTCAGAACTCTATCTCGAAGAACAAAAAAGTTACAGATTTTTGAACCGATAAGGACTAAAATTTTCCACTGTGCGCCGCCGCAAAGTTTTCATAGACTAGTTTCTCTGATAAAGCGAATTTGACATCTGGGATATGTAAACTCATAACTACAACTACGGTGAGAGTTTTACCTTGTACTATTGTATCATGGAATAAATATACAACAAGTCTATTTTTTAAAAGTAAGATTTTATATAACAAATAAACATCAGCTTTGTATGTTTACTTTTTCGTAGTATATGTAGTAAAATAGAGACTTTTAAACAGAGTTCTGATTTGCGCACTCCTTCTGCTCATTGCGCATTGCGCACTTCTTACAAGCGTATTAAGAAATGCGAACAAGTGCAAAGACCGGAGCTGAAAAAAGAGCAACCGGTACGAGCAGCGCAAGCGCTATTAACCTTTTCCCCAAAAATGCGCCTATATGATGAGCCCGCTAACTCTACATTGCAATGGCATGTGTAAACAGAAAATCAAATTGCATGAGATTCGACTATTTCGAATAATTTTTCGTTGATAATACGTATACAGCAATGGCATGCCACTACTTGCATGTGTAATTCCAGCGTAAAAGTAGTAAAATATCGTAAATGTAGTAACTCGTGATAGGTAATCGAACACAACTATCATGTGAACATAGCTCTATGATTTTTTTCTTTTTAAAAACATAATATTAAAAGAATGTTGAATATATTTTAATGGTGTTTACTTTTTGCCAAGTGGCCATCAAAAGTCAACGCTTGAATTTAATGGTATTCAAAAATGTGGCTAGACAAAGTTTGTTTAAATGGTGAATTGAATGTAATTGAATTTGAATTTAAATTTGAATTATGTATGTATGTGTGTGTATTTATTTTATATAAAAATTTTGCTTTTGTACCATTTAGGGTCATTATTACAACTAGGCAATAGCTAAAGGCAGGATTTTGTCGGATGAATAAAAGGTTTACCTTTATTAAAACTTTACTTTAAATGAAAGTGAGCGATAAGTTAAAGTCAGG
Source organism: Panzeria rudis (assembly GCA_956483635.1). Classification (NCBI taxonomy): domain Eukaryota; kingdom Metazoa; phylum Arthropoda; class Insecta; order Diptera; family Tachinidae; genus Panzeria; species Panzeria rudis. Next base: position 131,900,459 of record OY101449.1, on the reverse strand, counting down.
TGCATCCTATCTGGTAGATTAAAGTAATAATGATTAACTGTTTATCCGTCCGACAAAAGCCTGCTTTTAGCTATTGTCAAGTTGTAATAATGGCCCTTAAAGTGGGTAGATTGTATAGTATTCTTTTAATCTTGCTAGAGGCGGAGAATTAACATTGTCCATGCTCCAAACCTAAAGAAAATTTACTATATGTCATAGTTTGTCAGGTGTAGGCTTTGCCTATTTTTCAGAGTTGCGGAAAGAAAATTACCAGCAAAGGCTCTGCTTCGTCCTATTTTATGCATTCAGAAGGCTACTCTGGCGTTGTTCTCATATTACGTAACACTTTTGCGCTATTTTTAAACCCCACCCACTTTCGTAAAGATTTCCAACAAGTTATCAACATAAATTCTGTACTCCATAACAAATAAAGTTACGTATTCTGTTAACAGCTTGACGATGTCTATGAATTCCGTATTCGAAGAACTGATTTTTTTGGTGATTTTTTTAACTGAAAGAATTTAATTGACAAAAACTGCGATTTTCATACAACGCACATACGCACGCACAAATTAAAATTGTTCTGCTGTATGGAAATTGTGATTTTTATCAATTGAGTTGCTTCACTTAATTGCAAATAAAATCGATATTTGTTAATCGTTTTTAATAATATTTAGCTTATTTTATTTCTAATATAAATGGCCTGCTAATATATAATTAAAATGTTGAATTTTTATCCTCTTAAAAAACATTAAAAAATTTTTCATGAACAAAAATAATGCTAGTTTCCGAATAGCTGCGAAACAGTTGTAACTATATAAATTATGTGTATTGGCTTAAAGATAATTATTATACTGCATGTTTTGGTGTTTTATTTATTAAAATCGGACGATCTGTTCACGAGTTATGATGAAATATATTATCATGGCCGCCTAGTGTTATTAGTACGAAGCACTTTACATGAAAAACAGATTTGTATAATTACGACGAACATTTTATTTATAATGAAAAGCGTACATAAAAATTTTTTATACCATGAGAAATGTAGCTTTGTTCTTCTTATGAGGTTTAGGTAGAACTTTACAAATTATAAGAGTTGTGGGAATAAAAGGAAATAAGTTAAAAGAATTCTTTATGTTCTTTGAATTAACATACCCTTCAGTCGGAATATCACGAGATCTGTAAAATATATAAGAACGGATAGCAAATAATTTAATATCTTATTATTTTCTTATGAGTTTATCTTTATATTATTTATATTAATTAAATCAATAAAAACTTTTATTTCTTCGAATTTTTAAATTTTCTTACTTGATCACACCCGTCGGTCACACCCGTCTCATTTTAAAAGTAGTTTTTTTATAAGAGAAATGATTTTTTTTGTCAAACAGTAAATACATAATACAATTAAAAACACTTTGAACAGATATCTATACCAAAATTATTGTGTACATTACAGTAAACATTTTACAGAATTTATACTGAAAGTCATAATTCTTTAAAACTAAGATTTGTAAGGTCACACCCGTTGCAGCTTTATGACAACCATTCTGAGCAGAAATCGTGTTCTATCATTGTCTACCCGTTATTCAACGTCTTTAAGTTTAATTTCCTTGCGAGCCGCAACGTTTTTTTAAAGTAAAAAATGTTATATTCTTGATCTAGAACAAAAAATTTGTGTAAAATGATCACACTCGGCTAAATGGAATTACTCTGGTACAAACAAACATTATTTTCCGTAAATTTTGATTTTTTTTTTCAAAAAATCTGCCCATATAACGACATTTATGAACAGGCTCTCTTCAATTTTTGCCCAAAATTGTTAGAACTATCTACATTATAAAAATTTGTAGTTGGAATTTTCAAAATCTATTGTCATCATTTTTTATAGGCCCGAAAACACAAACACTTTTTTTTTAATTTAAGATTTACGGCTATTGCTGAATGTAGGGTACATGTCATAAATACAAAATTATTGGGGTTAAAAACAATTTGCCTTTTGCGATATGTGAGTAAAGAGTGAATGTGTTAAATAAAGTTGTTTACGAAATCAAAAATTATGAAGAAAAATAAAAATAAAATAGATTCATATCGAATACAAATTATTTGCTGGGTTTTGTACAAGTTTCTTCGCTTACTACGCTTATCTTATTCTTTTGTGATTTTCGAATATATTATGATTTGTAAATTCTCAAATGGTTTTTGAAAGTCTGTGCATAAGATAAAGGGTTTGTGACTTTTCAAAGTTGTACTGACGATTTGGTAACGCGCCAATGAAATGCATATGGACAATGCTTAACTATCAGCAAATAGACTTCATTTAAAATAAAATTATGACAATATGTCAAATAATTAATTTCTTAAAGATTATGAAGATCTTTTTTTTTGTTTTTTGAAAAACAACATGAATTTTTCAGGTCAAATTACCAATTTTTATATTTTAGCCTTTTTCCGACTTTAAGATATTAAAAATAAAGAAGTTAAAATTAAATATTCATTATAACTATTTACTCGAAATACTAAAAAAGTGGAGTAAAAAATGTTTTTCTTTAAAGTCAAATATCTGCTAAAGTATTGCAGATACGGAAACACATGTAAGGACATTATTTCTTTGTATGTTATAGTTTACCTTTAAATTTTTTATATCGGATAACATTTATATAAGTTACAAGCCTCAGTATTTTCTTAACTCCTCGCCTGCTTTAACCAAAATACATTGAAACACACCCCAGCAAAAACTTTTCTTACTGGTGGGCAAAAAAGTATATGAGGATTTAAGTCATAACTATTTACAATTTGATTCGATAACTTTTATTTTTGTTTGAGAAGTTCAAAAAATAAGGGCTACCCCTTAAAAATGTATTTATATTTTCACAGCAATTAACTAGTTACTATATGGCTTACTTGAAGCTAAAAAGTAAGTAGTCAAATAAACAAACTAAATTACAAATATTTACATACATTAGTTTTAGTTATATTTAAAATTTTTTTTTTTACTCAGTTGGGATACGAACTTGTGCTCGTTTAGATTTGAAGACAAGTACTCTATTCATTGAGCTATTGTTGACTTATAAGTTTAAGCGACAAAAATTAGTTTTCATACGCAAATACATGGTTGTCTACTTATTCTATTATTAGATATCAACAAATTGTAAGTACTTTCAGATAATGAGAAAAATACGTACTAATTTTATTAAAAACTAGGTAGTAGTTCTAATTGGAAGCATAAAAATAAGATATATAAGTACCACTCATTATTTTGTAACCCATTAATAAATTACTACTGATTACCATTTATTTTGCAAAATACCCCACTGTGCAATGTAATTTTCGTGTGTTGGATTTTTGATTTAACTGAATGGGACAAGCTGTTCTCCATATAGTCGTCCTTTCCTTGTGGAAAACTAGAAGTAACGTGCACGAACCGAGTGCAGATTCGAACTCAGAGACCCAAATAACATAATAAACATCTTCCCGTTGTTCCAGTCCAAACCTGATCTGAATTTTTAGACTTGTGAAAAAATTATATGTTTCTACTTTGCATTCAATTCAAATACAATTGTTATTTAAAACAATTTTTGATAACAGTTTTTTTTTACAATTCCTTGATATATGAAAAAACAACATCTTCGAAGAATCTTAACAAACCTTTGGCAATTGACCAATAAAGTTGTGTGTTTACCAGAAACCACAATATAAAAAATCCATTTACAATAAACAATGTCATAAATCTTCTTTACAAAAAGCAAGAAAAAAAATATTTATTGAAAAACAGAAATCATTAAATTGATTAAATTTAAATGTAATTTTTTCGTTATTCCAGCTGTCATGTTGCAAATACAATTTAATTCTCATGTTACTTATGAGCGGATATTACATTTAAGGTTATTTATATGAATGTTATAAATATTCGACAGATATATAAATTATGTAAAAGTAGAAAATAAAATTTGCAAAAAATATTCTAATAAATATGTTTGCGTATTTACTTTTTTTTTAAATAATATTACTATACATTCGAGTACCCAGCTAACCAAAGCATACGAAATTGATATCGAATTCGAATGTTGGGTAAGCAATTCTCGGATAAAATACTCGAGAATGGTTTTCGATGTCGAAAAGAGAAAAAGCTGCTAGAGCTCACTCATCGCTCAGTTTGCGGCAGCAACTCTTTCGATTTTGATATTTCGCTAACGAGTCAATAGCGAATCTTTAGCAATATCAAAAGTGAACAGATATTGAAGAATTTTCGATGCCGCAGAAAGGCAGGAAAAATAATTTTTCAATATTGTAATCTTTATTTTTGAATTTATTTATTTAAATGTAAATGAAATATGTAAATAAAACGAACGCTCTTACTGATTAAGACTTTTTAGGCTTTTCTGTAGAAGCACCTAGGGTGTTGGCAGGAATCGAACCTGCTACCCCCGGTTAATAATCTAGCACAATATCCACTAGAATACGGGGGATACCAGTATCTTAGTTGCTATTTACATATTACGTAACGCTGTGGGGGGTTTAAATATTTGTTACGGATTAAATAACTTATACTGACATTTTTGAAAAAAGCGGAACGAAGGAGGGTGGGGGTATAAAAACCTCGAAAATAGCGTTGCGTAAAATGTGAATAGCCACTAAGTTACTGGTACCCCCCGTATTCTAGTGGATAGTATGCTAGATTATTGACCGGTGGTCTCAGGTTCGATTCCTGTCAGACAGAATCGAACACGGTACCTCCAGGTTAACAGACGCTAGTCTATCGTGACAAAATTGTTTCTATGCAAGTACAGCACGCATGTGTGTAAAATACATATTCGAGAAATTGTCGAAAATAGTTTAATATTGCAAACATTCACATTTTATGATTTTTTGGCAATTTCGTTTATTATCGTGGCATTAACGACAAAAGCTCGCTTAAGCGAAAATTCATTTAACCAACAATTTTGTTTGGAAAATTGTTCGCTTTAGCGAGCATTCGTTTCTTTCGAATCTGAGGCTTAGTAGGTATGCCTAGAAAGGTTTGACTATAGCTAATATGCATGTATGTGTATTAACTTATCCCTGTAGTCCCAGTTGTTGCCGACAACATTTTCATCGATGTTGTCTGCAATCAATGATTTGTCGTCTATAATACACATTTAGAAATAAGTATGGCAACAAGGTGATATACGTTGTCATGTATAAAGAATTTGTTTCACCAAGGTTATTATTGCTACAGAGCCTTATCGATAACACGGTGAATAACAAGTGTATGCAATACGTACGCTCTAAAACACTTTTGTTGAAAATTAGGTCGATAATAGTCGGCAACACTTTACTGAGTATTATCGACCTAAAATTAGACAAGGATTCTCTTTGTTGATTTTTGAACAAATTACGTTTAATACAAAATAATAAAAGAAAAATGCCTGCGAAGCGATTTGCTGTGTGCACCTTCGAACAGTGACCTCCCGGCTGATAGTCTATCGTAGCAACCATTCAGCCAAAGGCGTATTATACTTTATATTATAAGTTGAAAAGTTTTTTCTTTAATAAAAGTGTATGAAGTATATATTTTTAATTCATTACAATTCATTACATTAAAAAAAGAAAAATCCTTAGGATTTTGTTTATAAGTTAACAATATTTACTTACCAATTCTTACAAAATTTATATATAAAAATCTTTAAATACCAGAAATCAAACATTGATGACCGAAGAAAAATATGGCGGCTTCTATTATTTAAACATGTGTCTGCTGTTCTTTTGACAGATTGCTTAATATTCAAAACTTTAGTGTTATTTAGACATACTTTGTTCAAAAATAAATACTTTTAACAGCAGATTTGAATTTTTCCGAAAAATTAGACAAATTATGTTTTTTGTAACAAATAAGAGGCCATTCATATAATTATTACGTAACGATATTTTCGGAGTTTTTTGCACCCCGCCACGCCCCTTCATAACGCTTTTTAGAAAATTTTCAGTATAATATATCTAAACCGTAACAAATCTTTAGCCACCCCCCCCCCCCCCCACATGGAGCGTTACGTAATATGTGAACAGCCCCTAACTACAAACTCGATGCAATTTTAGACAACCAGAATTTATCAACACAAATTTAGACAATATACGAGGGCGGATAAATAAGTCCGTGACTTTTCGAACTTCCCTCGTAGTTATTTGAAATGCAACACTGTTCCCATCAAGTACCATCTGTTAATAGACTACTGTCAAATTTTGAGCAAGTGTCGTCTTTTACTTTGCGTTTAACAGCTGTTCAAAACATACAATCTCGTGTATTTTTCTAAAAATTTAAAAGAGTGAATTTCGAGTGCTCATTAAACATTTTTTTTTGGAAAAAAAACCATCAGTCAAACCAAGAAAAAGCTCGATAAATAATCTGGGGTCTCTGCACCATCGTTTTCAATGGTAAAAAAGTGGTTTACTAACTTTCGTTGTGGTCGCACAAGTACAAATGACGCTGAACGTTCTGGAGGGCCAATTGAGGTCAATACACCTGAAAATGTCGAAAAAAATTCACGATATGGTGTTGGCCGATCGAAGAGTAAAAGTGCATGAGATTGTTGATGCCATAGGCATTTCATATGGCAGTGTGGTTTCGATTTTAAGTGATCAGCTGGGTTTAAGAAAGTTGTCTGCAAGATGGGTGCCGCGTTTGCTCTCAATTGACCATAAACTTAGAAGTAAAACGTGTGCAGTCTCAATGGCAAAACTCTATGAATTGGGCTACAAATTGGTACATCATACGCCATATTTTCCGAATTTAGCCCCTAGTGACTACTGCCTAATTCCAAACCTAAAGAAATGGCTCGGTGGAAAGAGATTTAGCGCCAACGATGAAATAATTGACCAAACAAATGCCTATTTTAAGGACCTCGAAAAACTCTATTTTTTGGAAGGGATACAAAAACTGGAGAAACGTTGGACTAAGTGTATTGAGTTAAAAGGAGATTATGTTGAAAAATAAATTTTTTTTTTGAAAAAAGTCACGGACTTATTGATCCGCCCTCGTAAATACTAAATTTCAACTAATGTTTTAGAGTGTGTATAGAAGTTATCGTGCTGCCATTTATGTACAATAAAAAGTTTAAGTTGCCCACAAAACGTCAAGAACATATTTTTAAAGTATTTCGGTAGGCTAGAAGATAGCATGCTAGCCTATTAGTTTGGAGGTTGTGGTTCCGATTCGGTTATTGCACATTTAAATTTTATTATTATGCATTGACGACAACTGTAGTGGCATGCTACCAACGTTGTCATCCACTACTTTTGTGCCCTTTGTTCAAAGATGTCGTCAATAGTTGACTTGGACTGTCGTCAGTTCATCGTTGGTATTAGATACTGCTTTTGCACATGCATCAATGATGTCCCGAAGACTTGGCCCACAGGGATTGTATGTGAATGCATAAGTGTTTGTACATATATATCACACTGACACATGCTAACATGTTTTTGTATCTGCATGAAAATGAATTTGTTACAAATAACAATGCAAAACTAAAGATGAGAAGTTATTTAATGCATGTCATAAGCTAAGGTCTGCTCTAGGAGCAAGTGTTAACTATAAATTATAAAAATATACTATATTTATATTACTAGCAAGTGTTTAGAAACACACAAATATGTTTGTGTTTTTATCTATGTGCATTGTATGTATCTATATGGTTTATATAACTACACACTAAATAAGAATACATAGATGTATTCTCCCAACGTAATAGCATTTTGCCATGAAGGGTGGATGTCTTTATACTTATGGGTCTTTTATCTATTCTATTCTGAAGAAATTTTTGGCTTAATAATGCCCTACACTATTTTCAGCTCAGTATGAGGGACACTAAGCTACATGAAATGAAAGTAGCGTGACTCGTATGATACTGACTAGTCTGCTGGTCTGTCACTCCGGTTGTGGTTGCTTTGATTCCCATCAAATGCTCTGTTTCACAAGAAAGAGTCAAGATCTTTGTTGCTATGTCCGCTAAAATAATTGACAATCTTATGTGGATATGCATTCACAGGCAATAAATAAGTAAATAAAATTAATTTTTTAATATATTTTCTCAACGTGCCATGATTTAAATAAACTTAAATTTAACCTTTTTTTTACTCATTTAGGTAAAACCAATATTATTTTATACATATGCAATAAGTGAAATTAAAACTTTCATACAATTATTTTGAATTGTTAACATAATATGTTCATTAAGGTACACACTGTATTCGTCTTTGCACATAATGGAAATCTGAATTTATATATTAAATTTTTTTATTTTTATTCTTGTTTTAAAATATGGTTTCATGTGCACTTGTGTGTTTTTTCTTTCTGTATCATTTTATGTGGTTTGTAGACATTAGAAAATTTAGATAAATGAATCTGTATGTTCAACTGTATAGTATAAGAGTTTCATATGCAAAAATAAATATATATGTATGTAAACATACACACGTGCACACTATTCATAAAGTAGTGGTCAGTAAAATAGCTTACATGATCAATTCTATTTTAGATTCTTTGCAATCTTTATACGAAATAAATTAGTTTAAGCTAGCAAATAAAAATTAATTAAAAAGACAAAAATATTTTTGTTTTAATTTTTTTTAACTCTGTTGTTATTTATTATTTTCTTGTTTGAAAGCTTTTGCCTGCAGTTGGTTTAATAATTTTTTTTTTCGAAAATCGGAGGGGAAAATAGTCTCACCCCATGTATAACTCTCATTTGTCAACCGATTTCCAAAACTCTTTTTTTTGTATGAAAGGGTTTGCCTGGTCCCATAACTTTTTTTTCGAAAATCGGTGGGGAGATTTTCTCTCACCCCCCCCCCCCCACCCACACCCCACTTACTCCTCCAAAAGCATAGACATTATATGTACCAAAGTTCATCTCATACGAAAATTATTGATTTTGGCCACCTAAAGTTGCGAAAAATCACACAAAAATAAAAAGTGGTCTACATATTTGACTACATCCACCAACTTATATATATTTAAATTCACTGAATTCAAATCTGCGATTCGTTTGGCTTATTCACCCACAAAACTTTCGAGTATATTGCAAAGACCAGCATATTTTTCTCAATTTTTAACGGTTTTTCGCAATTTACTCAAAATCGTGTCTGTTAAAAAGCCAAAAGAACATCAGATTCGGATTCAGTGCATTGAAATACATATTACTACGTGGGTTTGGTCAAATTTACAGACTTTTCCGGTTATTAAATTTTTTATTAGAATAATTTATATATTTTTATAATTTCTGTTTCCAAAAAATAATTTTCGACAGTTAAAATTTCAACCACTGAAAAAATTTATGCAACATATGCACGAAAACGCTCGTTCATTTTAATCAATATTTTGTAATTTTGCACCATGAAAATATTTCTTAAATTATACGAAATATACTAAAACAATAAAAACTAAAAGAAAAAGTTTAGCTCTACCGGTGTGCGAACTCACATTCTTATATTATATTTTAAGGAAAGAACTTTACCCCCTGAGCAACTTTCTGCTTATTTTTTAAGTGCTGACAATTTTTTTCTATTTACTTACACCTGAAAATTATGTTAATAAAATTATTGACTAGACTTTTTTTTCGTATTATGTATGAAAATTTCGCATATTAATCGGAAAAAATTAACTATGAAATTTTCTCTCGAAAAATGTTACATAGAAAAATTTCGGCCTATAAACAAAATTTCAAAACTTTAACTCTTTTACTGCTAGATTTTTTGCCTTTCCTTTCTATAGTCTATTTGCTATTCTTCTGGATAATAAAGTATTTAAATGTTCCTTTGCAGTGACTCCAGCATCTGCTAGTTGATCTCATATTCATTCTAAGAGGAAAGTTAATGCGTTCTTCTTCATTTTCCCCAAGGACAGAAGAAAACAGCTCTGGAGATTTCGTAAGTAAGACTATGTTCAGCTGATACTCGATTCGCCATATAAACACACTCTGATGCAAAAGCAATTTTTGTATTCATACTATATTTATTACTTTGAAAGCTATAGAAGCAGCCCACAGATACTTTGCGTAACTACATGCAACATTGGTAAATATTTGCATCTTACCATGAGTTCTACGACAAGACATAATATTTCCTTTCCATATATTTCCTCATTTTTCTTCAATTTTCTTTATATTGCCATTACTACCATTCAAACAAGCATTCTTTATTGTCCCACAATGTCCAGTATGTGGATACAAATGAAAGTATATGCTCTTACATGTGAGTAAAAGAGTGTTTGGTTTTAGGTTTCATATTTTCTTTTAAATAACTACGTACCTTCTTACATTGCAAGTACTTCAGATATTTTTTTTGTAGTTGTTGGCATGTGAGTGTATTTCGGCTTTAATGTGTTGATACTTGTTTGTGTATTTGTTAAAATGTTCCCTTTATGTTTGCAAGATATTTATGAATTCGCATGTCCTTTGTGGTCCATTTACAAATTTAATGTATGCTTATGAGTGATAACATTTCTTGTACATGTCCGGGTTACATGAGGGCTCATGCACTCACTCATGGGCTTATGGACATCAATTTAAAATGCAAAATGCCATTAATACAGGAATGTTTTTAACAGTTTAATAAAAAATTTATTAAAGCTAATGTAAAATGATACGAATTTTGCGCTGTATTTTTTTAATACTTAATAATATGCTCTTTTTTATTTTTTACAGATTCAAGAAAGCTTATTTTAAATAATTTCTTTTTTTTAATATTACTATTTAATATTTCTAGCGAACTTGGTACCAAATAAAAGGGAAGACTCTGCAGAATTTTATAAAAATATTTACTTCAGTTTCCTTGAACAAAATTAAAAAAAAATCCTTTAACAATTATATTCTTCCATATCCTTGAAAGTTTTCATTAAAAAATTTCTTAAAAATTATATATTGTAGCCTTAAATTAACTCTTATAAGACTTCGAAATTTTATGATTTTATATGGCTTAGTACAAAAGCTGTGGTGGTTTTTTCGCAGCACAAAATTAATGGCTATAAAAATTGTAGATAGAAAATTTATTTATTCTCTTATTTACTTATTTAATTTATTTTCTTATTTATATTGAAAACAAAAACAAATTTACATTTTTTATTATTGTTTTCAATATAAATAAGAGAACGACATCGACTTGTCGACATCGTGGGACAGGCACTAATTTTGAGCCGAGTTTATTTAATGTTAATATATTCGAATGTTTTTGTATATTTTGCAAAACAATCAATTAAAGATTTTGAAGGATATATTAGAAAAAAATTTTCCAAGGACATCTTTTAAATTTTTGTTCAGTTGTTTAACTTGGCATAAAAATCACTATAAATCATTTAATCTAGAGACTAAACATAGGTAAATTACGTACTTGGTTTTTCATTTCCTCATCTTTTTTCCCTTTTTAAGGGCCTTACATATTTTGTGAATGCTTATTTTGGTATTTTATATTAATATGTAAAATTTCTTAGCTATACGTAGTGGTAAAATAATCTGTTAGAATGTATATTGAACTCGTACCCTGCTGCTAACACGACGCTGAACACTCTGCTTTAGGTAGGGCACTAAGAGAGACAAAATCATAAAATTTTTAGATCTTATAGAGTTAACTTAAGTCTACAACATATAGTTTTTAAAAGGATTTTTGATGAAAAATTTCAAGGATGTGGAAGGTTTTTTGAAGATACCTTTTGTTGTTCAAGGCAAATGAAGAAAAAAGTTTTATAACATTTTACAGAGCCTTCCTTCTTATTTGGTACTACTATTGCAAAAAAATTTTACATATTAATATGAAAACAATAATTAAATAGCGTTCTCAAAAAATTTAAGGTCCTTTAAAAAAGGACAGAAGATGATAGGTTAACTGATATATAGTGGTTTCTCTGCCAATGATATGAAAGAATAGCTCAAGATCAACTGAATAAAAATTTAAAATGTGTTGTTTGTGTAAATGCGTAAAGGATAAGTTCGTATAAAAGCTGAAACCCCATGTGGCACAGTCAGCTAATCAACGAGACGAATAAAAACGAAAACTTAAAGGGTTATCTTATGTTTTCAGAAATAGAAAGTTTCAACTCCTCTTGATTGTTTATTTAAATACAATAGTGTAAATTGTATGAGTACTGTAATTTTAATTATACAATGAATAAAATTGTTGTTCGACGAACAAATAAAATCTACTATGTGGCCTGATCTATCAATGACAGACAATCAGTATCAAATCCATACATAAGACTACAAGTGTAAGAAAATGGTATATAAAGTGTATATAATCCAAGTGTAGAGATTACAGTGCCCCTCAGATGTGAAAGAGTCCTGCGGAATCTGGCACCACTCGATCAATTGAAACTAGGGATGGAAAAGTCTGATAGATACCGTAGGAACAGATGTCCTTGGAAACAATTTTTCCAATATTTCCTTAGAAATTTTTATTTGAATATTTTGCAAAATATATATTAACTTTTAAATAAACATATAATTTAAAAAAAATTAATGAAAACTTTTAAGGATATCGAAGGTGATATTTTTAATAGGAAATTTTTTTATGTTTTTGTTTAGGGGAACTGAAGAAAAAATTTTTATAAAAATCTACAGAGTTCTTCCCTTTTATTTCGTACCAAGTTTGCTAAAAAATACTAGATACTAATATTAAAAAAAATTATTTAAACAAAGCATTCTTGAAAAATGTTAAGTCCTTTAAAAATGACAAAGGATGAGGAAATACAAATCCAAGTACGCAGTTTGACTATGTTTTGTCTTTAGATTAATGAATATATAGTGACGTTTCTGCTAAAAAATGGTGTCACGCCGTATAATCAACGATTTTAAGGCATTGAGAAAAAATTTAAAGCTTATGTAAAGAGGTTGATTAAAATAAAATAATTGGTATTGCATTATTCGCAAAAACGTTAAGAAATTCCTTTAACGACTATACACTTTTTGCTGAGACTGTACCATAGTATTAACATTAGTGTTGATCAATTTTGTTAAAAAAAAAACGCAGGATAGTCCTATAATTTGTTGGTCAAATGCTAGTTCTACAAGACTGATTTGCTATACCAAGTTTTATTACACTCTGAGGAGTTCGGGCCTAATCACTGGCAGATTTCATACAAAGTCACTTAAAACATATTTTAGAATTTTCACAATCAAGAAACACATTTTAGGCCTGGAACAGTTATTTAATTTTTTGTATGCATACAAATCGACCCATCCTAATCTACATATTTGCAAGCACATTAGTTTTTCTTATAAAATAAATATGTAGTTTCTTTGTTTCAACAGTGAGACTAAGAATTTCTAGGAGTCTTAACACACATAAGCACATTAACATTTCTACAAACAAATATATAAATTAAAAAAGGCTTAAAGTCGTTTATCTATTCTTAAGTAAGATTTATTTTTTGTAACATTTGTTGGCACAAGCATTTTTCTAGATAAATATTCCGTTTGCATGTGTGTGTGTGTGTGCTTACTTAGAACAACTATTTCGGTAACTTCCAGCCCAGCTGCTGGTACTAGTTTTACTAAATGCTGGTTGGTGTTCAAGGAAATGTTAATCCAAACAAATTTATTTTTTTGTTGTAAAATTATTCTTTAGTGACTGTATGTTTGCATAAACTACAAATAATAAACAAAAATATTTTGTCACATGGTGCTTTCGAAAATTTAACACCAAATTAATGTGTGTGAAAATATTTTAGGATTAAATATCTTAATTTTAAAACTTGATATTTTATTAAAAGTAATATATTTTAATTTAAACACTAACATGATATAAAACTGAAAGATAAAGAGAGAACAAGAGGAAATGATTTCAGATTGCTGGAAAACATTACACAGAGTTGCGCTTCAATGTATGTTGCGTATACGCATAGTGGTGCATCCCATCGGCGAAAAGAAATAGTAGGCAGGCCTTCTGGGAGTCCTTATTTGTCAGACACAGGGCCTCATTGCCCTAATCCATACTCATGCATTTTTGCACACGATAACAGGCCTGGTAGAAGGTGTTCTTCAGCAGTTTGATTCTTTTATTCAATTCACTTTTTGCATTTTTATTGAAGGTTTATGTAATGTAAATGTAGAAGGAAGTAGGTAGGCCTTCCATAAGACCTTCCTTAGAAGACACGCGAGCATGAGTACTGGTAGGTTTCATACAAAAACACACACAACATATTTTAGAATTTCCACTAGCTAGAAACCCATTTTAGATCTCTTTAAAAAGATCTAGGGATGCCTTACAGAATGCCTTACAAATGAAGGCCTCCAAAAGTTCTCCACTGGGATACTAGAAGGTTGCGCAAGATAATTTGAAGGTGTGTGTAAGACATTTGGTTTGGTTTAAACACTTTCACACATTAATGCCAACTTTGGTTCTTTTTTACGATATGACGAAAAAGGCCTGGTGATTACACTGTGCAACGAAATGAAACTTTTGTCATGACCTTTGATTACATCTGTATTTTGTGATGGGTTATGGTATCTTAACTTCAAAGATAGTCAAAATATAAAAGTCAATGGATACGTTTTTTTTATATTTTTTTTCTCAAATTTCGGATGTTCCAAGAGGCTGCTCCACCGATTTCATTATAACATTTAAGCCGGTTGTCCAATGTTATTGCAAAAAACGACACAAAATTTAAATAATATTACCTTTAAGCCGACTTTATTATCTATATATAAAAGTAAATGCCTGTTTGTCTATTTGTCTGTTTGTCTGTTTGCTTGTATGTTTGAAAGCTATGGCCTCCTAAGCCAGTAAACCAATCTTTCTGAAATTTTCACATTATATTACTGATATTCTGAAAGGACCATTATGCCATATATATATATATATATTTTTTTTTTAATTTTAAGTGGGCGTGGCATTTCCCATATAGAATAAATTTTTATTTTAGAATATTTATAAAAATAATGCGGCTAAAAACTTGAAATTTTGTGTGAGTACCTCTTTTTGTAATGTTGTTAGAGAGATAACATTAAGGAGTGGACAGATATGTGGGTATAGCACCTCGCATATGTAGACATTATTTATTTTGAAATATCTTGGGAACTAATATGGCAAACCACCTGCGATTTTTTAACATTTGCTCCATTGATGTTATGAATTGTTCTAAAGAGAATAGTCAGAATAAATGAGTGGGCGTGGTACCTCCCCTATAAAAAATTTTATATTTTGGAATATCTTTAGAGCTAATGCAGCAAGAAACTTGAAATTCTGTGTGAGTGAGGGTTTTTTAATGTGCATTGTCCTGCAAAAAAAGTCCGCATTGGACATGTGGGTGTGGCACCTCCCATAAAGAGGTAATACCTTGAAAATTAATATGGGGAAAACTTTGAAATTTTGTATGAATACTCTGCTGATATTGTGCATTGTCTCTCGAAAACATTTCAGACTTGCACAAGTGGGCATGGCTCCTCTCATGTAAAGCAAGTATTTTGAGTTATTACTGATTTGCTTACAGCATATTACTGGTAAGATTTTCTGATATTAGCGTAATAGTTTAAAATAATTAAATTTAAATAAACAAAACTAAAAGAGAATTAAATTTAAAAGTTTTGTTGTCTTTTTATCACAAAGATAGTATCAAATAAATCTGAGTAGTAGCTATAAAGTTTTGATTATATTAAGTATTAATGTAAAACAAAAATGCACATAAATTTCATAACAAAAATTCTGTCTCAATTTAATATTGTATATATTCTTCCTCCATTGTATTCATTACCATAATATATTTTAATATTTACATTTTGCCTTTTATATGAACTTTATTCTTATTTTTTTTTGCTCTTTTCTTTATTAGAATTAATTTTATATGTAAATGTTATTTGCACCTACCGCAAAAGGAGCAACTTCTTTTACATATTCATTATGTTGCTGGGAAACCGACTGGCAGACCTAAACCTCTACTTGATGTGGTAAAAGTACAATGATTTTATAACCTAATCAAATTTAGGGGGTTTTTTAAGTTATGAACTTAAAAAAAAGAGCTGAGGAAAACTAAAAAGTTGTACATTCTGTTTTAAATAAAATTTAAAATCCTAAATATTTTTAAACACACAAAATGTATAAAATTTGCATAGAAATAAGATGTTGATGCACTATACGAGTAGAAACAATTTTTAATTTTGAAGGACTTTAAACCCTTTATTTCCAGCTTAATTGAATTTGTTTTTTGTGATCATTTTAGTTCAATTTCGTTTTCCATTCTCAATGAGGAAGAAAAATGCTTTTAACTAGTGAGAGCAATGGAAATGCTTTTAATTTATATGAAAGTTTTTAAAGAGTTCAGAAGAAGTTATATTAGTGGAGCTAGAAAAAATTTATATTTTATGTCCCACTGTGCCATTTATTAGTATAAAAAGATTATCTTCTTGCTTAGTTTGAGTTGCAAATATTACTATATATTTTCCACGGCTGAACCGATAGATATATAATAGAAGACATAAAAAATACATTTTTATAATTCATGTTAACCCAAATTATTCGGGCGCACCCATATGGTAACGCAAAAGACCGTTACGTTATATTGAACAGTGGAACTTCGCGCAAGATAAAACATTAAAAATGTACAATTTCTAAACTACACATTATACTGGTCGGAAAAAATATTTTATTACATAATTTTATTACGAATATGTTAGACTTAAAAAAATAATATTAGAGTTATATAAAATATTTGGGGTAAATCAAATTCTTAATCCTACAGAGATAGAATCATTTGCGATTTTAAACATGATTTTGCTATCTCCTATAAAATTTTAAAAAATGTGACTTGCTGTAGCTTACATCGCACATACAGATATTTATATGGGCATATAATTGCCTAGAAACTTTAATACATCCTATATTTATAATCCAAGTCTCAGACAAAGACCAATATAACTTGAATATTTGATACGTCTCTACATTTTATTGTGAAGTGGTCACAAACTTTTTATCAACAATAAAAAAGTTCCCTCCGAATAATAAATTCTTAATAATATTTATATTCATAAAAATTTACATAATATTATTAAAAAAATATACACATAAAACATAAATGTTTTGTATTCGTGTTTTATCGTAAATTTTACTGCATATTTGCTTAGTTTATGTGTATGTCTTTTCAGTGTTCCCAGTGAACAGTTTTTTGGCGACATGACTGATGGCAGACAAAAATCTGAAACTTTGGCAAACGATGACCCATATTTGCTACAATGCCCTTTGACATTCAGTAGAATAGTCGCTCCGACATTTCAGAAAATGAGCAGGGCTTTTCTCACAGAAAATCTGAAACTGATGCAAATTTTCTACTATATCTTTTAGCATTCAGCAGAATAATCGCCACGCCATATCAGAAAATGTGTAGACATTAAATATTAAGTGAATAATAAAAGACTAGTCCGAAGAAAAATTAAAATAAATTCTCCAAATCTATTTTTTTGCATATATTTTTGCTATCCAAGCAAAAGTCTTCAAACTTTCTACATACACTTTCTGTAATAAAAAAGACGCATGACAAGCTTCAATAAAATCGGACATCCCCTTTAAGGCCATACAAATAATATCTAACATTTTTTAAACATTTTGTGTATCATTCGACACATTTCAAATCCAGTTGAGATGGTTGATGTCTTAAGCTAGTTATAGAAGAGTCTGATGAAATCATTAAGCGAAAACTATCAGTGTTTGTCAAAACTGTATTGAATTTCCTAGAAAACATTAACCTGCACTTCCTGCACTCTTTATTTCTTGCTTTTTCCGCTTCTTGGCTTACCATACCGATAGGAAGGATCGCTGTTGATTTTTTTCCGTGTATAAGTATTTTATGGACGGAGACCGGCTTGAAATACCACTCATATTTTACAATGAACAGTTTTGCCGTATCCCAAAAGTTATTATATGTAATATTATTCGGAAACGATCTGTCAACTCTTCGGCAACTCCGGCGACATCAGAAACGTGCGCAGGGTTAGAGAAAAAACGTTGCGACGTGTTTCCGTCATTAGATGATCCTGTTCCTTGTTGAACTGAATCTAGTCTTATATTCATTCGTTCCTTGAGTTAATTTTGTATACGGAGCTTGTTTTTGTTGTTTTTATTTTTTATTTTTTTAGTTATTCTATATCTTTTTTGTTTCTTCGCCAAATTTTTCCGAACTAGACTTTAAAATTCAATAACACTTCTTAGGTTATTAATCTACACAAAATTATCTTTCTTTCAAATATAATACTGTTGATGTGCGTTCCAGGATATTTTAGTGAAACTGCAACGATATTGAATGTTAACTATTTTCAGTTTTATACTTATAAATCTTAGAGTTGATTAACATTTTAAAATATTTTTACCAAGCACATACATAATGCTACAATAAACACATTTTTATGAAAAAAATTTCGAACACATATAAAATGTCCTGAAATAAGAATAAAACAAGACGAAATTAAGCACTAAATGTCCTTAAATACTCCTAAAGTCTAATGATAAGCACCTGCGTTATTATACTCAACTGAAAGATATTTTTGTACAGATTAGTAATTTGTGAAAACACATTCGAGAGAAAGATATTTGCTCCAAGAAAATGGGGTATATCACGTTAATATAAAATTCGCTATATTTGAAGAACTGCAAATGAGGGATTTTTTTTTGCTGCATTTAGACTCAGAATACGAATGAATATTAAAAAAATAAGAAGAATAATATAATAAATTAAAAAGGATATTTACCCATTTTTATCTTTAGAATGTCAAAAATTAACTCATATTTCAAGCTAGTCTATAAATAATTCGCAACATTTTGAGCTAATTTCTTATTTTAATTAAAAACTTTGTTCCCTGTAACGCCTTGTGCGTGGTGAGCAAATTTTTTTTGTGAGAACTTTTATAATACACAATATTATTAAGGTCAAAAGCAAAAAAGATAAATTTTAACATCCTTGAAAAATCAGAAAGATATCCGAAGCAACCACTGGAATTATTATACTCATAAGAAACCTATGTTTGTGTAAAGTAATTTCTGGACGAACAAATTTCTCATTTTAAGGGTTAACACTGAAAATTTAGTTAGAAAACCCCCAAAAATAAGGTATATAATATAAATAAAAAAACCGCGATATTTCGAAAACGCGAGCGGACTGGAAAAGTAGTAGTATACCAGAGTAATGAGGGCTCAATAGCACGTACAAAACGGAGGCTAATTTTGAGCACCAAAAAGTCTGTGTTATTGTAGACCATTTTTGAAAGGGTTTGTTGTAAGCAACATGAAAATGCACTCCATAAATTTAATTGTAGCATGTAACGAGGAAGGACCCAATTTACATGCCAATTGTTAATAATTTTTTGTTATAGGACATTTACATTGCCATGAAATCTAGTACTCACGAGATTTCGACCCAAATCTAGTTGCTTTTTACTAGATTTCCCATACAAAACGAAATGTACTTTGTTAGTATCTACTTAAAATCTAGTATCTTAAAATTTTTGTACTATCCAGTACATCATTTTTCTATAAAAGGTGAGTGTATTAGCTACGCTCTATAAACATTTTATGCAAAACGTGTGTGGATTAGCTAAGTTCGCACTTGTTGAGTTACAGTTTAAGATAAAATTCAGTCAAAGCAATTTATCTTGGATGCAAAATCTAGAAAATTTTCAAGTGTTAACGGTACAGATTTCAATAAAGATTTCAAATCAAATTGTCTCGAAATCTAGACAACGTAAATGCAGTATTAATCGGCTTAAAAATATGTAATAGTTTTTTTGCAAACATTTTATGACAAGTTTCGTGACTTTTACCCGAAATTAGAAGTTTTCATCCTGTTCCGAAATTTTCCGAGAACAATTTTTTTTATCGAAAGAAAACACTCCCGCCTTTTATTATGTTGAAATAACAGCTTGGGGGAAAGTGGGGCTACATTAATTTTTTCAATGGAAAATCAAAAATAAGTTAATTTTTAGAGGCTTATAGATATGGGCATATCTTCCTTCGTAACGGTTTATGACATACCCATATTTTTTATTTTAAATTTATGCAGAAATTCTACATAATAAATTTAAATGGTATTATTAGGAAAATTATACATATATGAGCGATAATATAAGTCATTTTTGCTTAGAACCCTTGCATGAAATTTACTTAAATTTTTCAAAAATAATATACAATTTTTCTAAAAAAAAACCTAAATTTCATATCTAAACATTTCTCTACAAAACTGCATCATTTGAAATTTACTAGTCAAAAAATATGGCTTTTGATACCAGAAATTTCTTACTTTATGACCTCCTTTTCTTCGGCATTAATACGACAGCCCAGGCAGAAAAAGACAAGCAGCACGACGTTGGTACGATGGGCTGAGAGTACAACATCTTGTTTATCAAAATTTTAGTGTACGTGTAACATTAAAACGATAACACCGAATGACCGTCCTCCGGCTCTTGTTTTCAATGTTGTCACAACAATGTAAACTTAAATTTAATATGTACTCACAATGTTGTAAATACAAATTGACAGCATTTATTAAAAAAAGATATTGATATTTTTTATGTGCAACTTTTTTATATTTGAGTTTTATAGTTGATCTTAAAAATTTATTTTATTTATATTGTGTGACTTGAATGACTATGGATTTGAACCTGTGTCTACATGTTCACAAGGAAACGTCTTTACCACTAAGCCGCAGAGCCATATAAAATATTAACAGCACAAAGTAAATGTAAGAATAAAATTATTCTGAGAGCATCTCAGAGAGAGAGATAAATTTATTTATGAACTAAAGTCATATTTTCGGTTTTACAGTGTTGTAGTGTAGTGATTATTGTGAATATGATATTTCGACAGTTAAGTCATAATTATGAATTTGCAATGTTGTGGCAGTATTAGATGAATTTGAACGCAGTATTGGGAAATTATAGTCATATTTTTGTGTATACAGTACTATTGCGACACAAAACTTTTGGAAGAGTCGTAATTTTGTGTTTACCTCGCTGCCGTGGTACATATTTCTTGCATAAAGTCGCAATTTATGCCTGGGAGGTCATACAAATATCGGCAAAATCTGAATATTTTCTGGTATTTTATGAGATATTATTCTGTCATTGTTCTTACACGCGGGAAATTTTTACAATTTCTCGAGAAATAACGTTTAATGTTTGTACTAAGTTTTCTAGGTGGGATTTTCTGTTAGCCACTAATATTATGTTCAGCATGCCTACTGAGCACTTTCGGCTACTTGTTCACACCGTTTGCTTGAATTTCGCTAAAAAGGTTCACTTGGTTATTAGACTAACGTGTATATGTCTGTATGTGTATATATTAAATAAATTAACAGTTTTCTAAATCTTATTTACATAAATTTATTGTTATTATTACATTGTATTGAGTGTCCTTTCAGCATATAACTTTTAAGATATTTAAATCTTGAACTTTACTTTTGGTTCATTTTCTATGTAAAAAGTTTTGTTAAAACTTTTCCCATTTATGTCGAGGCAATAAAATGGTTATTGAACATTTTTCGAGATGGAAAGTTTCACTTTCTTTTTACAAAGTCATAAAATCTTTTTTTTTTTGAAAATACAAACGAACATATAGAATGAGAGAAATGAAAGGATTTAAAAAACATAAACCTGTTATGATTCGTCAACGGCAATTTGTTTATAATCAAGAAATGTAATTTCCTCAAATTACTGTCATAAATTTTTAGATATAAAAACTAAAGGTTTTACGATTATGCAAGATATAAAATGAAAATATGAAATGGTTAGAGAAATATAAGCTTAAATATTTATTGTTGCCACGAGTATAATTCTTGTTTTGCCATTGTACATCAAAGTAAACATAGAAAGAAATGTATGCGGTTATATATTAAGCCCTTAAAGGATAAAGCAGTTTCTATATGTCTGAATAAAATTAAGAAAGGAGTTGTAGGGGAATGCAAATTGATAGGAGATTTGTTGAATTTTTTCTAATTGATCACATTATTCAATATTTTTCAATGTAAGAGCTTTTTATTCCAATTGCTGTACTTTCAATTTAAAACCCCGTTTATTAATTATTATCTTCACTAAGAAGATTTAAGCAGATCTTGTTTTCTTCTCTTACTGTAATCTGTTTGTCCGTTAGTTTAATTTTGTACTGTGAGCATTTTTTTAAGATTTATTTTGTATACCCCTGCTTTTAATTCTCTTAGTTAAATTCAAATTCTGCTAATATATTTTGCTACTTGTATCAGCAAAACTGTATAAGCATACACATCTATTTTTTTGTTCAGCCCAAAGTTGAATTACTTATAATTTCGATTGCATTATAATTTCAATTGCAAGAATACTTTAGCCAATTTGCAAATATTGTAAATCTTGTATACATTTTTTGTTAGCTTTGGCAAATTTGTATTCATTTCACTTTTACTCAATTTTATATCTTAACCCAATATGAGTAAAATACACAAACGTTTGTGTGTTGAGAAAAAAATATATATCCTCATTTATACTAATTTTCTATACAGCACGTAGAATAGATTTTAATGAAATTTTTGCTGAGCTTTGTTAGTTAGTTTTAACAAACAACCAACAATATAATAATAAAAATAATATAAGCTACAACAAACTCATTGAAGATATAAAAAGAATATAACAAACCAGAAAAATACATAAAATTACCTCAAAAACCGAAATATTTGTATGAATTGTTATAGAATACATATTCTACACAGAAAGAATTTTCTTCACAAAGTCTGTGACATTCGAAATTAATCCCATGAAAATTTTGATTAAAACTTATTTAACGCAACAAGTTTCGTTAAAATTTGTTTAATGAAAAGGTCGCCAAATATATGATATAATTTTATTCATCCAATGTGATAATTTCGCTAAACTAATGAAAATATTTGATTACTTTAATGAAACTATTTAATTGTTTTAATGAAATCATTTAATTATATTAACGAATTTTCTTATTATTAAGGAAATTATTTAATTTTAGTAATAAAATTATATCGTTTTTAAGTAAATTCATTAACTTATACTGTTCTATATCCGTTAAATTTCATATAGACAGAAAAAATTATTCCTAAAATATGTTTCATTAAATAATCTTAATCAAAAATTAAAACTAGTTTGGATTAATTTCATTATTGAATCAATTATTGATGTGATCAAAAGCAATATTTTCAAACGATTTTTAAACACTTTAAAAGTGTTGATCTCAGTGATTGAATATACAATATTCGTATTAGGTTGAACTTCAACAACAAAAATAATTTAAATATTTTAAACTTTGATATTTATTACAAACTTCTTATTCATATGATTAGGAGTTTGATATAATATCATAAGTTTTTCTATGAGATTTTTGGGTAAAGGTTCCCTGACGATTTGCCTTAGCCCCAATAAAATGCGCATAGGAACTAACCAATAGCCCTCCATAATCAATTTCAATATCTTTTAATAAAACTTTAATATTTTACCTAAAAAGTAAAATATTAATTTGGGAAAAAGCACGTTGTAAAATTAAAATTAATAATAATAATTTAATTTGCAGATTTTTTAATTAAAATCGTATTGTAGGTTTTTCTATTTATAAAATAAATTATTTAATTAGCTTTGTGAAATAAATTTAACAAAATTGTTTCATTAGATTTATGGATTGAAATTCTTTCAGTGTAATTGTACAAGTATTTGTACGACTCTGTTTCGTTTTTTTTTGTGTAGTAAAGGATTTTCTTAGTGTTGGTATTTTGTTGGTTTACCATACGAAAATTTAATAGA
Source organism: Panzeria rudis (assembly GCA_956483635.1). NCBI lineage: Eukaryota > Metazoa > Arthropoda > Insecta > Diptera > Tachinidae > Panzeria > Panzeria rudis. The sequence goes on along the minus strand of OY101449.1, from coordinate 131,876,751 downwards.
TTTAACGAAAAAAGCAGCTTATGCAAAATTTGGTTTTCTATATATCTCTCTTTGAAGTTTAATAATAATTTTTGTAAACAACAAAGTGATAATACAAAAGTTTTACCATCACAATAAATAGTGACCAACTTCAAATATCCTCTTTAGACTGACCACATTCAACAGTAAATGTGTTAACTTTACTTCTAGCTATTCTAAAATTGGGTGCGTTTTCACAGCTGACAAAATATCTGGCTCATTTTATCATAACATTTATTTGCAAATATCGTATTTGTAGATATTAACGATCTTATGTAAAATCTGTCATGTTAGTATTTTAGAAAGTGAGAGCTTTTTCGAAATTTCGAGTATTTGAAAACAGATTGGACCCAAATTTCGATTGTAAGAAAACGTACCAAAGTATGACGTCAACTAGATTTTAACTTAACTTGACTTATGCCCCTTTTCACAATGTATGATTACGATTTAACGTGGACTTAAACGGCAAGTTTTATATGGCGAAGTTTCCGTTAAAGTCAATGTTAACTCTTAATAGTATATTGTGAAAAGGGCTGTTAGACTTTTTGTTCAAACTGCTGAGATCCAAAGTCGACCACATCAGTTTCTATAATACTTTCAGAGCTTGTAACTTTTAAAAGTATGTACAGATTTTGACAGCTACTAATTTTTTTTACAGTAAACGTATAGAAAATAAAAATTAATAATGACAAATGACCAGGAATACTTAGATAAATATTTCTTATCTGCTTAAATTATGCATTTGTATCTCTTTCATGTTTGGCTGAAAGCAAACATGTTTAGTGCTTGTAAATTAGTAAAATTTTAGGCCTCTTAAGCAAACACGTCTGAATATGATTCTAGTTAAAAGCCATATGCTAAAAAATAACCTGGTATTTCAGCATGTTGGCATCAATTTTTTTTGTTGCGCAAACATGATGTACTATTATAGTAATAACAAAACATTCAACTAAAGAATAATAGTTCATTTCCCGTATGAAATTCCAGGTATTTAAACTGCTCAAATTTTAGGTCATTTAAAGCCTAGCAGACTCTCAGAAATTAGAACAAATTTGTGCGACGAAGGATTCATATTTCTGAAGTGCTCTAATTCAACGAGTATATTTAAAATAATAGTCGGTAGCTCTCTGTAGAGTTATTAATAGAAAATATATCTATTTTTGCATAAATTTTTAATGAATACATGCTGTTCTAGTAAACTACTTATAACCAGATAAAAACTGGATTATAATATATGAACACTGCAATTGCACAGTAGTTCCAATTGAAAAAAATGGTAACAAAACTGTATCTATTAAACTTAAGATCCGATTACAAAACATTGTATGTAAAAGTTATATAGGTTGACCTAATGTTTAAGAATGCTGAAACTTGCACCACCCTATTGAAATACACGGTGAGCTACAGGGTGTCAAATTTGATCACCTCGGACATGAAAAATCTTGTTAGCCTCAACTTTTACAAATAATTATCCGATTTTAATGAATTTGAACTTTTTGTAAAGCTTATAAATAGCAAAAAAAGACATCATTAAGATATCTGTAATATTTTTAGAAATATTTGGCTTTGAATTTAAGTTATCTCAATTCATGTAGTCGTGAAAATTGCTGAATTTTAATAAAAATATAACTTAATTGTTGGACGTTTTTCTTAAAAATAAACATTTTCGTTTTCCTTACTTCAAAAGAATTGACTTCTATTATGTCTGCGGTTTAAATTTTAAATTGATTAAAGTATGCATGCTACATTCAGCATTGGACTAATATAGTGAATTATTCTACGAAACTCAGAATTTATCGTTTAAAAAAACGCCCATCTAGTTTTTAAAATTGCCTTACATATTATATTAGATACATTTACTATAACTGAGCCATCTGGCTTTTAATTGTTACCAGATTTTGGTCTAGTAAAGACTTTTATTGACACCCAATTGGCAACTAATTGTATAATTATATGTAGCGTGCATGCTTTAATCGATTTCAAATTTCAACTGCAGTCATTTTTGAAGTCTATTCTTTTGAAATATAGAAAAATCAAATTTTTAGTTCTAAAAAATTTTTAAGAAAAACTTTCAACAATTAAGCCATTTTTTACCCTCATTTAAAAGTCTTGACTTTGACTTTTTTCACGGCCACATGACTTGAGATAACTTAAATATTTCTTCTGCATATTATCAAGGATTTTGTTAAAAATCATAAAAATATATATATATATATATATATATATATATATATATATATATATATATATATATATATATATATATATATATATATATATATATATATATATATATATATATATAATGGGTGATTTTATAAGAACTATCGGAAAGTAAAAAAAAAAACACATAAAATTCAGAAAAATGCATGAAATATTTATTTGGATCGATAGTTGGGTCGATATAATTTAATGTTTGAAGATTATTTCATGCAAATGTTGGCCGCGGCTGCGCCTCAAATGGTCCATCCGCTTAGTCCAATTTTGGCATACTCTTTCCAACATTTCGGCCGGTATCTCACGAATAATGTTGGCAATGTTGGCTTCCAGTGCGTCAATCGAAGCGGGCTTGTCGCTATAGACATTAGCCTTAACATAGCCCCACAAAAAATAGTCTAGAGGCGTTAAATCGCACGATCTTGGCGGCCAATTGACTGGTCCCAAGCGTGAAATAAACTGTTCACCGAACTCGCCTCTCAATTGGTCCATTGTTTCGCGTGCTGTGTGGCATGTGGCACCGTCTTGTTGAAACCACATGTCATGCAAGTCAAGCTCTTCCATTTTGGGCAGAAAAAAGTTTGTTATCATCGCACGGTAGCGCTCACCATTCACAGTAACGTTGTGATTCGCATCATCTTTGAAGAAATACGGCCCAATGATGCCGCCAGCCCATAATCCGCACCAAACGGTTGTTTTTTGTGGATGCATTGGTAGCTCTTGCAATGCTTCTGGCTGCTCTTCACTCCAAATACGGCAGTTTTTCTTGTTCACGTATCCATTCAACCAGAAATGAGCCTCGTCGCTGAACACAATTCTTCGATAAAAAAGTGGATCTTCATCTAACTTTTCAAGAGCCCATTCACCAAAAATTTGGCGTTGTGGTAGGTCGTTTGGCTTCAATTCTTGCACCAGCTGTATCTTATAAGGCTTCACACCCAAATCCTTCCGCAAAATTTTCCACGTAGTGGAGTAACAGAGGCCCAATTGCTGCGAACGGCGCCGAATCGATAATTCACGGTCATCACCAACACTGGCCGATACGGCTGCGATATTTGCTTCAGTTCGCACTCTACGTAAACGTGTTGGTGGTTTAATGTCCAACAATGTAAATTTGGTGCGAAATTTTTTTACAATAGCCCGAATAGAAGCCTCAGTAGGTCGATTAAACTGACCATAAAATGGAAGAAGCGCGCGATGAACTTTCTTAACAGAGCACGCATTTTGGTAATAAAATTCAATAATTTGCAAGCGTTGTTCGTTTGTAAGACGATTCATGATTAAATTATAGACCAAACTGAAGATGTTTGACAGAGACACAAGATACAAAACGTGCGTGAGCTGTCAAAACTAGTGTTGCCAAAAAGATAATAGCAAAAAAATCACTCGTTATATATATATATATATATATATATATATATATATATATATATATATATATATATATATATATATATATATATATATATATATATATATATATATATATATATATATATATATATATATATATATATATATATATATATATATATATATATATATATATATATATATATATATATATATATATATATATATATATATATATATATATATATATATATATATATATATATTTAAATTTGGCTTTGCTAGTACCGAAGATATATACGAAATCGGGTAGTTAAAATCGGGAGTTTGAATGAATCGTCGAGTTCCAAAATATCAAAATACATTTAGTGTAAACAGAGTAAAGTCGCATTACTGCAATCTATTTTGATGTTTTGAAATTCATCCAATATTTACATTTTATGGGCGTGGCACTGTCCACTTTTCTAACCATAATGTTGTATTGTAACAATAGCTATATGTTTATGCAAAGCTTCATAAGAATCGGTTTTGTAGAAATTGTTGAAAAAGAATATTTACTTTCCATGGGCGTGGCACTATCCACTTTGTTTTCATCATGTTGTAGTATACAAACAGAAGATATTGTGTGTGGAAAGTTTCATAGGAATCGGTTGAGTAGAAGTAGATGAAAAGGCATGTGTATATACTTCATATGAGCGTGACCCCACCAACTTTTCAACGGGACCAATTTGGAAGTGCTTCCTTTTAAATAAAGGAAAAAATTCCGAAATCACGTTCATAAATGGCGGAGTTTTGAGAGCATGCTCAAAAAAAAATAAAGTACTAGACGAATTGATAACCTTTCTAATTTTTTTGAAGTCGGTTAATAGAATCGGATAATATTTGTAAAAGTTATAGACCAAACAGCTTTTTTATGGCCAAAGTAGTCAAGTTTGATACCCTGCAGATCGCCGTCTGACTCAATATTCTTAAAGCTTAGGTCCTCTGCTATGATTTTTGACTATTTCTTTTTGTAATCGGATCGTAAGTTTCAAAAAAATATATTTATTACCTTTTTTTCAAATTGAAACAACTGTGTTTTGTTGCCTTCGAGATCAGACTGGCTTAGTATTGCTAGAACTGTTTAAAAATACTTGATATATGTTATTTTAGTTTAAGAACTTAATCTTGGCTTAAAAGCTTTCATTAAAAATATATATGTGTTACTGTGCTGGCAAAGATCGTTTAACTCTTTGAAAGTCTGGATTTTTTCTTAATACAGTTTTTATTAAGTAGTAAATTGTGTGTAGATAAAATAAAAAGTATATTATCTACACCTTAATATGGTATGGTGATATCTAGTAAAATTTTGCGTAGCTAGGCTAAACAATTACGCAACAATTTTATGTAAAACACTATGAGGAACTTGTTTGCAGTGAGAATGTATTTGGTTTATAGTATAAATATATTTTAAAAATTTTACTAAAATTATATAAAGATTTGATTCCTTTAACTACTACTCTACCAAATACTACATGTTCGTAGCCAACTACATGTTTTATTGGTTAGTAGTAAATGGTGAGTAGTATTTTGATACTAAACATAGAGTATAGAATCTACGTGCCCCGAGTAACGATTTTCGGCTGAGCTGGTAAATTCATTTAAAAGCATTCATTCGTACCACAATCGTGCACACTAGTATAATGTTGACTACATTTTTAAAAGTTTGCTGGCAATACAGATAGATGTAGTAGTGCGTTTGTATGGCTGTATGTATGTGTGGCTCTAAAGTTCTTTTATTTGCAAATGCATAAGTATGTTTGTAGGTATTGACAAAAGCCAGAGCTGAAAATTGGCATGAATTCAATCAATAATTTCAGCTTCAATTGAATCGAATGCGATTTCATTGAGCTGACTTGACTACTTTATCATCTATGTATGTATATTGTGTAGTTGCAGCAAACAGCTATAGTTGTACTTTAAACATATGATAGGAATATATGTATATGCATACATATATATATTTACATACATATGTATGTATGTATGTAGTTCTCAGAAACAATTTTGGGGTTTTTTTAAATCATTATTATTTTTATGTATATTGATGTGAACATGTTTTCCGTTTTTGTATTATAGATGAAATATTAGTAAAGAGAAAGTATTGATAAAAGAAATGACTGTTGTATTGCGTTGTTAAACGTGAGCACATTTTAATGAAATGCCTTTAGCCGAGTTTCGTTATTTTTTTTCTTTTATGATTTAAAAATTATAAATATATTAGGAGCTGTGATTGTTATATTTATCTACTGACGGTACTAGAGAGGCAGCTGCCAATTTATAAACCCATACGGTGGCATTATTTTTTTTACAAATTATGGCAGTTATGCATCATTACTATGAATTTTTAACATATTCTTTTCGAACAATATATAATAGGATAAATGTGTTTGCTAATTAATATGCAAATGCTGTTTAATTTTAATAGAAAGTAACGAAATATTTTTTTTTTTACAATTTAAAATTCATTTATTCATTAGTTGCTTAATTAATTTCTATTCTCTTAAAAATGTTTAACTTTGTGCAAAATTAGAGTTTTCTGTAGCAAAATTAAAACCCTTTTATAAAGCTTAAGTTAAACTGTCAGTTTGAATATATTATCTCGTGATGATCTGTAGAAATTGTTAATTTGTAAACTGTTAAAATATATTTAAGAAAAGGGTTTCTTACAACAAAAATATTATATTTTGAAGAATCCTTAGGTGTATAAATAAACAAAAGTCATCAAGAAATAAATAGATTTGTGCTTAATAAAATACCCTTGTGTTGTTAAAACATTCATTCATTTATTCATGCCCTTTAGTAATGTGAAAGGCAAATGTTTTCTTTTTATCTTAAATTGCAAATTATTACTTTTAATCCTCTTAAAAAGAAAAAATAACCACAAGAATTTCTAATAAATTCATCTTTTTTAAACTTTTGTAGAAATAAAGAAACACAGCCGCACACACACACACACATACATTTATACATACATACACGAGTATACAAATACACACTCACGCACAGTTTTATTTATTATCCTTTAATACATAAAGGATTTATGGTAAGAGTTTGTCTTTAGTATAAATGTTTCTTCGAATTTTGGTTTCTGTGAATAAGAGTATATGTGTATGTGTACGTGTATGGGCGTGAGTTTGGGTATTTCTGCAAGTTTTCGCTTGCCTTGATATATCCTTTACCAAATAAAGAAAAAAGTTTTTCAACCATAATTTTTCTATTTCTTTAAATAATTTATCCATAAATCATGCCTAAACAAAAATTTTTTTTTGTTTTCTCGTTTCCTTCATTATAGCTGTGCGTACTCCTTTTTTTGCGTTGGTTTTTTATTCTTCAACTGATGTCCTCAACTTTGCACATTAACGAAGATACATTGCACTTCTAGTGGTATAACTATTCAAGAATTTTCGTTTTTTGTTTGTTTGTTTGATGTTGATGCTATCATTGTTGTGGTAGTTGTTGTTGGTTAAAGCCATCTATCTGTCATGTTGTGGTTGCATGCTTGGTTTTTTGTTGGTAGTATACATACATACATACATACATACATGTGTTGTGTATGTATGTGAGCTGTAGTTTGTGTGTGACAAAGTTAGATTGCTTGTAAGGAAAGAGTTCATAAAAGTTAACACAAATAACACAGTACAACTAAACTAATTTGTTAAAAAATAGCAATGTTCTAACGACTGATTCTGGTAAAGGGCACCAAAACAAAATAAATACTTTTATCGGGGTTGTGAAAGTTTATATCTGGGAGTAATTTTCGAGCGAGGTAAATTTCTTCTTTTTTTTTTGCACATAGTTATAGTGACTCGGCATAGGAAATCTTGTAAGCCTGACGTTCAAGGTATAAGTGGTGTATTGCATTTTTATGTACAACACTGCGGTAAGCAATTTCGTTGTATGGATCTTTTTGATCCTTTCTTAGAAAAGCGGTAAGCAAATTTCCTTTGGATTCCCGTAGTCTTTTAGATAAAAGTGCTGAATACATCTCATACATTGATAGCAAGGCTTACAAAATTTCCTATGCCGAGTATTAATTGTGAATAAGTATGAAATTAACCCTTAAAATCATTTGAAGTTTTGAATGATTTCTAACATTCCAGTTAATTCAAGAGCTGTGATAACTTGTAGTAAAAATGTATAGCAAATATTTTTGTAGAGCATTTCACCTCGCTATATTGCCGCTGAAGAGGAGTTTTTTTTTGAAAGGGACAAAAAGAACCATACAGCAAAGAGCTAAAGGGTAAACATCTTAGCCGTGGTGTTCTTCATAAGTGCTGAATACATTTTATACCTTAAACGTAAAGCTTACTATATTGCCTATGACAAGTTCTAATTGTGAGTAATTACGGAATTAACTTTGAACACATTATAAATTTTGAATAATTTCTGGCGTCCATGTTGGCTCTGGAGCTTTGGTGTTTTTGAACATTTATGTTAGAGTTTTATAGCAAATAGTTTTGTACAGCATTTTAGCCCTCTATATCGACGCGGAAGGGGACTTGTTCGCCCTTTTTTAAAATAGGGCAAGAACCATAGAACAGATATCGGCTTCTAAAATACACAGTATTTATATGATACAAAATGTTGTACTATGTTCTGCCGACACCCCATCTCGTAGAACTGGTCCAAAAAGAAACTGAAGAGCGAATCTGAGTCCCATTCCTTCACCTCTCCAAAGCGGAACCACCTAAAGCCCTTAGACTTGATTGCAACTCCGTACTAATGCTTAAAAAGCTTGGAAAATAGTAGCACTGATTTTCCTCACGCGAATTCTAAAACCCTCCATCCGCCAGCTGGTGATTGATTACTGATATCTGGAAGATTGAAGAAATAATGTTAATTCCAAAGCCAAAACAGCTAATAAAAGAGATTCCTATCGCCCTATCTTCCTCTCATCATTCGTAACAAAAGTTTTGGGAGTACTATTGTTGCCATTCCTGAAAGAGCATTTTCCGTTTGCCACGCAACAACACGGTTTCAGGGAAAGCCATACCACCAAGACGGCATTGAATCTGATGGCTACCCAGATCGCGAATTGCCTTAATCACCACAGACCGTGCCAATGCACAATTATGACCGCAATGGAATTGCCTAAATTATTTGACACGGTCGATTACTCCCTACTGATTAATGACATAAATAACTCTAGTCTTTCCAACCGTGTGATACGTTAGATTGCCAGCTATCTCAATGGAAGGCAAGCGTTCTTGGACTTCAGAGGCAAAAAATTAAGTTATCGCAAGATAAAAAATGGCTGTCACAATGAGAAGTACTGTCACCCATATTCTTCAATATTTCTCTTGCCAAAATTTTTACCCCCGCAAGAAGTCACGATGACTGCACCATCATTTCATCTGGTGTATTCCTGACGTATGTTAGTGCCAAACTAATCCATTATTTGGCCACCATTACAGACTACCTGCAGGAGCGTAACTTGTAGCTATCACCCTAAAAGTTGGCAGAGTCCATTTTCACTTTTTGGACTAAGGAAATAGGGTTAGAACTAGGCATCTTTGTCGATGGCAGGAGCATACTAATGGTCCCTTAAAATCTTGGGAGTAGTCTTTGATAGTCTCCTCCATTTCGCGTCACACGCTACATATATCAAGAAAAAGCTAAATCCTTGAACAAGGTTTTGAAATCTCTGTCTGGTAACTCCTGAGGCATGAATAAAGTGATAATTATAGCGACATATAAAGGTATCGGTCGCTACATTTTACAATATGCTGCTTCAAAATTGACTTCCTGAGGCGAAAAATGTTCTATATTGACCACATACATGAGAAGATATTAATTCTACCAGTTGGGCGGCATAATGTACTGCTCACAAAGCAGTTTTTGATGGCATGTCACCTGCAAACTCACCATAATCATAAAATTCTGATGCACGACATCCGAAGGCATATCCGAAAGGACTTCTCGCACGATCGGGAAGTTAATAGAATATTCATTGCGAACGCTCCGAAAGAATTAAAATTACATTGGGCCATTCAAATTATTAATAGGTATAGCTCGAACAAAAGTCCTTAATGCCCACTCAGCCGCGATTTCGGATAGTAAGTGAAAACTGCCCAGAAAATTTCGCTCAATCCTGAAACAACTGAGATCCGGTTTGAGCAGAATAATCAACTACCACCAACCAATATTGCACCCCGACATCGCCGACACGTTAAATCGGTGCCCAGATTGTCTTCAAAACACGCACGTTGCTGAACATAGGTTCAACTGCCCCAATAGGCCTACATTCCTCCATGTTATAGACTTATTGCTAATATATAAGAGTTTTTTTCTACGTTTTTTGTCTTCTTAAAAATTAATCAATTTTAATTGCTCTTTTTATATGAAAATATAAATAATTTTACCTATTCTGTTTCTTTATATTGAATTTATATAACATTAGCTTTCTACTCTGCTCTTATCAATGTCAGTCCTCATTTCCATAAGTGCATTCCCATAAACGTGCCTCGTCTGTTGAAACTAAAAAGTCTGCATATTTATGTGCGTTTAAGTTCGTTTTCTCTTTCTTTTTTTTGCGAAAACTATTTGTATTTTTGGGTGTGACAGTTCTATTCGTTATTTGTTATTCTCATTGTTGTTTGTAGAGGAAGGAATTCTATATGCTGTTGCAGAGTATGTAAAGTATTTGTCTGAGTGTGACTTTTTGACAAAATTTATTGAACTTAAGCCTCTTATGCCTAATGAGATATGAATGTGCGTTTTTTGCAAACATTCCTGTTTATCCTTTTTTTGTACATGTGAGTGTATTTATGTTTCTGTGTGTGTATATGCTTTGCTTAGTGTTGCGACTGTTAGTGAGGAAGAATAAATATTTTTCATGTTGTGCTTCATACTTTTATTTGCCATTTGGCTTAGTTTCATTTCATTTAATAATTTTATATTTGGCTAAAAGTTTTATAAACATTTAATTTTGCTGTTGTTGTTGTTGTTGTTTCTACTCTATGCAATTTGGGAAGCTATTTTAGGTTGTTGTATAAGCCAGAAATAGCTGTTTATGGGAATTTTGTAGATTTTCATATTATGGTAGGCAGAATTTTTCAGACCTGTTCCACCCACTTTAAAAGTGATATTATACCTATATTTACCTTGTAAATTACTTTAAAAGAGAGTTATTCCAATTTCTACTAATAGAGACAAATGGACCCTTAACGTCCTGCATGTGAAATACATTGGGGTGGTTAAGGTCACTTTCCCGAAATGCTATTTTTATACTTCAATTCAGTTATTTACTCGTAGAAAAAAACGGAACAATATAAATTAAAATGCATTACAAATTTGAAAACGAGATAATAATGCTAAAATATAGATTATTTCAAGTGGGAAATCTTCCACAAACTTTAACATTTATAATATTAAAAGATTCATATCTTGGAAAGCTTTTGGAATTTCACAGTAAGAAACCTCATATTTTTCAGAATTTTATAAACATGCAGAGAAAAAATATGGTTGTGATATGGTTGCGTCAACAATGTCATGTTTCCCGATATATTTTATAGTTGTGGCAAGTAAGTTATTATTGTTTAAAAGTTTGTGAACCTTAATTAGTTTATGACAAAAAACTCATTTTTAAATGTACTCTTAACATTATTAGCATTCATAAAAATTTAAACATGGTTGTATTTAAAAATATATATAGTCGAAAGAACTTTAAAAAATGCAACTAAATTATGATTCTAACACAATAATAATTTTAAAACAATTCTTTTATTTCAGATTCAACAAACAGACCAACTAGTTAACAATTTTTTTTATTTTTGTTAAAAGTATACATATTTAGCTGCTGTCAATTTCTTATTCAAAATCGAATTAAGCAAACGGCATATATATAATTATTTAGAGCCATATGGTTAGTTTTAATCATATATGTATATAGTTATTTTTAACCATAATATGGTTGATTTGAACTACATATATGGTTGTTTTTAAACCTTTTGACATGTTTATTTTTAACCGTATGCATGGTTATTTTGCACCATATATATGGTTATTTTTAACAATATTACCAATCATAGTATGGTGCACTTCATTTATGATTATTTATTCTTTGCATGTAGATTTAGTAAATGTAGCTAACTCAATTGCGGCCTCTGTGAAGGAAGATAAGGTCACTTTCAATCAGGATCATCAAACATAAAGAATTTTTTGAATTGTGAAATTTCTTAATGTTATATTAATATCAAATATACATTTTTACAAACTTTTAATTAACTTACAATGTATGTATGTTTGTTCAGGTGGAATCATGCAACTCAATTTTGAAGCAGATATCTTTAACCGATTGAGCTGAAATTTTGTATACACGTTCAGTTGGGATGCCAATACACGGTTAACTGTGTGATGTCATTAGAAATTTAAGATGGCGGCACATCTAAAACGGCGGACTAGTTATTTTTAATGCACTTCTACAATATGGGTATCATATGAAAGGGTTTGCAAAGAATAACTCGAAAAGTTAGGTGACGTCACTCCAAATATAATAAGGCAGACTTATGAAGCTTGAAGCTCATTTTGAAGCACATATCTTCAACCCACTGAGCTGAAATTTCGTTTACACGTTTAGTTTGGATGACAATATATGGTTAACTGTATGACGTCATTATAAGTTCAAGATGTCGGCACATGCAAGATGGCGGAATATTTATTTCCAATGCACTTCTACATTATGGGTAGCAGATGAAAAGGATTGTGAAGAATAACTCGAAAAATAAACTGACGTCACTACAAATCCAATATGGAGGACTTCTAAAGCTTGAAGCTCACTTTGGAAGCACATATCTTCAACCTATTGATCTGAAGTTTTATATTCACATTCACTTTGGATGACAATATATGGTTAGCTGTGTTACGTTATTCCAAGTCCAACATGGTGGAACTCCCATGATGGCGGAATAGTTATTTGTATTGTTCGAAATTAACCGGCAAACAACGTTGCAACAATGGTGAATGAGATGAACAGACTGAGAAACGTGTCCAACGATAACTAAAAATAAAAAATAAATTAAAAGTAAAAATCCTTTTTAAAAAACAAGCTTTTATTTAAATGCCTTAAAAAATAAATAAACTTTTACTTTAAAACTTTTACTATCAATCTGTAACGTCATTATAAAATTTGTGTGATATAAAAGCTTGTCGCGAGATTTACTTGTGTAGATAAACAATTAAATTAAATAACTAGATGTGATTGATTTTAACTATTAAAATTTTAAAACTAAGTAAATACGTGTACTTAAATCTCGTGAAAAGCTTTTATATCTTATAAATTGTATAATAACGTTATAAATTGGTAGTAAAATTTTTAAAGTAAAAGTTTATTTTTTTCTTTTTAGTGCATAAAGGCTTGTTCTTTATAAAGATTTTTTTAATTTTAATTTATTTATCTTCATTTCACTCACTTTCGATGAAATATAAAAGTAATTTAATAATATTTAATACGCTCATTATCTGAAATTGTTATCCATTAAATTTAATGAAAATCGCAACTAGTTCTTTTTTTTTTTGAAAATAATGAATAAATATAGGTAAATGTGATTAACGAAAATGCAACAATTACCGAAGGATATTTAAGATAAAATAAATATATAAAATGCAGCATATCAGGTTAAAATAATAAATAAAGTGATTTTCTACAATGAAAAAAATTAAATTAAAATACATGCCACATCCAGTTGCAAACACAGTAATGCACAAACACACATGTGTACAGAAAACCCATTGTAAGTATGAGCAAACACTGAAAGAGATTAACTCATATGTGGGATAATGACACTAACGATTTATTAAAAAAATATAAAAAACAATTATTTATCATGTGCATATAAATTAAAGTCAGGTCTTCTTTACTAAAATAGAATGCAAGGTACTGTAATGTAAAAGCCTTTTATGCTGCCTTAGTTATCTTATTCAATAAGACCCCCAGTAAAAAAGTTGCTTCAAATAAAGCAGGTTTTTACTATGAGAGAATAAAAGTATTGCATACAAACCTGCTGATATCGCTGCTGATTTTTGTATGGCGAGTTTCCGGTTTGCAGTACTAAACTTTTGATCCAAAAAACGCTTTTTGAAGCGCTGAAAATCATCACCATTTTCAGCTTTAAAACACTAAGTATATGGAACTTTCTCGCTGAAAACCCTGTATTGTATCAGTAGTGAAAAATCAGCTTTTTTGTATAGTTTCTTCCTTCTAAATTCATTGCTCTGTAACAAGCTCTTTTTTAGAGCGTATTATTATGCGCTTTATTGCCTTAGTGCTTCAAAAAACATGAACATTTTTTACTGGGCCATATGTTTCGGTAGCATAATTCCTGCTTTATATTACTTTAAACCTGCTTTAGGTTGAGCAGTTTTTTCTTTATCAAGTTGGTTGATACTTATAGATTTCCTAGAATTAATTGTTCTTATGCAGATATATGCACGCATATATTTTCATGCAGTTGTATATGCCATGTAATAATGAAAATGAAAACAATTTAACTTATTGGATTTTAATGAGATTACATCTGTGTTATATATCAAGCAATTATAATGGTTTTATGTAAATTTTGCACGTTAAATGTTTTAATGACATGTTCAATATTTTAACGAGTATTCGTAATGTTAATGCGATTGTAGCAATAAAAGTTTTGTAAGGGTTAAAAGTTGTGAGGAAGTCGGAAATATGATGAAACAATACTTTGAGTTACTTATTTTAAGCTTTGACAGCTTGATATTAGTGCCCTTGATATTAGTGTTTTTCTAAAAGGGCGGGTATTTCATGCAGAATTTTCTTTGTAAAGGTCTGGAAATATTTTCGAACGATTAAGAATATTAGACGCAGCTTTTAGATATTTAAAATAAACGAGGTGTTATAAAGGCTATTAAAATTATCCGAAAAGGATTATACACAAGCTAATTTTAGTATTATAAGAAACTTAAACAAATTTATAAAACTTTTTACCCCTTGCCATGTCAAATATAGACATCGTGTCAACTTACATGAAACATATCACTTTTTCTCTCGGTAGCAAAAAGTCATGTATCATCCATTCTCTCATTTAGCAAACATTGATGTATTTATAAAAATTGTTTTAGGAATAATTTAGTTAAAGTTAATTTAAATTTTGTAACGAGCTTTTTCCCAAATTATTAATTTTTCATTTAGTAAAGTATTACATATTTGTTATAATACATTGAAATTGATTATGAAGGGGTACTAGCTAGTTCTTATGCGCATTTCATTAAGTCTAATGAAAATCAAAAACTTTTTACTCAAAAACCTTGTAAAAACTCTAGAGTTATTAGGCCAAACTTCAAATTATATGAAGAAAAAGTTAAGAAGTAACATTAAACCTAACGCCTAAGTTCAATAACACAGGGAACAAAATGGACATTTTGGTTTGGTGCAGCGAAAACTATAATTGATTACACATATATGCGCCATACCATTTTCAAAACTACAAAAAATTTATTTTTTTGGCCAGATCTAGTTTTTCAAATATCGTGGTTTTTATTTTTTTAGTCATTTAATCCCTTTTTTTCGCCCAATTTTTGCAAACTGGACTTTAAAATTTAATAAGCCTCTTTAGATTATTAATCTAGACAAAACTATCGTTCTTTTATATATAATGTTGTTGATGTACGTTCCAGGATAAGTTGGTGAAACAGCAAAGATATTGAACGTTAATTATTTTCAGTTTTATCGTTATAAATCTTACATTTGATTAACATATTACAATATTGTTACCAAGCACATACACAATACTACTGTGAGTGTTGGATTAAATCCGATAGAGGAGATTTCGGCTAACTAAAATTGAGTTGAAAATAAAATGAATGCAATAATTTACATGAAAAAGTCTTGTATTCTATTTCATGACAAAAATTAGTTAAATAGCTGATGTTTCCTTATAAAAAGCATCCACCTTCATAAGTTGTAAAAATAAACAAGAACGCTGATGAGACGGTATAGCGGCATGTCGAAATCAGTAGTACTGATCTTTTCTGCTTATATGATTTGAATATTCGAAGACTCTACAAATAAAGTTAACTAAAAAGCCGAAATAACAATATTCCGGAAAACAATATGATTGATTACACAGAGGAACAGACTCTTTGATGCCCTAAGCTTGACATCCGTTTTGTACGTGTTGTTGAGCCCTCATTACTCTATTATACTAGACTACATCCCATACTACATTACATCCCCTAGTTGTTTGGGTTTTTCATCAAAATTTTTATTGTTACACCTTAAAATGAGAAATCTTTTTGTCAAGATATTAGATTACTCACAACATATGTTCTTTTTGAGTATAATAATTCCGGTGGTTGTTTCGGGATATCTATCTGATCTTTCTAGGATGTTAAAATTTAGCTGTTTTGGTTTTAACCTTAATAAAATTGTGTATCACAAAAATTCTCACAAAAAAAAATCACATTTAACAAGGTGAAATTTCATTAATGCTTAATGGATGATGATGATGATGATGATGATGATCCAGAGAAAAATTTAGTTTGATATATTACAAAAAATCCAGTAAATATTTTAGTTTAAGTAAATTATTTTGTTTAATATTTGTTAGTATTTGTAGACTAATTGTTTTAAAAATTCAGACAAAAATATTGTTTGATATTTTTCAGAAAATCCAGTAAATCTTTTGTTTGATTTAGTAAATTGTTTTGTTTACAATTTGTAAATATTTTTAGACAAATTGTTTTATAGATTTAAACAATTTTCACTGATAAAAACACATGTTTTTCAATGAAATTGTTGAGATATTTTTGTCTATATTTACAAATGTGTTTGCAGATCCGTTCTTAGACAAAATATATACTATTTCATTGAATTCCCTTACAGACGATGAAATTTAGTTTTTCTGCGTAAATGTTCCATTAGTAAAGACTTTATTTTTAAAACATATGACAATATATATGAGAAAATCTGAGCTGGATCTAAGCCCGCAACATTTGTAATTCTAGAAGCCACACTTGGCTGAGGAGGAGAGACTCTCTTGCTCTCAGCCGAACACGAGAGACCTAAGACAACCACACAGTGGTAAATGAAACGAAGTGCCTAGATAATGTTTGGATGACGTTCGAAGCGAGCAATCTAAGTACTTAGATTGTAATATACGTGTAATCTAGTTATTATCTCATTTACTAATAATAACTGGCAATTTATCCCATACTATGTGCAAAGTAAAAAACTGTGGTCTACTTTTTTGCTGTATTTCAACGCCAAGCTCTCTTACAATTCCACTTATTAAGTAAACGCACAGTAGCGACACGTACTGACATCATAGCTTACTTTCTAAGCGAGAGCGAACCGATTAAACAGCCTACGATTCGCATATGCTAATAGTAAGTAAGAAAGTAAGCCAAAGTATCATCACTAGGTGCTACTAAATATTTCTTAAATCAACGATTACGAAATGGATATTTTTACCACTGGGCAAATAAGCAACCGTTGAACTTAATTTTTTTGCTTAGCAGCGGCTGGACTTATTATTCAAAATTTTAGTTTTAAGATTTGAATACTTATGGTTAGTTCAATTTACATTTGAAAATTTAGTAAATAAATTAGTAGGTAAAAAAATACATAGGCTAAGAAATAAGACATGATCAATATTCTAATAAACAATGGAAAAATTAACATCAATTCAACGTACACAGCAGAATAAATAAAACAGCGTTGTTGTAAAACATTGCATTAAAATAATTACAATTGAGCTTAAAAAGTTTTAATTATAACTAATGTTTATAATTAAGTTTCACAAGAACACAATATGAGAAAATACGACACAAAATTAAGTATTCGATGCCCATATCACACTGTTGTAGTTGAATATTTTTACGTACCTGCCCTATTTTTAGACTTGATCACTATGAAGCAATATTATGAGATTTCAAATTTAAGAATAGTAATTTTTTCTTCATTTAATTTAATAAATGTTTATGTATAAGAAATCAATACTATTTTACTGTTCAACTTTGCTGGTTACAATACATTAATTTATAAAGATTTATTTATTTTTTCGTTGCTGTATCACCAATACTACTTGATTATTTGTTCAATTTTCGTCCACAAAATTGACAAAATTTTCTATTACGAAAACATGACCAACCAAATCTAGATCAAGAAAATACAAATAAAATTCAAGGAAACATATTAAAATAGGAAAACCAAACCTTTTGGTTTTTGGCCCTAATCACGTTTTCAATGTTATTGTTAAAATATATTAGAGAAAAAAAAATAAAATATAAATAAATACAGAAGAAAGTATGTCCATTGTTTTCTATTATTTCCTTTTGGCTGTTGCTGTTGTCGTCTTCACAGTTGTCATCAACATCATCATCAGTAACAATATGATGACAAAATTTTTAGCAGGTTCTTTGCAGCAACCATCTTGTTCTTATTTCATTTCATTACACTTTTTATACTTTTAAACGAATTACAAAAGAAAAATTTTTCCCTGATTACCGTTGCTCTAGCTTGCCAACAACAAATGCCTAATATAGTGGAAAATCATAATAAAGTATTTCATTACATGTGTGAGTGCTAAATGTAGAAAAATAAGAAAACTATTTATTCGGCATGACTGTAGCGAAAAATTTGCAATAAATATTATTTAGAACGGATGCTATTTTATGGAAAATAGTGTCATTGTAAAATATATAAATGATAGATTTTATTTTGATATTAATTAGGATTTGGTAATCGGAACTCCCCTCTGGGAATTCCCGGGAAAGCCCTACTTTTAATTTTCAGTTTTCCCAGTAGAATCTCAAAAATTTCCCGGGAAAAAGAAAAATTAAAAGTACACGTTATTTCATAAATATATGGACTCTTTGACCAAAATATTAATAAAATGGCGTAAGTGACAGCCAAATTTATTTTGATTCATATAAGAAATTTGTATTATAATCCTATTTTTCTTTAATATCAAAACTTTCAATGTTTCTTTAAATATTACAAAACTTCGTTTAACTGACTGTACGACTAAATTTACACGATGAAATTGTTTAATTTCTCTTTTAAAGTTGCTATGTTTTTCATCGGCTGTTTAAATACTAAAACCCTGTTTATCGCTGTCGAAGGACATTTTACATTCTTACAATTTGATTTGAAACAAAAACAAATTCTAAAACTTTGTCATTGTTTCAAATGTAACTGTAAGAAAGAAAAAATTCCTTCGGCATCGATAAACAGGCAGTAAAATGTCCAGAGAATTTTTTTAATACAAAATAAAAATGTGCACGTTTCAAACTTATATACAAATTTCATAAAAGTTGCATGAAATTGAAGTCATACCATTTCTCTTAAGCCGAGATGAATTTAGTAATAGATTTCGTTTAATCACTATAACAGAGCAAAGTGGAATACTTTGTATAAATATTAATGATTACAGTGCTCTCTAATCGTTCCCAAAGTAAATAATTCCATATTAAACGCACTTTGAGTGATTTTCCGCAGAATTAGTAAATAAATTTTGGAAAGTGTAGTGGACATTTTAAGCTCATAGAAGCTGTAAGAACTTTGAGGTGACACTAATTAAATTTATTATAAGACGCAATTATTGAAACCCTGAAGGAGATGTTTTAAGATAAATAAAATTAATAATCAAAGACATTTAGACAGACTATGGCTCTGGATATGTTAAATTCAGCTCATCTGAGTACAGTACTGCAACTGCCTTGTAAACAGAAAAAACTATGATAGCTTTATTTCTAAACAAACATGTTTTTGAAACTGATTTTAAATCTTTATTATTGTCTCTATTTAGTTTGATAAGTAATTTTGTTTGACTTATTATTTCATTTCATTTACCTACCGCCAATCTTGGCAACCTGATAAAATTATGTAATTCTTTGATTTATTTTTTAAATTTCTCTAAAACATTTTTTGATTGAAACAATTTGTTTATTGAACAAATCAGAATTTTTTTCAAACAAATTATTAAAAATTTTTGCATTTGAATTTACAAATTCCTTTATAAGACCTAAATTGAACAAATTTACATTTGATTCAGGGAATTTGGTACTTGAAGTGAAAAATTAGTTTTTTCTGTGTACTTAATGATTATAACCGTCCTGGTAATTTTCAAGAAAAATAAGAAAAATTACGCCAACTTCTTTATAAAATTATTTGGAGGCCTTAAAATAAAATGTTTAACTAATTGCGATATAGTCGTCAATTAGTCTTTATGGAATCTCTACTGTGTAATAACTATAAAATCTATTTGCTTGAATTCACTTCAAAATTTTTAAAAAATTGTTTTAGAATTGCTTTTATAATAACTTTTATTTAAAAATAATGTTTTCATTAATAAAACAATCGAAATGTCGCCAATTTTTATTTAATAAATCTATTTAGATTAGAAAATTAACTTTTCCCGGGAATCCTGGGAGTTCCCAGAAACGTGATATTTCATTGCCGTTTTCCGGAAAGTGCAAAAGTCCGGGAAATTCCAAAACACTAATGTTTATAATAAGCCCAAGTTTTGGAAACAAACAATGTTATCAAATACAAAAGCCACACCCACAGCAAAATTTAATAGAAACCATATTATTTCCATAAGAAACATTAATGAAAGTCTAGTCATGTCGAACATTTTTATTTCAATATTGAACCAAAGTTGAAAATGATTGATTTATATTTAAAAAAATTTTTTCTTTTGAATTGAAAATTATTGAATTAATATAACGAGTTTTTATTTTTAGCCCTTTCCTGTATTCATGGGTCAAAATTGGCCAAACAGTTTTTATTTATTATTAATTTTTGTACAATTATTATTTTAGCAAATGACATATAAATAGAAAATATAAATCTTTTAGCTCTTTTCGCAATGTCTTTGTAAAAAATCACGCATGTGGTATACGTGGGTCAAAATTGCCTAATACAATGAAGTCAATGTATTAAGTGGTGGACATGCTGAGTAAAACAATGTGGTTCTTATAACAGGATTACTAGCATCAATAAAAATAAAAAAAAGATAAACTTATTCTTTACAAGTGCAACTGCTTGATAGTATTATAAGTTTTTTTTTATATTTTGTATCTAATTTGTTGATCATTCGCGGTTGTGTTTTGGCAGTGAATATATCGTCCCTACCATATCCAACTATCAAATAAGGAAATATGTACATTTCAGAAGAGTGAACTTAAAAATCTTATTTTTTCGGTTATATTTATTTATTGTATCTTCAATAAATTTGAACTAACAATAAGTAATCAAATCTTAGCTCTAAAATTTTTATTTTTAAGTCCAACCAGTACCAGACAAATATATTTGTTTCAGCGGTTGGTTGTTTTGTTGTTTACGTCTCTCGTGTTCGGCTGAGAGCAAGAGCGTCCCTCCTTCTCAGCCGAGTGTGGCCTCTAAAGTTAATGATGTTTCGGGCTAGGGGATTTGGGTGCAATTCAAGTTTTTTTATGTAGCTTGTCACGTGTTTAGAAAACACTGTCTTAACCAGCGGCACATCTAGGTCTTTACAAATTCGCTTGTTTCTGACATACCATGGACCTGCTGTAATCGTACGGAGTATTTTATTTTGTTGCCTTAAATCTGCGTGTTCCTGAGAGGAATTTTCAAACCAATGATAAATGCAACATTTTATAACAAAGCGTATCGTATAAATCGGAGGACCACGGTAACGAATCTAAGCAAATAATTTGGCATATTCGACAGTTGGACATGGTAGGGAAGATATGTAATATAATGAAACCAGAAGAAATTGAAGTTCTGCTTATACAATCTGCACAGAAAAAATTATCATACGTTTTTATTTTAACACACATGTGTTTGAATTTGTTTTTAAATTTAATTATTTTTTTGTTTGGTTTTTAAATATTCCAATACAAAATTTTGACAGAAAAATATGTGATTTTTTTCTTATTAAATATTTACGAATTTTAGTGCTTAGTTTTAAGAATTTTGTGATACCCAGGAAAAATGTTGATGCCAAAGTAATGAGTTAAAATGCTAATAAACATACCCCTCACTACACAGAAAAAAATAAGTTTCGTTTTTGATAACAAAAATCCCGGTATTCAATAATTTTTTTTTCAAATTTCCTGTGATAAAGAATTCCCCTATATTGATAACAAAGTTATTTCAAAATAAAAATATATATATAAATTAAAAAAATGTTGACATGGCTCGAATACGAACCCGGGCTTTCCGGACGTAAAGCATACACTCTATAGCTGAGCCATATCCCATTTATTTTTTTATGGGATACAACTTGTTTTAAGTACTTATGTATAAAAAGAAAAGAAATAACCGGCATGGAAAAGAAATACTTACAACGAAATATTTTATTATGTTAAAGATAAATGTTATTGAAATTCATATTTTTTTTAATAACATGGTTTTATTGAATATAATTCTTATCTATTTTTTTCTGTGTACTTCTACTTTGGCATTTTAACCAATTACTTTAACATAGCGATATCATTGGAGGCAAGTACTTACCACATTTGATTACAAATAACAAGTTATAAATTTCAATATTTAGAAGGCATTGAATACACAAAAACACAATAAAAATTAAATGTCCCTGCTGAGCATTGAACTCGTGCCATTTTCAGTTATTGTGCTATTTTATGCCAAGTGTTTTACTCACTAGGCTACTGCACAACTATTTTGTTACGCGCTTACAACTTATTTTCACACAAACATGAACTGAATTAAAAAAAAACATTTTACTTCCCCACGGGTTGAACTACTTATCGTCTGTATGATAAGCAGATACAGTAGTACTCTGCCAATAGGAGAATAAATGGCTAGTTTAATTACTAGTAAATAATTGCTCAACTACTGTAAAATAATTCAGACGGTATGTTGTTTGTGGTTGTAAAGTATGTTGTTCTGTAATGACAACTCATTACCAAGTTTTTTCTGGGTAGGTCCCATTTCCGTAAAATAAATATTTGAATTTATGAATTTAGTAATAGAAAATGAATCATAGTGTTTTCTGTATGATTTGGAAGTATAAACTCATAATGATTCAACAAGTGAAGATGGCCAAGATATCGTTTCTGATGTTGGATC